>CM062819.1:1953440956-1953835582 GCA_031772625.1 Pinus tabuliformis
TTATACCTAACAAGTGGGTTGAGATTGTTGACATGTTTAGGTCAAAAGGAGGCTTCTAGAAGACCTTTATGTGGCACCCTAAGGCCAAATTCGAATTTGAGTGGAGAGAATCATTAGATCATGAGGATATGTGTCACATCTCCTAATTGTAGTGAAACTCTAAGAAGACGTGTCTTATCAGTTCCTATTTTGATTAGGACTCTAGAGGTAGAGGGAGAGATTCATGGACTCTCATTAATGAGATGGCTTCTCATCTTTTTATATAAATAGGAGATCTCTCTCCTTTATTTGTTAGCTTAGCTTTTTAGTTCTTAAGCTTGTAGCTTTTTGGTAACTCTTTAGCTTGGAGTTTGTAGTTCTTCCTTGATGGCTTTGGAAAGCTTTGGAGAGCTTTGTTGTACTTTGTAATTTTGAAGAATTTGAATAAATCTTTGATGTTCTCAACATGGAAGGAGATATGAAGTAAATGTCATGGAGCATATTAGAATGTAAGGTAGAGTAGATTTTATTTTGTAGTTTTTCTTTGATTTCATTCAAGTATGTCATTCTATTGCTTTCAAGTTTGATAGTTTAGATTTTCCATTCATGCAATTTTAATTCATGCAAGTGTGTTCAACTGGTTGATTGTATATTTATTTAACTGTGTAATTTATGCTTGACAAAATATTCCAAGAAAGTAGTCTTCGTATTTTTCGATTGGTGAATTGGAGCATTAGAGAACACAGTAGATTAGTTTTTTTCTTTACATGTTCTTGCTTTTTGTTTAGTAGGATACTCATTACATAAGTTCATGTTTCCTGAGCCTTTCTAGTTCCTTAAGAGAGAAATTGGCGATATATGAAGTTATGAATGGGATTTGTTTGCTTTTCAATGCTTTTTGCTTAGTAGGATACTCATTACATAAGTTCATGTTCCCTGAGCCCTTCTAGTTCCTTAAGAGTGAAATTGGCGATATATGAAGTTATGAATGGAATTTGTTTACTTTTCAATGCTTTTTGCTTAATAGGATACTCATTACATAAGTTCATGTTTCCTGAGCCTTTCTAGTTCCTTAAGAGAAAAATTGGCGATATATGAAGTTATGAATGGGACTTGATTTGTTTTTCTTTCTTTCTGCTTATTGTAGTCTTTCGTTCTCTCATGATTATATGATGATGTTTCTAGAGCCAACATCGACTGAATGTTATGATTATAGATGAGATGACTTGCTTTTTCATTAGTGTAACATTAGTTTTGATTTGTTTTATTTTCTCTTCCCTTTAGAAATTGGATTCTAACATAAGAAACAAAACCCCCAAAAACAACATAAACTATAAAACAATGAAGTAAGAAAAAGGGTTAACTAAGCACATATGGTGCACCACACTTCATAATTTTACGATACTTAGATTGATAATTTATGTAGAGAAATCTAGGACATTAAATTGACTAGACACCAAACTTCAGGGCCAAGGGACATTAAGTAGTAGGACATTCTTTTTTTCCAAAACCCAAAATTTGTGCCATCGAACAAAGGAAGCCTTCCTGACACTTCTTGATTTTTCATTGTGACTAAGAATCCTTCTTCCAGCTGTTAGGCTGATTATGAAGTTGGCTCTGATACCAATTGTTGGAAATACTGAGAGGGGGGTGAATCAATATTTTCTTTCAATTGTTATTATTACCAGTTATATTATTCACAATTTAATCATAGAAACTTATAAGAATAATTTTATTTAGTATAAAAGAATAGATACAACTTATGATAATTATTCTCAAGCACCAACTTGGTTTTCATGAGGCTTTGACCTCTAGGGCTTCGACCCTATCTAATCCAAGGCACCTACCTTGTGTTTAGGAGCACCAACTCCAAGGACACCAATCCTATTGTTAAATAGAGAATGTGTAAGGTACTTACTTCAATGTTCTTGGTATATTCGTCAATGTCTTCACTACTACAACAACGAAAACACTTTGGGTTTGCTTTGTCCTTGATTTACTTCACTATCTGTTGTTTAAGAAAGAACTCTTCATTGTCTAGGCTTATAAGATTACAATCAACAGTAAGTCATGATCTTCTACAATGGCTGAGTTACCATAGTCCGAGGCACCAACAGTCCGAGCTATAAAATAGCAATCATTAGTTGCAAATAAGGATTTCTGTAATGACCGAAGTATCTGCTCCTCAGTCTGAATCTAACTAAGGTAATGAAACTACTCAACCACTTGTTGATGCTTAAATAGAAGAGGTGTTAAGGAACGTTGCTTGGTTACGAAGTTATGTAACGATGCATAAAAAAAAGAACTGTCTGATGTTCCTTCATCCGTAGGTTGTCCGAATGTTCACGTTTACAGCAACTCGGTTAGCCCAGAAATATGTGTTGACTATCTTTTATCCAGAAATAAGTGTTTGCCCACAATAGATTACAGCGATAACCATAAATATAGAGATGCGATAACCATAAATACAGAGATGCTGCGGAAATAATACTTCATTTCATCAATGGAGAATACTGAAATATGCTTACAAACAGTAATAGAAATAAACCAGCTAGGGCGATGGTAGCTTATCTCTGAGAAGAGATGTGGTGGCTACATGCCTCTGAACTGTCCTGAACTATGTTTACAATGAGGCTCGAAGGCCTATTTATTATTGAGAAACAATGGAAAACCCTTCACATTCCAAAACCTATCCCTAGAAGATGAAATGTCGAATTGTGGGCCCCGTTTTGGGGTGAGTTGGACAGCAAACTTCCCGGGGTCGCGAATTGGTTGTATTATCTCCGTTTGACGCGCATGATAACCCGTTGGAAAGATCTCTTCGAGGACTACGACGGAAAAGATGATTTTTATCAAAAAAATCGTTGGCGGTGGATTTCCCAAAAAACGTCGTTTAGGGCCTCAAAACGGCTCCGGAAGTTTAGGACCCAAAAAATTGCTAAAAATAGTAAACTGCGCTATAATTAAGGAAATTGAAAAACTGAAAGAGACAGTTGTGGGGGTCCAAATGGGATAGGTGGGTGGCCACCAACATCCACCTGGATCATTCCTCCCCCCTTAGGAAGCAATGGTCCCCATTGCATTGAGTTCCTCCCTGAGATGAGGAAGCTTCTGCTGAGCTGGGTCTCTGGTGAGCTGTTCTACAATCTCTGATGTGTCCAGAAATGGTGGGGAGCATGGTAGGCGACGGTCCACATTGAACACTTGGTGAAAGCAAAGGAATGGAGGAATGCTGTTCTTCAAAGCATTGTTTCCCGTAGCCTTGCTACTGGTGTAAGGACCATGTCGAAGTGGTCTGAGTTTCTGATGGGTTCTGGTAAGGCGCTCCCTCTGCAAATGTAACCAAACTTTTTCGCCCACCTGAAAGTTGTGTGGTACCCCTCCGGGTAAGGAGAAGTTGTTCCTGTGTTTTGTCACGACTGTATCCCTCTGTTGCTGCTGCTGTGCGGAGGAACCCTTCGCGGGGGTCATGGATGTAGCAATGATCTTCCCCTTACTTTGGGAGAGAACCAGACAGAAAATAAATTTCCTAGTCTATGAGATGAGCTTGCTGCCTTTCTTAGCAGTGATCAAAGAGGTGGCGGTAGGTGGGGCTACCTCCAGTATCCTGTATAATGAATTATCCAAAGAAATGATGAAAGCGTGAGGCCTTGACTCATACACAGCATGTCGCCTCCACAAGTATGGCTGGCCTAATAGTACATCACAAACATCCAGAGGTGTAACGTCACACAATACCTCATCTGTGAAGGGCTTGATGCTGTAGGGAAGGCGACACTGCTGGCGAACTTTGAGATCTCGTCCTTCGTGAAGCCAACCGATACTGTACGGCTGTGGGTGTGGTGTAGTTGGTAGGCCCAACCGCTTCACGACCTCTGCTGAAATGAGGTTCTTTTGGCTGCCACTGTCGACAATGAATTGCAGCGGCGAACCCTTCACCCACATCTGTGAGTGGAAAAGACGTTCCCCCTCCTCTGGCTCTTCGGGCTCATTCTTCTGGATCTTGGCAGTGGCAATAGTGGCACTAGGATCCGCATCAATGATTTGCTTCCCTTTGCCATCCCCCTTGTCAAGTTTTGGCTCAGAGTCAGAACATGCATCTGATTCAGAAGCCTTCAACTCGGCCACCAGCGACTGCTTAGTCTGACACTCACTTGTGTTATGAGTGGGACCCTTGTGGAACTCACACCACTTTTCTGTGTCCTTCTTCGGCTTCGTGGTCTTGTTCTTTTCTTGCAGCTTCGAGGGGTTGTCTTGGGTCACTCACCCTGGCTTTGTCCTTTGGGCTTCGGATTTGCAGATCCAAAGTCTCGCTTCTTCTATTTGAACTTTTGCTTGATTTTGACAGCGTATCGGTATGCTGTGCCGAGTGAGGAGATGTTCAAGAACTCCATCTCTTCCTGGATGTATCTGTGTAGGCAGCCACGGTATTTGAGTACCAGATGCAGCTCAGAATCTTTGATACCCAACTGTGTGCGAAGGGTATGAAAAATATTTGTGAACTCTGGCACATCTTGGTCTCGTCCCTGCCACAGTGTGGTCCATTTGATGTATTTGTCCTCGTAGCTTTTGACAGGGTAGTACTTCTCCTTGATGGCATCCCGGAAGTCATTCCAAGTGGGGGCGGCTGAAAACAGTGGGCTTGTACTTTCATCCTTATGCTCGAAGTATGTTTCCCACCAGTCCTTGACGTGGGGGGCTGCTTTGAGAAGAGCGAAAACAATCTTTTCCCGACTTGAAAATTCATGAACAGAAAAATACCCATCTAGTAGATTTAACCATTTATCTACGACATCTGCGTCTATTTTACCCTCGAAGATGGGGATTTCAAAATTAACTTGTACCTTAAACGGTGTGGCGTTTCCAGAGTAGCTATTGGAAGTCGATGCGTCGCCTCTGGGTAGCCGTTGAAGGATCTACACAAAGCTATCCATCATCGCGTTCCTTTGCCGCTCGAGGGCTTCTTCGAGCAAGATTCTGATAGGATCTCCTGCCCCCTCGTCTTCTTCTCATCCGCCATGGGAGGTCGTCAAGATTTACAAGGCTGGTCTTGCAAAGGTTCGACCAATTCAAACCCTAACTCCTTATATCCCGACCTCGTTGGGGACATGCAAAGAAAAACAGAGAAAAAGCAGACCCCTCTGATACCACTGATCCGAATTTAAGCAGGAACGCAATAGATTACAGCGATAACCATAAATATAGAGATGCGATAACCATAAATACAGAGATGTAGCGGAAATAATACTTCATTTCATTAATGGAGAATACTGAAATATGCTTACAAACAATAATAGAAATAAACTAGCTAGGGCGAAGGTAGCTTATCTCTGAGAAGAGATGTGGTGGCTACATGCCTCTGAACTGTCCTGAACTATGTTTACAATGAGGCTCGAAGGCCTATTTATTATTGAGAAACAATGGAAAACCCTTCACATTCCAAAACCTAACCCTAGAAGATGAAACACCGAATTGTGGGCCCCGTTTTGGGGTGAGTTGGACAACCAACTTCCCGGGGTCGCGAATTGGTCGTATTATCTCCGTTTGACGCGCATGATAGCCCGTTGGAAAGATCTCTCCGAGGACTACGACGGAAAAGACGATTTTTATCAAAAAAATCGCTGGCGGTGGATTTCCCAAAAAACGTCGTTTAGGGCCTCAAAACGGCTCCGGAAGTTTAGGACCCGAAAAACTGCTAAAAATAGTAAACTGTGCTATAATTAAGGAAACTGAAAAACTGAAAGAGACAGTTGTGGGGGTCCAAATGGGATAGGTGGGTGGCCACCAACATCCACCTGGATCAGTGGGTTCGCCCAACCTAACATAGGGTCCAAAACCAAAATTTTTCAAGCGCTGCCCCGAACCCCATAAAGTGGGGTTATGGGTACGCCTCAAACCCCTGTGACCTCCCCTCCCTCCCCCCCACTACAAAATCGGTGTAACAAAGGGGGGCTCCGCCCCCCTTCTAACCCCCCGGTTAACTACGTGGGCTAGTCGTGGAAAGAATAAAACACAACCCAACATTCTCCCACTTGTTTTTTTCTTTCCACAGGGGGGGCACAAGTGAGCTTAGTCATTTTTCCAGCCCTGAAATGCCCATTGTCTCTCTACACCAAGAGAACTTCTCAGAGCTCATAGATTTTGTCAATGCATCTGCAGTATTCTTCAAAGTGTCCACCTTTACCAGCAACACCTTTTTGTCTTCTATCATATCCCTCACAAAGTGATACTGAACATCAATGTGCTTTGTCTTTGAATGATATGTGGGGTTCTTTGCCAAGAAAATTGCACTTTGGCTGTCACAGTCTATCCTTATAGCTCCCTATACTAACCCCATACTTGAATACAATCTTTGCAACCAAACTGCTTCCTTGCTTGCATGAGTGGCTACCATGTATTCTACCTCTGTAGTTGATAATGCCACTACAGATTGTTTTTTACTCATCCAACTGACTACACCTCCAAATAGGTTAAACACATACCCACTTGTAGATCTTCTCTGATCTAGATCTCCAGCCCAATCTACATCAACAAAGCCACAAATATCCAACACTCTGTCTAATCTTGGTCTTCCTTTGTAGCACAAACCATAATCACTAGTGCCACACAAATACTTAAAAACCCGCTTCACTGCTATCCAATGCTCCTTTCTTGGTTTTGACATAAACCTACTCAATACTTCCACTGCATGTGCAATGTCTGGTCTAGTACAGACCATTGTATACATCAGGCTATCGATTTCACTTGCATATGGAACACCGGACATGTCCTCTTCCTCTTCTTGTGTCTTGGGACACTATTCAACAGATAACCTCACACCTATAGGAATAGGAACCTTCACCGGTTTACTATCCTGCATATTAAACCTCTGCAGTATTGTCTCGACATACTTCCTTTGGTTTAACCAGAGCTTCCTCTTTGCCCGATCTCTTTTAATTTCCATGCCCAAAATATAGTTTGCAACACCAAGATCTTTCATGTCGAATTTGGAGGACAATTGGGTCTTCAAATCCTGGATAATTTCTTTGTCATTTCCAACCAGCAACATATTATCCACATACAAGACCAGATAAATAACATGGTCACCAATTAATTTAAAATACACATAGTGATTTGCTTTACTTTTGGTGAAGCCAAGTCCCTGTATAAATGTATCAAATTTCTGATACCACATCCTTGGTGACTGTTTTAACCCATACAGAGACTTCTTTAACTTGCATACTAGTTCTTTCTTACCCTTCACCGCAAAGCCTTCACGTTGCTTCATGTAGATTTCCTCTTCTAGATCCCCGTGAAGAAATGTTGTCTTCACATCCATCTGTTCTACCTAAAAATCAAAAGCAGCAACAACAGATAAAAGTAATCTAATAGAAGTTACCTTGGCAACAAGAGAAAAAATATCACCAAAATCAATTCCCGACACCTGGGAATAACCTTTTGCTACCAATCGAGCTTTGTATTTCTCCATTTTTCCTTCTGCATTTGTATTCTTTTTGAATACCCATTTTCTGCCAATGGGTTTCCTTCCAGTCGGAAACTGCACCAGATACCAAGCCTCATTTTTGTCCAAAGATGCCATTTCATCAACCATGGCCTCTTTCTAGAGTTTTCCATCCTCTGAATCCACTGCTTCCTTCACAGTTCTGCGATCATCATCAGTAACAGACAAAGAAAAATTTGAACAGAAAGTAGATGGACTATACCTTTCTGGCTACCTTCTTTCTTGAACTGACCTTCTCACACCTGGAGTTTGTGGCTTTTCATCTTCTGATTCCTCCTTTGCTGTAGAGTCTGATTCTTCCTCCTTAAGCTCAAACTCTATCTTCTCAGGTTCCTTTGGTTGGAATTCGTGTTTAATAACATATTTCATCTCTCTGAACACCACATCTCGGTTGTACACAACCTTCCTTGTGACTGGGTTCCAAAGCTTATAACTCTTTAAACCATCCTTATACCCAATAAAGATGCACTTTTCAGATTTACTATCCAACTTGGTTCGTTTCTCCTTTGGAACATGTACATATGCATCACATCCAAATACCCTCAGATGTGAAAGAGAGGGTTTCTTACCAGTCCATACCTCTTGTGGAGTCTTATCCTCCAACGCTGATGAAGGTGACTTGTTGACCAGGTAACATGCAGTATCCACCACCTCTACCCAGAATTCCTGTCCTAACCCGACACCATTGAGCATGCTTCTTGCCCTTTCCATCAACGTCTTATTCATTCTTTCTGCAACTCCATTTTGCTGAGGTGTATATGGAGTAGTCTTCTGTCGTGCTATACCACACTTTTTACAGAATTCTTCAAATTCCTTGCTGCAAAACTCTCCACCATTATCTATCCTCAGCACCTTTATCTTCTTCTCTGTCTGATTTTCCACAAGAGCCTTAAATTCTTTAAACCTGTCAAAGACTTCAGATTTTTTCTTAAGGAAATATATCCATGTATTCCTTGAGAATTCATATATAAATGATACATAGTACATAGACTTACCCAGTGATGGAACCTTCACAGGTCCAAACACATCATTGTGCACAAGCTTTAATATCTGTTTCGCCCTCTTACTACCAGAAGGGAAACTCACCCGATTCTACTTCCCATATACACAATTTTCACATAAATCAAAATCCAGAGAGCTATTACTCATACCTTCTACCATGCCTTTACCATGAAGTATTTGAAGGCCCTTCTCTCCAATATGTCCAAGCCTTTTATGCCACAACATTGTATTCTCTCCAAAGACCACTAGATTTTCTACTCCACTTTTAGGAACCACAGAACTGTTGCACCCATCAACACCAGTGCTACCTTGTAGCTTGTACAGAGTTCCAATCCGAACTCCCTGCATCAATACCAGTCCTTCCCGAACCATCTTGTAGGTATCATTCTCGAACACTGTTTTTACACCTGCATCATCCATCTTGCTAACAAAAATGAGATTTCAGGCTAATGCAGGAACATGCAGAACACCTAGAAGTGTTCTAAGCCTTCCACCTTGCAGCTTCAACTTTACTTTTTCACGATCAATGATTCTATCCTTCCTGTCATCCCCCAAGAAGACATCACCACCATCATATTTCTCATACTCGTAGAACCACTCTCTATGGGGAGTGAAGTGAAAGGATGCACTTGAGTCAATCAACCATGCCTCGTGATCTACAAGTGTACTTGAAGAAGCCAAGTACACATCCCCACCTTCATCTGAGGTGGTTTTCACCTCTACAGAAGGAGCATCATCAGATCCATTTCCTTTATCAAGAGCTTTAGATTTACAGTCCCTTTTGTAGTGCCCTTCCTTTCCGCATTTCCAGCACACCACCTTTACAGGTTTCCCTGGAGATTTTGATCTCCTTCTAGATTTAGATCTCCCACTTGATGACTTATTTTTGTTTCTGGTCTAGTACCGTCCCCCTACAGACAAGGCATCACCATTCTGGCTCTCCATATTTTTCCGTCTCATCCCCTCTGTCAATAAGGCTGAGACTATTTCATAAAACTGCAAGGAAGTTGCATTGCTACCTATTGCAATAACCAGACTATCCCACGAATATGGTAGAGAACACAACAAACTAATGCACTTAACTTCATCTGAAATTTTAATATCAACAGATGCTAATTGACTTACCACAGTATTAAATGTGTTCTGATGCTCTGTCACCAAGTCTCCATCTTTCATCCTCAGGTTATACAACTTTTTTCGCAGGAACAGTTTATTCAGCAGAGACTTAGATTGGTACAAAGTCCGTAACTTGTCCCACAAAGCCTTCACCGTAGCTTTCCCTGACAACAATATTGAATCTGAGACACACAATCGTATTGTGCTCTTTACCTTTTGATCCAACTTCTTCCATTCTTCATCGGACACTCCCGTTTGTTTAGTACCCGGATCTACTACGATCCACTGATCTTTATCCACCAACAGATCCTCCATCTTGAGTTTCCACAACTCAAAACTTTGACCATTAAATTTCTCGATATCTATCTTTGCACTGTTCGCCATCTTCTTTCACCACCAGAATCGATCTCACAGATCTCCCACTGAACAGGGTCTACCATAGGCCCGAGCAAAACCCCTAAGCAACAAAGGTGTCCCCTTGAAGACAAAACTGCTCTGATACCAAATGTAGGTTTTAACCCTGTACAGAAATTACCTGCATACGAATTCTAAAACAAAGAAAATAAACAATGTAAGAGCATAACACATAAAACACATATACACAGAGATTTTCCCTTGGATCCCAAAATCAGGACTATCAGCTTGATTTTTTATTATGTTCCTTTCAATGTTATAATACATATTTATACATGATGAAGCATCCAATACCATGGACCGAAAACCATCACGTTCAATACCATGGACCGAAAATCATCGCGTCCAAAAACATGTGTGAAAATCATGCAAAAAACCATAGGTGGGTCCGCCCAACCTAACATAGGGTCTAAAACCAAAATTTTTCGGGGTGCTGTCCTGGCCTCCATAAGGTGGGGTTACGGGTATGCCTCAAAGCCCCTGTGACCCTCCCTCCCTCCCTCCTTGCTACATAATCGGCGCAACGAAAGGGGGCTCTGCCCCCCCTCTAACCCCCCGGTTAACTATGTGGGCTAGTCATGGAAAGAATATAACACAACCTAACATTAGTGAATTAGGAAATTTGTGGCAAGAGTTAATGGGTCCCATTAAAATTATATGTATTTAGAATTTCATGTAATAACTTAAAGTATTGGGTTTTAGAGTTAGGGATTGGCTAGGTTTTTTAGGGATGGATTCAATTATGGGTTGACTTAGATCTAAGGGCTTTTCACCTAGTGTTAGGATTTTAGGGTTGTAGCCTTTTAGGGCTTTCACTAGCCATTAGGGTTTAGGTAGAAATTTAGAGTTTTAATAATCTATGATAGGGTTAGGGTTTCATCAAGGTTTAGGGCATGTATCATCAGGGGATTTTCCATTTTCAACAACGCCATATTGACATCAATGACAACCTAGATTAAGAATATCTACATGTTCAATTACTGGAAATAAATTTTGATTTTATCACATATCAACATATTCCACGTAATTTGAATACATTAATAGATGCATTAGCAAATTATGTTCTTTGTAGACATTTGCATAATTTATAAAACTAATCATATCATCATGATACATGGACACATAAGTAGAAAATAAAACATTCATATATATATATATATATATATATATATATATATATATATATATATATATATATATATATCACATCTTTCATAATGTTTAACATCAAAATCTCAAAAAATAAAGTGTTACAAGACACATGGCTTTCAAAAGCCCACAACATGTGCAAAAAAGACTAGAAAATCTATGCGCCTGCATGATGCTTGCGATAACACGAGACTGCCCTTTTCACTCAGCCTAATAGTCGACATAGTCTCACAGATACCCCTATTTTGTGCCTCTGGTATCGCAATGGTACATAATCTATAGTTGCATATTATGGAATCCATCGAGTGATCACATCCAGATTACGTTCCATCTCTACTATGGGGTCCACTCCTTCCTCATAGGGAGCGTCGCGTTTCTGGTCCAACATCTGCACATTTATCACAAGTTAAATCTCAGTTACACTTTCACAAAAAAAATTCATAAAAACTTGAAAAATCCAAAAACAAGTTTTCCCTGCATAGGTGTAGTCGTCCATAATGACTAGTTGGCAATGCAACCAAATAAAAAACTGCAAAGGAAAATGCATCTGTTGACCCCTCCTCCTCGAGGCATGAGTTCACTCCATCTGACCAGCCTTGGATCTTGTGGAGCAAGATTCAATACTTTTGTCCATTGATACCAAAATAGGGGCACACTCTCTAGAAATAAAGTAACTAGAATCGACCCAAAGCCAAACTGTTTCAAGTTTCCTCACTTAACTTTGGTCAGTTTCCTCTTCCTATTGGCCAGTACCCCACCACACCAGTTGAATACTGTTGCAATAAGGCATTATACTACATACTGGAACTGGGATTTCGAAGTCTTGTGTGAAGCCTATGTCCTAGATACGTGAGCTGTGGTATATAATATCGTTCTCAAGGGAAGATTGTCAATTGTCGCGATATTCAACTTCCCACCCATTGTCATCTCGACACTTGGGCAATGTCTCCTGATTAGAGCACTAGTGCTCTCACCTCCAAGGTGAGATTTGAAGAATTTAACTCTTTCTCCTCTTTTAGAAAATCCAGTAAAGAAGTAAATGTTTGTCTCTTCTTGTTCTAACTCCTAGTCCCAAATAATGAATATTTCTTGATCAATATCCCATAGACTGATCAAGTAGTGCAACAACTCGTTTTGGGCTCTGAGTCCTGTAGTTCTGAAGAACTTCAGCGACCCATAGTTCCTCAAAGCATTCACACATTCTGTATTTTGGGCTACCTGATGGTCTTCTGCCTCATGGCCTCTTTCCTTCCATTTAAGGACCAAGTTGTCAAAAATATCTTGTAAACAATCATCAAACATTAGTTAAATGCTTTTCCACGGATTAAAAATCAAATTCTTTTCCCTAAACGAAAGATTTTTTCCCAAAAAATGCTACCCCACCATCATCAAGTCTGTTTTTATTAAACGCATGATGCCATCACGAGGGCCTTTTGGCTCAGGGGCAACCATCGCCAGTCCGTTGAGAAAATTTGCAATGATCACCCACGCGGTTAAAAATTAAAATCCCTCATTCTGGCAAGAAAAATTCGATGAAAATGCTTAAAATGTAATAAAATTCAAGAGCAAAGGCAATGCTCTTACTTGTTACTGACGGTTCGAGAAATGATGCCATGGATCTCCCACATTGTTTGCCTAAAAATCAAGGAAAATGGGGTAAAAATGCACTCTTAAACTTACTCCAGTGAAATGGTAAAAATGCTTTTAGTTATAGTCTATTTATAAGTTTTAATTTCATTTTTGCCAGTGTTTTATTAATATTTCATTATTTTTTCTCGATATTAGTGATAGATGGTTATCTTTCTGCAATTACAGGTACTTTTTGGTGGATACAGTGATTATTCTTGACTGATTCAACGAGTTTTTGTTTTATCTCTTTTTCGAACTCCTTAAAAAACAAACAAAAAAGGAACCCCCCTGGAGTCATCTTTAAGGTCTTTTATGACTCTCGAAACATGAAAAGATTGTTGAGTACTTGTCTTTTCAAACTCGTTAAATTAAATGAATTGATGTCGTCTCAGTATACGTTTACCCTTTTTTTGGGTTAATATTGACTATTTATGAAAAAGATACACCTTGATCGACATGGTCAAGAGGTTCTCTCGAATATTGTTTTCTACCTTTTCAGGTTCGGGGGAAAAATTACGAAAAGGGACATGGAGTTTTATTTTTTCATCTCTTTTTCAAACTCTCTAAATATGGAAAATATATCAAGTTATTCTTCTGTCGGACTCGTTAAAATTTTTATGATGAAAGACTCGTCACCATGATGAGACCAAGTTTCTCCTTCCTAGGGATTGTAAATCTTACTAAGATGGATTCATTTGAAGAATGAACTTATATGACAAGCATATGCTATCCCCTTCAAGCTTGTGATAAAAGATAATTGGGGTACTCACTAGAAATAGTGGGGAAAAATGAAAATAAAACATCCTTTGTATAGGCAACATGTCGCTCTTGAACATGACACTCTTTTGCTTCCAGTGTCGAGTTTGGGATCTCCTCACTTAGTCACTTGTCCTCTCGGGTTTGGGTGATCCATTTTTTCCTCTCGTCTAACTATTCCACTTCTTCATCATGATCTTTAGTCCTATGTTGAGTTAAATGCTGCCACACTCCCAAGTCGTGTCACCAATGTTTAAGAGAAGTCCTATCTGCAGTCTATTACCTATACATTGTCTAACCCTTTGCTACAGTCTTGCATCTTATTTGTTTCATTCCACTTTATTCCTCGTTTCGTGTCGATGATGGGGGGCTCATGATGGCTCTCCTTCGACGAGTCACTTCATTTCGGCTTCATCTCATTATCTAGGAAGATGACTTAGAAAATCCCTTTTAGTACCTTAGAGCTCGCATGCTTTAATGGAAAGTTCTTCGCATCTGATGGCAGGTTTTCATCATTGGCCTTCGGTCGGGTGATTCCATGAGTGTTCAAATTCAACTTCTTTTTCACATTCATAGATTGTACTTTTGTACCTTGAGAGCCATTGTCATTATTGGTGGTTTCTCTCGTGCCTGTTAACAGTTCACATCATTGGTTGGTAATCAGGCGATTTTCTAGCATGTTCGACTTCGAAACATTCATTCGCATGATAGAATTTGTACTTTGATTGGGTTGTGATGGAGTGCAAGACCCTAATTCTTGTCTGATATGACTCGGACTGTATGGAATTATGTACTATTAATGATTTTACGCATGTTTCTGCTATACAAATGGCTGTGACCATACTATGGGACTTTACATCTATGGTGATCCTTTTATCTTGGATGGCTGCGTCCATACCTTGGATCTTAGATTTACGGATGATCCTTTTCATTTGGATGGCTGCGATCATACCATGGATCCTTTCACATAGTCCTTATTATTCAGATGGTTGTGTCCATACCATGGGTTCATGTTTTCATATCAGATATGTATGTGTTTATGCATCCTTGATTTGAAAGTCTCCTGATAGTGTTTGTTCTCTTTCTTGCAAAATATCATAAATCATCTCATCCATCACTCCCTGTTCTAACTTCATGCTTTAGGGGGCATCTGTTACACAATATTTTGTCACACCTCCCGCACTTACCTGTGACATACCCCGAAGTGACCGAAACATGACCATCATGCAGTGTACTCATTCAAATATGCAACTCAGATCCTCCCTAAAACACTAATTGGAAAATTTATTGAGCTTCCCCTGAAGGAAATGGCTCTGAAACACTAATATTAGAATCACTGCTCTTATGATACTAAAAATCGTGATGGTCGCTAGTTGGACTATACTAGCCCCACAATGCCATCGCTCTATTTTCTTGGATACCAGTGATGATCCCTAAAAGGAAATTTTCCCAAAGAGGAAAAGAAGCTTCATGATCTAGAAGCTTCCAAAGTGACGAGTTGGAGGTTATTCGACATGGATGAGGTCGAGTTCTCTCAACATGGCCTTTTTTTCTTATCCCTATGAGCTACCTCCTTGAGATGAGGGATTTCTCCTAGCTTTAGAGAGATCCTAACTCCCTTTCCCTGCATATATATTCATCCTCTACCATTCCCAAATGGTTGGTCTTTGGCTATTTGCACCCTTATGCTAAGATTGTCACTACATGCTACTCATTTGGCTTGGAGAAGGGGTGCTTGGAGAGCTTAAGCTTTGATTTGGACATTCATTCAAGGAGAGCCCATTGACATCAAGGCTTGATTGTATGCTTCCTCCTTTATTCTATTAATATAAAAGTGTTGTTTCATTTTCCATAAATGTGTATGCTTATGTATCATTTATCTTAACACTCCTTGAATGTTAAGTAGGTTCTTTTTTATTATGCTATTTGTATTTTCATGCCTTGTTGTGTCTTGATCTCTTGTGAAGGCGTTTAAACACTGTGAGTAGCAGGACCGAGCCCACAAAGCATGTGATTCAAGGTCTTCAACAAAGGAAGACGTGATAACATTAGAATGAAGTAGGTCACCTCCTTCGTCTCTTATTTCTATTGCAACTTAGGAAACTGTCCAGTAGATTGTCACATAAATTTCTAGTCCCACTCATCGGGCTAGAGGGATCGTCTCTGTCCATAGAGAGGGTTTCCTAGAAAACAATACATCCTATCACTTTTGCACAAGGTAAAACTAGATACCTGCTAGCAATCATGTGGAACTTTGGGAACTCTTTCTTAATAATATTTTTGTATATCATTTTCCATGTTATGGTGGTGGACTTGTATCTGGCAGAATGGGTATCTGGCTCCTAGGCTATCCACAACACTTTCAAAACTAATTTCATTAGCCTCACTTGTTGTTCCTTTGCATGTCGCTGGAGGCATAGTGTCGGCGGAAGATGAAAAAATAATATGTTTTAGATTTGCAGTACCTAGGTATTGAAATTCACTCATGGCAAACACATAATCAGATCCAAAAAACCACCTATTCTATCTTGTTTATTAATGCAAAAATAAAACACTTAGAGGGCACAATGTGCTAGTTCTAAGCACAGTATTGTGATTTTGAGGCAAGGTAACATTACTAGCCATTGGAAGTGCGCTCTACGCTAATGCTGAAAGAGAGGCTTGTTTTGAGTGTAGGTCACATCAGTAAGAGACTGTGACTAAAGGCTTAGATACTAAGAATGTGAAGTATGCTCATGATGGAAGAGAGGATCTTTGTAGGGTGCATGTCACATCAACAAAAGGAATTAAATGCATGCTTAGGCCTTAAAGATTCACAATGTGCTCTTACTGGCAGAGAGACTCCCTCTTGAGTGTAGGTCACATTAGTAGTGAGTAAAGGGTTGCATGTTTTCAACTAGAAGTGTGAAATGTGCTCTGTGAGAGAGATTAACCCTTTGTTGAGTTCATGTTGCAGATATAAGGAGTAGGGTTTTAGAGCTTACTACTTGGAAGAACGTAACATTGGTGAAGATATTACAAAGGTTGAATCTAGCTCAATACATGGAAACAAATATTTTCTCAAAAATTGTCTAAGTGTTGAATGAGAGGAAGAAAAGAGAAGCATAAGAATGAAAAGGTTTTCATGCGCCTATATATATATATACAACCATAATCATGACTCGAATTTGAAAGTTATAATAATACAAAGAGACACTAAAAACGACAATGCAAAAGAGGAGTGACACATGTAAGAGCTAAAATAAACAAAAGTGATACATGCGAAAGTAAAAGCAAGCAAAAGTGACAGTTGAGAAACTTGCCAAGAAGATGTTGCATTTGCAACCAAGAGTGAGAGAATGTTCCTTGTGCTCAAATAATCCATAGAGCTCTGTTGGGCCTAAGAATTATCATTAAAATACATCCACTTTCACTCCATTCAACGTCCACTTTCTCTCCATTCACACATTTTCTCACCTCTATTCCATCACCATGTTATCACTTTACCTTCACCTTCATCATTATATGGGTTATCCTTGTGTTTTCCAAAACATTATAATTCTTAGTATTTTTAAGTGAATTTGTGGTTAAACTTTGGAAAATAATATCCATATACTTATGCCTAACAATTAGAATGAGTTTGTTGACATGTGTAGGTATAAAGGAAGCTTCTAAGGCATCTTTATGTGGCACTCTATGTCCAAATTCGAATTTGAGAAGATTATGGACTTCATGGAGGATAGGGTTATGTGTCACCATTGGTTGAGAAATATGTGGGTCAAATGAGGGAATAATGGGTCTACATTTATGAGTTTGTTATCATATATTTTGTACAAATAGGAGTGTTATCTCCTTCATTTGTAATCTTCATTTGTAATATTAATTTTTAGAATTTAGAAACTTAGTCCTTCATTTGTAATTTTAGATTTTAGGATCATTGTAATGGAGATTTAGAACCTTTTGGAATGCAGAACTTGGAGCTTGTAATTGCAATTTTCAATTGATGATAAATAAAGTGGATTGGATTTTCTTCTACATTTGACTTCTTTCTAGGTGTGATTGTGGAGCTATGGAGAGCCCTCATTGCCTCAATTGCATGCTCATTTTGTTTTGGTAAACTTTAATTTTATGTTTGTTTGTGAATTTAATTAGATTAAATAACTGATTCATATGCTTGAGATATAAATGAATAGTCTCTTGTAAGAGAGCTTTAATATTTTATGCAATCAATCCGAATTAGATTTAAGTGCTTTAATTTCATTAGTTTAAATAGTTTGTTGATTAATATGATTAGAAATATTCGTGAACAGTCTCCTGTAAGGGAGCTTTAATATTTCCTACACTTGTCACAATGTATTTAAATTTCGTTTTGATTAAATGACTAAATAGGTGTTGGAGATCCCAATGAAAGGCCCCCTGTAAGGGAGCTTTGGCATTTCTTCACCTATCTTAGTTTAATTTGTCTCTAATTCTATATATATTGGATGATCCTCGAAGTTTACTTACCCGGATTAATAGTAAATGAAAAACTAATTTGCATCCGCATTTTAGAACAAACATTTTGGCGTCGTTGCCGAGGAGGATGATTTAGAGATAGACTTTGGAAGCCATTTTTATTGCAATTTCTTTTTATGGACTAACTTGTGAAATCTGGTGACAACAGGATTTTCATAAAGGAGTTCAAGTTCAAGTTTTTATTTTTATTTTTTATTTTTCGTACTTAGTTTCAAATTCAGTTTTTAAACCCCCAATTTCTTACTAATTCATTTACGGATGAAAATTTGAAGATGTCAAATAGGTACTTCTTGGAGAGCAAGATTGGTTTGAAAATAACCTTGCGCCAACTCCAAGAAAAAGACAGGTTACTCACATGTTCGAAAAGCATAAGGTAAAAATTTTAAATCTTGATGTGAGCATTTTCGAATTTTTAGTCCTTAGGTGGCTTCACTGGAAGCATTCTTTTACCTAAGAAATACAAAAAAATCTTTCAAGTTAAAGGTAGAATAGATTAAAAAAAGAGAATAAAATGAGATCTCATAGAGTTTTCCTTTAGTTTTGTTTTCAAAAGATAAAAATAATAAAAAAAAATCATTCACGTTTCTCATGAATAAATTTAAGTAAGAGTCACTTCATCCACACTAACCTGCAAACATAATAAAATTATATAAATCAATAAGTTAGTATGCTCTCTCCCTGCACTTCGAGTGATCAGAAAGATCATAAAATCTCTTGATTTATATTCAAAATCAAATAAAAAACTCTTGCTTGGAATTTGCACAAATCATTAAAACTACATCATTATAAGGAATCGAAATCCTTTTTAAAAAATCATTTATTTTCGATTTCAAATTTAAAAATTAAATCTGTAATTTAGTGATTTGATAATAGTGTTAAAATTTCTGTAAATAAAACTTCTTGGCATAAGATTTCTTTCTCTACATATGTGCTGGGATCATTTCTTCAAACAAGCTAAATCTTTATATCAACAATTCAATGTCAAACTTTAAGGAAGAAATTTGTCATATGTTTAAAGAAGAAACCCGTGATAAAAATCATCCACATTTCTACATAAATATTCCATATTCTACTCCTCTAAATTATTATTTAAAAAAAAAAAATAAAAAAAAATTCACAAGTAAACCCACTCAAATAATACATTCAACTAAACCCCTCTTGCCATACATTCAATCTGGTATATGTTTACACAAAATTTGGTGATGTGATTGTTTATTGAGGAAATTCAGTTGTTTATCGGTAACGAGCATAAATGGAGATTGAAAAAAATTATAACAAGTTGGGGAGGAAATTGCTGGTCGTTTGGGGAGGAAACTGCTGGTCGTTTTGGAAAGACTAAAATATGCATGGAATGGGTCTAAAATTCTAAGTTTGAAGATTGAATTAAAATAAATTTATGCGCCTTCATTGAAAACAGAAACAAACAAGGAAAATGCAGTAGAAAGAACCAAACCTTGTAGAAACGTTGAATCAGGAGTATAAAAATTTATCGACATAGATAATATCAATGTATATAATAGCAACTGATCTCTGTAACAAGAAAGCAAAGGTGTGATTTCTACAAGATGGTATTTAAACCTGAACTTTGCCTTATTCGCCTAGGGGAAAATCTGAAAACACATTCTTTTAGGAAATGTTAAATCACTTGCCAATAATACGGGAATTCTGTAAGAAAAAAAATACTGTAGTGGCTACTTAAAAGAGTCACATTTCCTCCCAAATGACTCATGGTATAACCTGCATAAATAGAGCATGTTTACCACAACAACGTAATTATGTCAGATATGAAAGTAGACCTTCGTTTAAAGACAATTTTACTTAAGGGCTCCGTAAAGAATGTGAGTACTCCATTTGAAACACTTCAAAGCCTTTCAAACTATCAAGCTTCTCAGTTTCAGAATTCATGGAAAAAAAAGATTAGTATTTAATTGAACAGAATATGCAACAAAAATCTCAAATTGGAAACCCGGCTTCTATCTCTTTGTTGTTGCACAATCAATCTTATCTTTATAAAGTCTAAAATAGTGCCACAATTGCAGTAAGTTAAGCGATTTGAGATTTGATGATTACATGCAGATTTTGTGAAGCTATTAATTATTTTGTGATCGCATGTAGATTTTCTGCCATTTCACCAGAATAGAGATTCGATCTGCAAATATTCGTATTCAAAGAATATCAATACAGCTTTTATCGGTCAATCTAAAAATGAAAAGAGCATTTTATCATATCATGTACATTTGCAGATGCGTTTACTCTTGGGAGTCTGTTCTTTGACAGGTTTTAGTCAACAGAGATTTGTTGCTGCCCTTCCCATGCTCAGGGTAAGAGACAGGCCTCCTGCTTTGTCTTTACATGAGTGAAGCTCTCCATTGGTGAATCCTAATCTTCGACTGCGCCTTAAACTTCTTCTTCAAAAGCCCCAATCCACAATGTATGAAGGAGTGGTGATGATCCGATTAAATAAACGAAATTGGCTGGATTGTTACGTAATTATATGGACTTGTGGGGGTATCGTTTTTCTTCTCAATGCAGAAAAATATTTGCTTTTTGGAAGTTAGTTTGAGGACACTTTGAATTTACTTGCGAGTTTTTAAATCATTTTATTGTTGTAATTATCTATCTAGTAATCTAGCATTTAATCTTGTGTCGGTGGCATTTAATCTTGTGAAGATGATATACAGGTTGTTGGATCGAATTGCAAGCATAACTCCGCCATTTTTCTCTGAATTTGGTACCATTCCATAAATTTCCTTCACCTACTCAGACTTGTATCACTCCAACAATAACCCCAGATTTGTTCGACTGTCACAGATTGTTTTGTAGGACGGTCTCTGCAGTAGTTAAAACCCGTTTTTTTATTCACACAATTAGTCAAATAAGGCTCCAGATAACCCTGCATATCTCGCAATCGGTTATGAATTGGAAAAAATTGTTTCTGGGTTTTATAATTGGTCTTCTTCTGAGAAAAACCCACACTTTATTTTTTTAGATATTCGTTTGTATCTGGTAAGAAATTGAGTTTTAAAATGATGTGTCAAAATTGCTACGCATGTCTGGTAAACTGCTACAAATGTCTGGTAAAAAGTAGACTAGAACGATATAAGTAATAACCATTGCAACCAAAACCTTGCAGAGACGCTCTGGAGGACACCAAATGGAGATGCCTTACACTCCTCGCAGCAGCAAAGAAAAACGTGAACAAAAACACCCACAGAAGTATCAGAGTGAGTTTGTGTTAAATTTTCAGATGACCAAAAACAATAGACAGAAAATTCAAAAATTGCAGCACAGGAAAATATCCTTGTTTTCGACATACCTTTTGATTTGCAAGAAGTGCGTATGGCAACCAAAATTGGATGAACATTATTGACGTAATTGCCCAGCACAGTCGTGAAGGTCCTCGGCCATCAAGTTTGTAGTTCAAGGAATGTTTTCTTTAATTTACGAAAACACATACACATGGGAAAATGAAAGTCTAGTGTTAAGTAATTGGCAGCGAAATTGGGCATGTGTAAAACTCTCTTGAACTAGTAGTCAAATAATCTTTTCCAATCACAGGAGGGGAGTGGGCAGGGGAGTGGGCTCGATGCTTACTTTTCTCAATTGCAACATACCTGAAATCAAACAAATTCAAATATATGCATATTTATTTGCTAATCGAGATATGCAATTACAAAGAGCAGGTATCCATTAGAATGAATTCAGGTTGATTTTATTTCCAAGATTGATAAATAAAGTTATGCATGGGCATTTGTGACATTTTATTAATTAAAAAAAGCACAATGCATTTTTTAAAAATTATAGAACAGCTTGGAAGCAAATTAGGAGGATTCATTTATCGAATATTTAGAGGATTATCTTGTATTGGGATAAAATTAAAACTTCTTCATGTTGTATGTGTAATGTACTAAACTGCAGGACACAACAAATTTATAATGCCAAGCATTTACATGAGTCATTGGACACAAACATGGAGTTGATTTATTTTCATGATTATTTTTATTAAAAATTAGATTGTTATTAATATCATGAACTAGACACTTTTGATATTCTATAATCTGTGTTATTTTGACATACAATTTTTGTGTAACAATCAAGAAGGGAATGACCATCTCTTCTTGAACAAACTTATGTTCTTATGCCAAGTTTTTTTGTTAGCAGGTTTCGGATGATCAACTGATCATTAAGGAGATTAAATTGTGACGAAAATTGGTCTTCAAAAGACTAGTTTCATGAGAAATTCTAAAGATCAAGACCATGATCATAAGAATGACATTTCCAGAAAATTACAAGTTCTTGTAACTTCCTATAAAGGTTTAATGGTTTGATATGTTGCATAAGAGATTAGCAAATTCGAAGACTTGGGGGTTGTTCCTAAATGTACAAGGATGGTGAAATATCTATCCACACTTGAATTCGATGTCTACAGGTGGTTAGTCAACGTTGGTCAAACTCAGCGATTTTTGCTGAAATTCCCGAATTAATGAGCAGATTTTCTATTTCTGAGATTTTGCATGTCAAAATTTATTTTTTCTCAGCAAGAGTCATTATCCATTTCTCATTATCCACATACACTTCATTACATTTTCATCAATCTTAACCCACCAATAAAAGCAACAAAGCTTATTTGCAAGTTTTTGTTCCACTTAACATATTCATTGTTAGTTACCTTTTTCCTACCCTTGAAAATAAAACCTTCATTCCATAAGCCATTGAGTCCATAGTCCTTGAGTCTAAATATTTTTGTAAAAACACCTTGAAGCTTGCATGTCTTAAGGGCAAGCTATCGTGCTGATAAACAAAGGGAATACATCAATGTCCCTTGTTCATCGGATCTTCTAAGTATTTGACAACAAAAAATTCATTCATACTTAGAAAGATGTGTTACGGGCACCTTGACTCTCATCCAAATCCAAGATGGGAGATCTCATGTTGACTAGTGGCATGCATTAATGGCCAATAAGTTAACAATTTCTTGCTATGTTCGACACCGAAAAATTCATTCACATAACGAATTTTTCCAATGAGCTGGTTTCGTTGAAGACTTGAAGACCAATCATTTTGTAGCAGACGAAGAAAAATTACATTCATTACTTTTTAGTTTTTTGATGTAAATGGCTTGAGGACAAGTCAATAAATAAGGTTGGGGGGAAGTGTAAATTCTAAATTGTGTATACCTTCTAAGCCTTATACATTTTCAGCCGCATTCAGCAGCAGATTCTGAACATTCAACAGAAGATCCAACAACAGATATAGTAGCAAATGCAACAACAATAAAAGATTCACTTTTTTGACTTCATCCACCATTTTCATAGCCAAGTAAAGAAGACTATGATCAAAATTTTGTAGCCACACATTCACAACTCTCATCCATTTTTGAAAGGGTAAGTTGAGGTATGATATTTTATAACTTTTAACCATTTAATTCCTTGAAAGCTAGAATGATAACTTTTGAAAAAAAAATCATTTCCTCATTTCATAAAATTTCCAAAACCATCAGTTTGTTGGGGGGGGGGGATACATACATTGAATACATACATTCATATTTTTCCATATTTATATATCACATTCTAAAACCAACATACTTTCCAAGTATATTTACTATTACATCATCATGAGTATATAATGGCTTTGTAAGAAGTACTTAAAAAGTTAACTGGATGCCAACACAATCATGGTCGTCACACAAGAACCAACCATGAAGCAATCCAACAAAAATACTTTGCAATAAAAATCGCATTATCATGCAAAGATCATACATTGAATACAACAAACATAATATGGTTGAAACACGAGAACCAACCGAGTTGTAATTCAACAAACACACTTTGCAAGCATTAGAAAATGATATCATGCAAAGTTTAAAGCCAAAGCTAAAGTATCAAAATAATGTAATAGATTGCATGAAGACATGCAATACCTTCAATTTGGGGGTATGTTGGGCCTAAGAATTATCATTAAAATACATCCACTTTCACTCCATTCAATGCCCACTTTCTCTCCATTCACACATTTTCTCACCTATATTCCACCACCATGTCATCACATTAGCTTCACCTTCATCATTATATGGGTTATCCTTGTGTTTTTCAAAACATTATTAATTCTTAGTAATTTTTAAGTGAATTTGTGGTTAAACTTTAGAAAATAATATCCATATACTTATGCCTAACAATTAGAATGAGTTTGTTGACATGTGTAGGTACAAAGGAAGCTTCCAAGGCATCTTTATGTGGCACTCTATGTTCAAATTAGAATTTGAGAAGATCATGGACCTCATGGAGAAGATCATGGACCTCATGGAGGATAGGGTTATGTGTCACCATTGGTTGAGAAATATGTGGGTCAAAGGAGGGAATAGTGGGTCTACATTTATGAGTTTATTATCATAGCTTTTGTATAAATAGGAGTGTTATCTCCTTCATTTGTAATATTAATTTTTAGAATTTAGAAACTTAGTCCTTCATTTGTAATTTTAGATTTTAGAATCATTGTAATGGAGATATAGAACCTTTTGGAATGTAGAACTTGTAGCTTTTAATTGCAATTTTCAATTGATGATAAATAAAGTGGATTGTATTTTCTTCTACATTTGAATTCTTTCTAGGTGTGCTTGTGGAGCTATGGAGGGCCCTCATTGCCTCATTTGCATGCTCATTTTGTTTTGGTAAACTTTAATTTTATGTTTGTTTGTGAATTTAATTAGATTAAATTACTGATTCGTATGCTTGAGATATAAATGAATAGTTTCTTGTAAGAGAGCTTTAATATTTCATGCAATCAATCAGAATTAGATTTAAGTGATTTAATTTCATTAGTTTAAATATTTTGTTGATTAAGTTGATTAGAAATATTAATGAACAGTCTCCTGTAAGGGAGCTTTAATATTTCCTACACTTGTCACAATGTCTTTAGATTTTGTTTTGATTAAATGACTAAATAGGTGTTGGAGATCCCAATGAAATACCTCCTGTAAGGGAGCTTTGGCATTTCTTCACCTAGCTTAGTTTAGTTTGTCTCTAAGTCCATATATATTGGATGATCCTCGAAGTTTACTTACTCGGATTGATAGTAAATGAAACACTAATTTGCATCCGCATTTTTGAACAAACAAGCTCCAAAGCGAAATATGAATGTAAAATGAGCTCTAGGACGGAATCTTTATATAGGGAAAGCACACATGAAATTAGGGTTAGGGTTTGTGAGTGCACTCAGTGCATGTCCAAAAACTAGGAGTTAAGGGTGTGATGACTGCCACTAAGAAGTTCAACAATTTTGACTTGAGAAAGTGTGCTCTCTCAGTCAACAAGAAGTGTGCACTAACTATCAACAAGGAGTGTGTTGGCACTATCTCCGGAAGATGCACTCTAACTTTCTCTTGAAATTGTGTTATGGATATGAATAAGAAGTGTGCTAAGATTTATCCCAAGAAGTGTGCACTTGTTATCAATAGGAAGTGCTCTCTGCTTAATGGAAATGAGTGCACTCCATTGTCTCCAATAATTGCGCTAGGCATACTTGGAAGAAGTGCATTATGAAGGCATCATAAGCTAGGCATGTGAATGCATGGATCACTGAAACTTAGGATTTTTAGAAGAAGAATTGAACACTGAGAAAAGTATGACCAAACATGAATTTGATGACTTAAAATGACAGTTCACATGATCATCAAGGGGGCTCCAAATTTTAAATGAAGGAAAATTTTTGGAGGGTGTTGTAGTAGTTACAACACCTTGGTGATGGTGTAAGGCCCATAGAGAAGTGGCCACATCTTATGATGAGCCCCTGGAAGGCATTCCTTCTGTAAATGCAACCAAATGTTATCTCCCAATTGAAACTTGTATGACACTCGGTGCTAATCATGGCATTGTTTGTACTTTGTATTTTTTTTGCAAGATATCATGGACTTGCTGGCAAATGTGTTGACCAATTCATTCAATAAACTTGGTAGCATTGTCGGCTCCATATTGAACATGTGAAAATTATTCTTGTGTAATTTCAAGGGGTAGTGTGACATCAATGGGACCCAATGGTTGAAATATCATGCCCACTTGAAAGGTATTGTGGCCAATTGAGCTATGGAGAGCTCCATTATAGTTGTGTTTAACATAGGGGAGACTTTCATCCCATTTGCATGGATTCTTGGAGTTTTACATTCACAAAATGCGCATGATCATCCTATTGATGACCTTTGTCTTGGTGTGGAAGGCACTTTATTTGGTGATTTTGGTGTCCAACAATGATCATATACTTGAACATAATGCACTTAGGCCACTATACTGATCTATTATGATGGTTTATGGGATCCCAAAATGTACCCACACCAATTCAAATAAGAGCTTGATAGTGGCTTCTGTTATGATACTCTTCTTATAGGTAGCCATAATTTATGAACAACCAAAAACACACATTCATTGCCAAGCTTGGTAGAAGGAAAAACATATAGTCCATAGAGATGGATTCCCAAGGTCGGTCATGAGTATGAAGAGCAATTTACAGGCCTTGATTCTTAATGGCTAGTTTGGAAATGGTGTAGGTGGTGCAAGAATTGATATACTTTCCAACATCTTGTTGAAGTTTTAGTGAATAAAAATATTAATGAAATACCTCCATTGTCTTCTCCACACCAAAGTGTCATACCACCTAACTGTAATGTTCCTCCCAAATCATCTTGGCACATTCACTTGAAAGAAAAAAAAGGTGGCCCAAGTATCACAACATGTTAGACTAAGGATTACACTAAGAGGGGGGTGAATTAGTGTAATGGAAAATTTTCATCAATTTAAAAAATTTAGTGTTACACATTATTTTATCATATCTACTATTCACTTCTTGTACCATATCATGAAGTGACAAAACATTGACTATTGTGCAGCATATCCATCATGATATACAGACCAAAACCTTCCTGAAGAATCAAAGGAAAATTGTTGTGAATCCATTCTGGAGAAGGTTGCCTAGAAACCTAATTTTTGACATCAGTGCATTTTGCTCCACTGCATTCTTGTGATGATGGCAGGTTTCTCAGTTATACACTCATGCTGTCAGCATGGGTTTTCATAGGAAAACCCATGCTAAACCTCTTATGGAAGGTTTTCCCAAACTGGAGGAGAAGCTTCGCTCACTAGAACCTTTGGGAACAACGAGTTGGATATTGGTTGTTGTTGATATGGTCAAGCTCTCTCATTTGGGCCTCTTGATCTTATCATCATGGGATTTCCCCTTGAGATGTGGACCTTCCTCCCTCTTTTTTGGATCCCTAACTCCCTCTCCCTTCCTATAAATTCACTCCCTTCCATCCCTAAATGGTTGGTCATTTATTGTTGCATCCCTATGCTGAGATTATGCTTACATGCTACCCATTCTAGCTTGGAGAAGGAGTGTTTGAAGAGTCTTTTCTTGGACTTGGACATCCACCAAAAGGAGGTCTCCAACATCAAGGCATAGGTTGTATGCTTCCATTTTTAGCTTATTAATATATACATCTGATGTTCACTTTCCATAATTGTGTAAATGTTTATGCTATTAGCTTAATGTTCTTTGATTTGTTAAGTAGTGTATGTTTGATGTATGCCATATATGCTCTTGTACCTTGCATAGTAATTTGGTCTTCCTTGTAGGTACCCGGATGTGAATAACAACTAAGGAGCGAGGCCTGGAGCGAAAGATTCAAAGCCATCTCCAAGGATTGAGCGATTAGCATTAGAACAAGGTAGGTTTCTCCTTCCTTCTGTATTTTTCAAACATAAGCCAGGAAAAAGTATGTTAGTTTGTTTACTTTGTTGCTAGACCCACTCATTGGGCTAGAGGGACCGCCTCTGTTTGTAGAGGGGATTTTCCTTCACAAAAAAATGGTGACTCCACTGGGGAAGCTATAACCTGTTCATCCTCCTTTCTCAACTGATGTCTTGATCAGTTTGATCAACCATCGTGTTATCAGTTAGTTTGGTTTTGTATAGGTCTTCACAATCACTAGTTGCTATCTTAGAGTGCTTATTCTGGAAGTGTTTGTGAATTTTTTTTATTTTTTGCCTCATTTCTCGCCCAACATGCTTCTTTTATCTAACAGTCATGCTGACAACATATTT
Organism: Pinus tabuliformis; assembly: GCA_031772625.1. NCBI lineage: Eukaryota > Viridiplantae > Streptophyta > Pinopsida > Pinales > Pinaceae > Pinus > Pinus tabuliformis. Next base: position 1,953,469,085 of record CM062819.1, read on the forward strand.
TTTATTAAAACACTCGTGCTAATCCCTTGTTTAGCACCAGTTTTGCCATAACAACCACGTTGATCCCTGAGATTGGAAAAAATTTTGGGTTTCTCTGTCTTGTTTTATCTTTCATGGCTGGTTTTTGTTGATGTTTTGATTGATTACCTCATTTTATTAGAAAATTCTTACTCCTTTTAACTTTCAAGTGTTTGAGTGCAATTGGATTGATTTTAGGGTTTATAGGTCATTTGATTGTCACTTGTTGCTTGTGAGTGTCTTTGGGTCTCTATTTTGTTGAATGATTAGGTCTATTTATCTCGTAAAATCACTTAAACATTAATTTACCTTGGTTTTGATTTGTCTTATGAAAAGTTGTTTTTCATGTGTATTAGTCATCTTGCATTTGAAATCCATCTTTGTCATTTATCAAACATAGATTACATTTTCTGGTTTTGTTGATGGTGTTGGACCTACTAACATTCATGGGATCTCCCTAGTATGAAGTCCCAACTAGACCTCAAATCGTTTGGTCTAGGAGTCCCATCTGGTATGATGTCCTGGTTGCCATTATATTAAATATATGCCTTAGCTCTTTCTTATCAGCACATGAGAGTGGTCTTCTTTGTCTTCGAACAACAAGGTTTGTGTGCCTGGTGAGTGCTTAGTGTTACTTGTGTCAAGGTTCCTTCACCATAGAGAGAGAGTGTGGAAGTGAGTCTCCAGTCGAAAGGGAAAAGTCCCAACTTTTTCAGAGACACACAACACAACAGGACATGCACAACTTTCAGCGGAGCAGTCCACACATATGTGACAGTTACACACACAAGAAGGAATAGCACATACAACACTCAATGGAGTAGTCTGTGCGAGTGCGACGGTCGTTATAACAAGTTTATGGAAAGGTTTTGTTTGATGTCCGGTGAAGCAACCCACGTGGGTAGGACAACGTTAATGACTTATATAACACATTTTCATAAACATATGTATTAGAACAACGAAATAAGTTCAAGTGTTTTAACATAGGTTAAAGAAACATGCATTACAAGTGTTCCAAGATTAGTATTACAAACAATTACAATATATGTGTGAAAATGTGATGTCCTGTTAACATGATTCTAAATTAAGTGAAAGTTCCAAGACACATCACTACACCATACATCACTAACCTCGTAGGCAAGGCATTGGAGCCACTCCTCGCTCCTCAAAAAAAATATTATAGAATCTCAATACTATGTGGGGGGAGCCAAGGTGAAAATCCGTTTGCATGTACAAATGAGGGGTATTTATAGCCAAGGGTAAAACTGACCCTTATGGCTGTTCGACTTCCTCATGACTGTTTGACTTTCATGAATTTTCAGATTACATGACTCTTTAGATTACATGTGGGTCTCTTGGACTTCCACATTACATTACATAGATTTACAATAGTATGGCCCACAGTAGTGATGTGGCTAACATGACTCATGGCATGACTTGACATTACAATGTTAGTATGTTCATGTTGTTGGTGGTGTCCATGTCGAGCTGCAATGTTGTTGAGTGATGGATGTCCTCTTAGTCTATCATAGCTTCACCTTCGCATGGAAAGGTGTGCGGAGTCATTGATGGTATTGGATGTTGCATGTGCATGTTTCTGCTTTGCTTGTACTTTGGAATGCTTCACATGTTCGTCCGTTCATGAAAATATCTCCTCGCATGTTCGTCCATTCGTGAAAAAATATACTCACATGTTCGTTCGTTCGTGAAAAAATCTCCTCTCATATGTCATATGTTCGTGAAAAATTCATCTCGCATGCATCATCTATTCAAGAGAAAATATCCTTGCATGCATCGTCCATTCACGAGAAAATATCCTTGCATGTGCTCTCCTTGTTCATCTCGTCCATCGTTGCATCATGTCTTATCCATGTACCTGTATCTACAATCAATCATGACGAGATGACATCAAATCCATAAAACTCATAGTTTACCATGATGCATTGTCATTCAATTTCGGATGCAAGCGACTGGGAGAGAGGACAAGGCTACAAAACCTATCAAGGAAGATTTCGAGTTGGGATGCAAGAACCATGAACTACTGGTCAAAATTGTGTAGAAGTCACTAGGAGACTGAGATGGGTAATCTAGATCAGCAGTGATTGTCTACGGGGTCTAACTTGGTTGGCAGGAAGATCTGTGCAATTTTTTGGAGGAAGCAATGTGGGCAGCAGAGGGGCTTTGCAGCAAAAGCTGCACAATTCCTCTAGGGAGCTAGCTGCAGGCTGCAAGAGGCTTTCCAAGAAAAAATGCGCATTTTTTCAGGGGAGCTGGAAGCTGGCTATAGGAGTGTTGTTGGAGAAAACTACGCAATTGCTGGGAGGCTAGCCTTATGGACACCTCATCGCAGTTTTTGATCTGAGTAGGATGCTGGGCTGCTGGACACCCCATTATAGTTTTTGAGCTGAGTGGGATGTTGGTTGACTGTTGGGTGACTGGCTGGAAAAACTGCACAATATTTTTAGGGAAGTAGGGACAGACACAAGGTGTCTGCTTGGCTTTCTAGTGCAATTTCTTCAGTCAGCAAAGTGGGCAACATCTCCATATTTTGCACAATTTTTTGGGGGAGTGAGTCCCAGGGTCACTGCCTAGTCAAACTCTTTGATTGACCAACTGTAGGGTTGGTTGATGTGCTTGCGTGTAGTGCAGATTGAGATGGCTTGCTGATAAACTTCTGCATTGTTCTAGGCGACATTCGATTCGTTCAATTCCAGGATTGCGTAGTGCAGGTTGATTGGTTGACAACCTCAAGCTTTGCGCAATTCTAGGCAGCAGTACATGTTCATTGAAACTCCGATAGATCTAGAATTTTAGTTAAATTAAACACAAGTAATTTGATGATATTCAAGAGAGGAGGGAAAGAATTTTCTCCATAAAATCAATGTATTAAATTAATGAACAATAGTAATACATGAGCAATCAAACCTCTAATCCCAAAGGGAGGTGGCTATATAGAAATTGCCGAATCTAGAAAACTAGGAAAAAACTAGTAAAAAACTAGAAAAGGCTAAGAAAAGCTAAAGGGAGGCTTAAAATAGAAACAAGGACTCAAGAAAACTTATGCCAACTATCGGCCATGAGGGAAGCATGAGGAGGGGTGCATTTCCCAAAGAATGAAACTTTAAAACATGCTAAAATGGTCCGGGGGACCAAATCCCTTGATTTAAGGGGGAATATTGATGTGGGGCGCCAATCCTCAAATAACTCAAGTGGATGAGGTGTGGTTAGATGTGAACATGCACTTAGATGTCTACATGGTTTAGGAAAGTGATTGGATCAATATTTCCATAATATTAAGCCTTTAAAGGTAAAAAACAAGGGAAATTTGGTCCACCGAGCTAGTTTACCAAAAACCAAGTGTGAACATGAATTTTAGTGCATGTGGCTAAGTCAAGGATACTTATGCTAAAAAATAAATGTAGATGTTAGGATTATATTCCAACACCCACCATTCATCCTAACTCAGTTATCTAAACTGAGTCTCGGCCAAGATGCCATGTTAGGTACTCAGGTACAATAAATAAAAGATCCTCATAAAATGAAGAAATAGGCAAAACCTCATGGGAAACCCCCTCCCCCCCGCCAAAAGAGGAGAAAAGGGCTAAGTGGCCAGAAGGGCCTACTCAGTTGTATCTACCACTCCAAGCATAACTCTCAGTTCTGAAAATTTATTTTTAGTGAAAGACTTGGTGAAGATGTCTGCAACCTTCTGCTTAGTGGGGTAGTACTGCAGTGATATAATTTGGTCACAGATCAGCTCGCGGATGTAATGCATGTGAATCTCGATGTGCTTGGTCCTCTGCCTCTGAACTGGATCAATTGATATCTGAATGGACCCCTGATTGTCACAAAATATGACAGTCGGAAGTGGATACTGAATACCAAACTCGGAGAAAATCCCCTGCAACCAAACAACCTGTATAGCTACATTCACTGCACCTCTATACCCTGCCTCGGCTACAGATAAAGCAATCGTGGATTTCTTCTTGCTAGACCAACAAAAAGGACCTGAACCAAAGCTAAAAACATAACCATAGATGGACTTGCGATCTGTGCCATCGCCAGCCCAATCAGAATCTGTGTACCCAATCAGTGAAAGTGTGCAATCTGCAGCATAAAAGATACCAAAACTGGAAGTACCTTTCACATATCTAAGGATGCTTTTTGCAGCTTTCCAATGAAGTTCATAAGGCTCCTCCATATATCTGGAACAAAATCCTACTACAAAATATATATTAGGTCAGGTGTGAGTAAGATATAACAAATTCCCAACAAACTGTCGAAACAGTGTACCGTCCACCAAAGGTGTAGTACCCGCATCCTAAAATTTGATCCCTGAAAGAAAGGGAGATGTTGCGGGCTTGAATTCTATCATCTGAAAGTGGTCAAGTATATCTGATACATATTTATACTATGCCATCTTGATCCCTGAAGTAGACTGAGAAACTTCAAGACCAAGAAAGTAGTGCAACAGTCCCAAATCTATCATGGAAAATCGATCGTGCAATGTTGATTTTTCCGAATCAATAGCTAAGGTAAGGTTCCCTATCATCAATAAATAATCTACATAAAGTACTATCAGAAAAAGAGAATCATCATGTTGCAGAAAATAAACATTTGGGTCAGATTTGCATCAAATGAATCCAATGGAAAGCAGGAAAGAATCCATCTTTGCATACCAGGCTCTGGGAGCCTATTTTAGGCCATACAAAGATTTCTTTAATCTGCAAACGAGGGAAGAGTTCTGAATGTATCCCTGTGGTTGCTCCATATATATCTCCTCCTTGAGATCTCCATGAATAAATGCACTCTTCACATCCATGTGATGAACTTCCCATATACGAGAAGCAACAATGGCTAAAACTAGTCGAATGGAGTCCATTTTTGCAATAGGTGCAAATGTCTCTGTGTAGTCTATGCCATGTACTTGTGAGTATCCTTTTGCAACAAGTCAAGCTTTGTAATTTCTGATCTCACCATCTGCAGCAATCTTTGTTTGATAGATCCATCGACACCGAACAAGCTTTCTTCCTTTCGGAAGTGGAACCAAGTCCCATGCATTGTTTTCCATGAGAGTAGAGTAATCTTCATCCATGGCAGCCACCCAAAGAGAATTTCCAGCAGCCTCAGAGTGTGACTATGGATCCTAACCAAGTGTCATATAACAATGTATGGGAAGAAATGGTTCGGTGGCAGCCAGGGCTTGAGGAGCCCCAAAAAACTGTGATCTAGTCCTTCTCGCATCCGCAGGATCACTGACTAGTTCACCCACATCTTGCAGGGTTTTCTCTAACCAAGTTAGCAGTTGAGTTGGAGCAACCATGACCTGCTCCTCATCCTATGAATCATACCCACGAGGCTTCTCTGATGTGCTCGAAGAAGTTTCAGACTCCTCCTCATCAGTGGCAACAAGCGGTTCCTTGGCAGGGTCTGCTGAAAAAGAATGTAGTGATTCTTCTTTAAACTTCACACTTCAAGCAACAAGGAACTTTTCAGTGTGAGTGTCCAGCAATATATATCCTTTGACACTATCAAGATATCCAAAAAAGATACATTCAACACTTTGAGGCTCCAAATCCTTCCTCTTATCTGTCGGAATGTGAGCCCATGCTCGTGAACCAAAAATTTGTAAGTGCGACACTTTCGGTTTCTTATCGGTGCAACATTCAAATGGAGTGGTGCCTTTGAGTGATTTGTGAGGAATGTGGTTTTGAATGTATGCTGCACAATTAATAGCTTCAGCCCATAGCTTAGGAGCTAATGATTTGGTTTGCAGCATACAATTGGCCATCTCTTTTATCGACCAGTTTTTCCTCTCTACGACACCATTCTGCTGTGGTGTATATGGCACTGTGTTGTAGCCGTATACCTGCATCAATACAAAGTTGCTTCACATCTTTGTTGACATACTCCCCCCCAATATCAATACAGAGTATCTTAATCTTACACCCAGACTCATTCTTAGCAAGTGCTTTAAATTCTATAAGGCATTCAAATACTTCTGATTTTAATTTCAGAAAAAATACCCAAGTAAAGCGAGAGAAATCATCTATGAAGGTGAGTACATATCGAGCCTTACTGATTGAAGGATATCGGTATGGGCCCATGATGTCATTGTGAATCAGCCCAAGAGGTGAAGAAGCTCTCCATGCCTTCCCTTTGTCAAACTTTTTCTCCGGATGCTTGCCAAGAATGCATCCTTGACATACACCACTTGTGAATTTAATAGCGGGCAATCCTTCTACCATGTTTTCCTTACTGAATTGATGCAAGTACTTATAGTTTAGATGGCCAAATATTTCATGCCATAACTTGCTGATATCATTAGATTGTGACAGCAGTGCTAATAGATTTAGGAACAAAGCGGGGGAAGAAATAAAAACGATAACCGTGATTTGCAATTCCATGTGCAAGTTGTGAGCCCGTGGAAATCTCAGTATTCATTGTGGAGTCCGGAGTGAACTCCACCTTCCTTCTAGAGTCGAAATGATTGATATAATATATCAAGAGAATATTTGCGGACAACGAGGGAACATGAATCACATTTTTGAAGCTGCACCTTCAAGGTCTACAATTCCTTCTCCGTACACCTTTGCGGGTGTGGCATCTCCCAAGTAAATTGGGGATCTAGTGCTTTCATCGATGGAGGAAAATTCATCTTTTGATGCAGCCATATGGTTCGATGCACCTAAATCAAGCATCCAAACTAATTGAGTGGATGTGACAGCCATTAAAGCATGACCATCTCGTGCTCTCCCTCTCCCATCTCTCGTTCTGTTATCATCCTTCTTCTTTTCATTCTCAGGCACGGTGAGATTGTGCTGCTACAATTGCTTAGCCATCTCATCGATTGTTTTCCTCATGCAATTTTCTTCAGGATGAAAACCTTTGGAACAGTAGCTGCAAAGTGTTCTTTCCTTCTTCTTCTTACCCTTAGGCAAAGAAAAGCTCTCTAAAGATTGTAGGGGTCTCTCCTTCTTCGATTCGTTAAATTTCCCTTCCATTTTTGCTTGTCTCTTCCACTGCTCTTTGGAGCATCAGTAGCCGCAAGTGCTTGGTTCTTTGAATGCTTGATGGCACCCATTTGGACTAACTTAGCTTGCTCTTGAGTCAATTCTACAATGAAGTCATTCAATGGAGGCATTTTCCATTTTTCTTGAGTAAATTTAGATGCTTGAAAAGATGATACAAATATAGAATGTTTAGGGCCTAATTTCGAGAGAATCGAAAGGATGAGTTGATCTTCCTCTTTCTTGACTCCACATGCATCAAGTTCAATGAGGAGGGATTTAAACTTGGTGAAGTATTCTTGCAGGTTTCTGAAATGAGTTGGACTGAGGGATATGAGTTCATTCTCCAGTTGATGCACTCTCATTTCATCTTGCTTTCCTAATAGTCCTTCCAATGTGTTCCAGACTGCATTGGGAGTAGTGGCTCCGCTGACATGAAAGAGGAGTTATCTGGAAATTGATAGGCATATCAGCCCAATTGCTTCATATTATTTATTGAAATGCTTTATCTTCTCCACTACAAAAGTCGATTTAGTCTCTATTCCCATTGTTACCCTGTAAAGCCCTTTCTTCGGAGGAGCAGACTGATCTCTATCTTCCATTCGAAGTAATTAAAAGGATTTAGAACAATTATTGTGGGTTGAGAGAGATGATCCATTGATGCTTTCTGCACCTCCTGATGATCTATACCTGTAAATAAAACCATGCAAAATCCACCAAATTCGAACTAGCTCTGATACCATGTAGAATTCCTGCAAAAACTCCGATAGATCTAGAATTCTAGTTAAATTAAACACAAGTAATTTGTTGATATTCAAGAGAGGAGAGAAAGAATTTTCTCCATAAAATCAATGTATTAAATTAATGAACAATAGTAATACATGAGCAACCAAACCTCTAATCCCAAAGGGAGGTGGTTATATATAAATTGTTAGATCTAGAAAACTAAGAAAAAACTAGTAAAAAACTAGAAAGGCTAAGAAAAGAAAAAGGGAGGCCTAAAATAGAAACAATGACTCAAGACAACCTATGCCAACTATCAACCATGAGGAAAGCATGAGGAGAGGTGCATTTCCCAAGGAAGGCAACTTTAAAACATGCTAAAATGGCCCGGGGGACCAAATCCCTTCTATATGCTATAGTATCCATCCTATCACTTTTGCACAAGGTAAAACTAGATACCTGCTACCAATCATGTGGAACTCTGGGAACTCTTTCTTAATAATATTTTTGTATATCATTTTCCATGTTACGGTGGTGGACTTTGTATTTGGCAGAATGGGTATCTAGCTCCTAGGCTATCCACGACACCTTCAAAACTAATTTCATTAGCCTCACTTGTTGTTCCTTTTCTTGTGGCTGGAGGCATAATGTCGACGGAAGATGAAAAAATGATATGTTTTAGATTTGCAGTACCTAGGTATTGAAATTCACTCATGGAAAACATATAATCAGATCCAAAAAACCACCTATTCTATCTTGTTTATTAGTGCAAAAAGAAAACACTTAGAGGGCACAATGTGCTAGTTTTAAGCACGATATTGTGATTTTGAGGCAGTGTAACATTACTAGCCACTGGAACTGCGCTCTACGCTAATGCTGAAAGAGAGGCTTGTTTTGAGCGTACGTCACATCAGTAAGAGACTGTGACTAAAGGCTTAGATACTAAGAATGTGAAGTATGCTCATGATGGAAGAGAGGATCTTTGTAGGGTGCAGGTCACATCAACAAAAGGAATTAAATGCATGCTTAGGTCTTAAAGATTCACAATGTACTCTTACTGGTAGAGAGACTCCCTCTTGAGTGTAGGTCACATTAGTAGTGAGTAAAGGGTTGCATGTTTTCAAATAGAAGTGTGCAATGTGCTCTGTGAGAGAGATTAACCCTTTGTTGAGTTCATGTTGCAGATATAAGGAGTAGGGTTTGAGAGCTTACTACTTGGAAGAACATAACACATTGGTGAAGATATTACAGAGGTTGAATCTAGCTCAATACATGGAAACAAATATTTTCTCAAAAATTGTCAAAGTGTTGAATGAGAGGAAGAAAAGAGAAGCATAAGAATGAAAAGGTTTTCATGCGCCTATATATATATATATATATACAACCATAATCATGAATCGAATGTGAAAGTTCTAATAATACAAAAAGACACTAAAAACGACAATGAAAAAGAGAAGTGACACATGTAAGAGCTAAAATAAGCAAAAGTGATACATGTGAAAGTAAAAGCAAGCAAAAGTGACAGTTGAGAAACTTGCCAAGAAGGTGTTGCATTTGCAACCAAGAGTGAGAGAATGTCCTTGTGCTCAAATAATTCATAGAGCTTTGTTGGGCCTAAGAATTATCATTAAAATACATCCACTTTCACTCCATTCAACGTCCACTTTCTCTCCATTCACACATTTTCTCACCTCTATTCCATCACCATGTTATCACTTTACCTTCACCTTCATCATTATATGGGTTATCCTTGTGTTTTCCAAAACATTTTTAATTCTTAGTATTTTTAAGTGAATTTGTGGTTAAACTTTGGAAAATAATATCCATATACTTATGCCTAACAATTAGAATGAGTTTGTTGACATGTGTAGGTATAAAGGAAGCTTCCAAGGCATCTTTATGTGGCACTCTATGTTCAAATTCGAATTTGAGAAGATTATGGACCTCATGGAGGAGATTGTGGAGGATAGGGTTATGTGTCACCATTGGTTGAGAAATATGTGGGTCAAAGGAAGGAATAATGGGTCTACATTTATGAGTTTGTTATCATAGATTTTGTACAAATAGGAGTGTTATCTCCTTCATTTGTAATCTTCATTTGTAATATTAATTTTTAGAATTTAGAAACTTAGTCCTTCATTTGTAATTTTAGATTTTAGGATCATTGTAATGGAGATTTAGAACCTTTTGGAATGTAGAGCTTGGAGCTTGTAATTGCAATTTTCAATTGATGATAAATAAGGTGGATTGGATTTACTTCTACATTTGACTTCTTTCTAGGTGTGCTTGTGGAGCTATGGAGGGCCCTCATTGCCTCACTTGCATGCTCATTTTGTTTTGGTAAACTTTAATTTTATGTTTGTTTGTGAATTTAATTAGATTAAATTACTGATTCATATGCTTGAGATATAAATGAATAGTCTCTTGTAAGAGAGCTTTAATATTTCATGCAATCAATCAGAATTAGATTTAAGTGCTTTAATTTCATTAGTTTAAATAGTTTGTTGATTAATATGATTAGAAATATTCGTGAACAGTCTCCTGTAAGGGAGCTTTAATATTTCCTACACTTGTCACAATGTATTTAAATTTCTTTTTGATTAAATGACTAAATAGGTGTTGGAGATCCCAATGAAAGGCCCCCTGTAAGGGAGCTTTGGCATTTCTTCACCTATCTTAGTTTAATTTGTCTCTAATTCTATATATATTGGATGATCCTCGAAGTTTACTTACCCTGATTAATAGTAAATGAAAAACTAATTTGCATCCGCATTTTAGAACAAACATTTTGGCGTCGTTGCCGAGGAAGATGATTTAGAGATAGACTTTGGAAGCCATTTTTATTGCAATTTCTTTTTATGGACTAACTTGTGAAATCTGGTGACAACAGGATTTTCATAAACGAGTTCAAGTTCAAGTTTTTTTTTTATTTTTTATTTTTCGTACTTAGTTAGTTTCAAATTCAGTTTTTAAACCCCCAATTTCTTACTAATTCATTTACGGATGAGAATTTGAAGATGTCAAACAGGTACTTCTTGGAGAGAAAGATTGGTTTGAAAATAACCTTGCGCCAACTCCAAGAAAAAGACAGGTTACTCACATGTTCGAAAAGCATAAGGTAAAAATTTTAAATCTTGATGTGAGCATTTTCGAATTTTTAGTCCTTAGGTGGCTTCACTGGAAGCATTCTTTTACCTGAGAAATAAAAAAAAATCTTTCAAGTTAAAGGTAGAATAGATTAAAAAAAGAGAATAAAATGAGATCTCATAGAGTTTTCCTTTAGTTTTGTTTTCAAAAGATAAAAATAATAAAAAAAATCATCCACATTTCAAACATAATAAAATTATATAAATCAATAGGTTAGTATGCTCCCTTCCTGCGCTTCAAGTGATCAAAAAGATCACAAAATAAAAATTCAAGTGATCAAAAAGATCACAAAATAAAAACTTTTGCTTGGAATTTGCACAAATCATTAAAACTACATCATTATAAGGAATCGAAATCATTTTAAAAAAAATCATTTATTTTCGATTTCAAATTTAAAAATTAAATCTATAATTCAGTGATTTGATAATAGCGTTAAAATTTCTCTGTGATTTGATAATAGCGTTAAAATTTCTCTGAATAAAACTTCTTGGCATAAGATTTCTTTCTCTGCATATGCGCTGGGATCATTTTTTCAAAAAAGCTAAATCTTTATATCAACAATTAAATGTCAAGCTTTAAAGAAAAAAAAATTCATATGTTTAAAAAAGAAACCGGAAAATCATCCACATTTCTACATAAATATTTCATATTCTACTTTTCTAAATTTTTTTTTTTTTTTAAAGAAAAAAATTCACAAGTAAACGCACCCAAATAATACATTCAACTAAACCCCTCTTGCCATACATTTAATCTGTTATATGTTTACACAAAATTTGGTGATGTGATTGTTTATTGAGGAAATTCAATTGTTTATCGGTAACGAGCAAAAATGGAGATTGAAAAAGATTATAATAATTTGGGGAGGAAATCGCTGGTCGTTTGGGGAGGAAACTGCTGGTCGTTTTGGAAAGACTAAAATATGCATGGAATGGCACGTGAGTGCATGGTTAAATAGTGGGGCAGTTGGTTGCTACGCACCTGCGATCGAGTTCCGGTTTGTGGAGTTGCGATGCAGCATATAACAAGCTTTTTGTATGATGTGCCGAATGTGTCAGATGATAATTTGTGGCTGATTTGTATATATCTATTAAAAAAAATGGTCAATAAAGCTTTTGATGGGAACTAACTCCTCCCCTTTGAAAAAAATAAAAGGGATCTAAAATTCCAAGTTTGAAAATTGAATTAAAATAAATTTATTCGCCGAAAATAGAAACAGACAAGGAAAACGCAGTAGAAAGAACCAAACCTTGTAGAAACGTTGAATCAGGAGTATAAAAATTTATCGACATAAATAATATCAATGTATATAATAGAAACTGATCTCTGTAACAAGAAAGCACAGGTGTGATTTCTACAAGATGGTATTTAAACCTGAACTTTGCTTTATTCCCCTAGGGGAAAATCTGAAAACACATTCTTTTAGGAAATGTAAAATCACGTGCCAATAATACGGGAATTCTGTAAGAAAAAAAAATACTGCAGTGGCTACTTAAAAGAGTCACATTTCCTCCCAAACGACTCATGGTATAACCTGCATAAATAGAGCATGTTTACCACAACAATGTAATTATGTCAGATATGAAAGTAGACCTTCGTTTAAAGACAATTTTACTTAAGGGGTCCGTAAAGAATGTGAGTACTCCATTTGGAACATTTCAAAGCCTTTCAGACTATCAAGCTTCTGAGTTTCAGAATTCATGGAAAGAAAAAGATTAGTATTTAATTGAACAGAATATGTATGCAACAAAAATCTCAAATTGGAAACCCGGCTTCTATCTCTTTGCTGTTGCACAATCAATCTTATCTTTATAAAGTCTAAAATAGTGCCACAATTGCTGTAAGTTAAGCGATTTGAGATTTGATGATTACATGCAGATTTTGTGAAGCTATTAATTATTTTGTGATTGCATGTAGATTTTCTGCCATTTCACTAGAATAGAGATTCGCTCTGCAAATATTCTATTCAAGGAATATCAATACAGCTTTTATCGGCCAACTTAAAAATGAAAAGAGAATTTTATCATATGATGTACATTCGCTGATGCGTTTACTCTTGGGAGTCTGTTCTTTGAGAGGTTTATTCTGATGGCTTCGGCCATATTCTGCTGGCTTCGGCCATATTGATTATAAAAAATATCTGTAGGATTCGGCAATATGTGGATTTAAAAAAAAAAAAAGAGATTTGTTGCTGCCCTTCCCATGCTCCGGGTAAGAGACAGGCCTCCTGCTTTGCCTTTACATGAGTGAAGCTTTCCATTGGTGAATCCTAATCTTCGACTGTGCCTTCAACTTCTTCTTCAAAAGCCCCAATCCACAATGTATGAAGGAATGGTGACGATCCGATTAAATAAACGAAATTGGCTGGATTGTTACGTAATTATATGGACTTGTGGGGGTATCGTTTTTCTTCTCAATGCAGAAAAATATTTGCTTTTTGGAAGTTAGTTTGAGGACACTTTGAATTTACTTGCGAGTTTTTGAATCATTTTATTGTTGTAATTATCTATCTAGTAATCTAGCATTTAATCTTGTGTCGGTGGCATTTAATTTTGTGAAGATGATATACAAGTTGTTGGATTGAATTGCAAAGCATAAACTCTGCCATTTTTCTTTGAATTTGGTACCATTCCATAAATTTCCTCCACCTACTCAGACTTGTATCACTCCAACAATAACCCCAGATTTGTTCGACTGTCACAGATTGTTTTGTAGGACGGTCTCTGCAGTAGTTAAAACCCGTTTTTTCACTAACGCAATTAGTCAAATAAGGCTCCAGATAACCCTGCATATCTCGCAATCTGTTATGAATTGGAAAAAATTGTTTCTGGGTTTTATAATTGGCCTTCTTCTGAGAAAAACCCACATTTTATTTTTTTAGATATTCGTTTGTATCTGGTAAGAAATTGAGTTTTAAAATGATGTGTCAAAATTGCTACGCATTTCTGGTAAACTGCTACAAATGTCTGGTAAAAAGTAGACTAGAACGATATAAGTAATAACCATTGTAACCAAAACCTTGCAGAGACGCTCTGGAGGACACCAAATGGAGATGCCTTACACTCCTCGCAGCAGCAAAGAAAAACGTGAACAAAAACACCCACAGAAGTATCAGAGTGAGTTTGTGTTATATTTTCAGATGACCAAAAACAATAGACAGAAAATTCAAAAATTGCAGCACAGGAAAATATCTTTGTTTTCGACATACCTTTTGATTTGCAAGAAGTGCGTATGGCAACCAAAATTGGATGAACATTATTGACGTAATTGCCCAGCACAGTCGTGAAGGTCCTCGGCCATCAAGTTTGTAGTTCAAAGGAAAATGAAAGTCTAGTGTTAAGTAATTGGCAGCGAAACTGGGCATGTGTAAAACTCTCTTGAACTAGTAGTCAAATAATCTTTTCCAATCACCGGAGAGGAGTGGGCTCGATGCGTACTTTTCTCAACTGCAACATACCTGAAATCAAACAAATTCAAATATATGCATATTTATTTGCTAATCGAGATATGCAATTACAAAGAGTAGGTATCCATTAGAATGAATTCAGGTTGATTTTATTTCCAAGATTGATAAATAAAGTTATGCATGGGCATTTGTGACATTTTATTAATTAAAAAAAGCACAATGTACTTTTTAAAAATTATAGAACGCTTGGAAGCAAATTAGGAAGATTCATTTATCGAATATTCAGAGGATTATCTTGTATTGGGATAAAATTAAAACTTCTTCATGTTGTATGTATAATGTACTAAACTGCAGGACACAACAAATCTATAATGCTAAGCATTTACATGAGTCATTGGACACAAACAGGGAGTTGATTTATTTTCATGATTATTTTTATTAAAAATAGATTGTTATTAATATCATGAACTGGACACTTTTGATATTCCATAATCTGTGTTATTTTGAAATACAATTTTTGTGTAAGAATCAAGAAGGGAATGACCATCTCTTCTTGAACAAACTTATGTTCTTATGCCAAGTTTTTTTGTTAGCAGGTTTCGGATGATCAATTGATCATTAAGGAAATTAAATTGTGACGAAAATTGGTCTTCAAAAGACTAGTTTCATGAGAAATTCTAAAGATCAAGACCATGATCATAAGAATGACATTTCCAGAAAATTACAAGTTCTTGTAACTTCCTATAAAGGTTTAATGGTTTGATATGTTGCATAACAGATTAGCAAATTCGAAGACTTGGGGGTTGTTCCTAAATGTACAAGGATGGTGAAATACCTATCCACACTTGAATTCAATGTCTACAGGTGGTTGGTCAACGTTGGTCAAACTCAACTATTTTTGCTGAAATTCCCGAATTAATGAGCAAATTTGCTATTTCTGAGATTTTGCATGCCAAAATTTAATTTTTCTCAACAAGAGTCATTATCCATTTCTCATTATCCACATACACTTCATTACATTTTCATAAATCTTAACCCACCAATAAAAGCAACAAAGCTTATTTGCAAGTTTTTTGTTCCACTTAACATATTCATTGTTAGTTACCTTTTTCCTACCCTTGCAAATAAAACCTTCATTCCATAAGCCATTGAGTCCATAGTCCTTGAGTCTAAATATTTTTGTAAAAACACATTGAAGCTTGCATGTCTTAAGGGCAAGCTATCGTGCTGATAAACAAAGGGAATACATCAACGTCCCTTCTTCATCGGATCTTCTAAGTATTGACAACAAAAAATTCATTCATACTTAGAAAGATGTGTTACGGGCACCTTGACTCTCATCCAAATCAAAGATGGGAGATCTCGTGTTGACTAGTGGCATGCATTAAAGGCCAATAAGTTAACAATTTCTTGCTATGTTCGACACCGAAAAATTTATTCACATAACGAATTTTGCCCATGAGCTGGTTCCGTTGAAGACTTGAAGACCAATCATTTTGTAGCAGACGAAGAAAAATTACATTCATTACTTTTTAGTTTTTTGATGTAAATGGCTTGAGGACAAGTCAATAAATAAGGTTGGGGGGAAGTGTAAATTCTAAATTGTGTATACCTTCCAAGCCTTATACATTTTCAGCCGCATTCAGCAGCAGATTCCGAACATTCAATAGAAGATCCAACAACAGATATAGCAGCAAATGCAACAACAATAAAAGATTCACTTTTTTGACTTCATCCACCATTTTCATAGCCAAGTAAAGAAGACTATGATCAAAATTTTGTAGCCACACATTCACAACTCTCATCCATTTTTGAAAAGGTAAGTTGAGGTATGATATTTTCTAACTTTTAACCATTTAATTCCTTGAAAGCTAGATTGATAACTTTTGGAAAAAAATTCATTTCCTCATTTCATAAAATTCCAAAACCATCAGTTTGTGGGGGGGGATAAATACATTGAATACATACATTCATATTTTTCCATATTTATATATCACATTCTAAAATCATACTTTCCAAGTATATTTACTATTACATCATCATGAGTATATAATGGCTTTGTAAGAAGTACTTAAAAAGTTAACTGGATGCCAACACAATCATGGTTGTCACACAAGAACCAACCATGAAGCAATCCAACAAAAATACTTTGCAATAAAAATCGCATTATCATGCAAAGATCATACATTGAATACAACAAACATAATATGGTTGAAACACGAGAACCAACCAAGTTGTAATTCAAAAAACACACGTTGCAAGCATTAGAAAATGATATCATGCAAAGTTTAAAGCCAAAGCTAAAGTATCAAAAGTAATGTAATAGATTGCATGAAGACATGCAATACCTTCAATTTGGGGGTATGTTGGGCCTAAGAATTATCATTAAAATGCATCCACTTTCACTCCATTCAATGCCCACTTTCTCTCCATTCACACATTTTCTCACCTATATTCCACCACCATGTCATCACATTAGCTTCACCTTCATCATTATATGGGTTATCCTTGTGTTTTTCAAAACATTATTAATTCTTAGTAATTTTTAAGTGAATTTGTGGTTAAACTTTAGAAAATAATATCCATATACTTATGCCTAACAATTAGAATGAGTTTGTTGACATGTGTAGGTACAAAGGAAGCTTCCAAGGCATCTTTATGTGGCACTCTATGTTCAAATTAGAATTTGAGAAGATCATGGACCTCATGGAGAAGATCATGGACCTCATGGAGGATAGGGTTATGTGTCACCATTGGTTGAGAAATATGTGGGTCAAAGGAGGGAATAGTGGGTCTACATTTATGAGTTTATTATCATAGCTTTTGTATAAATAGGAGTGTTATCTCCTTCATTTGTAATATTAATTTTTAGAATTTAGAAACTTAGTCCTTCATTTGTAATTTTAGATTTTAGAATCATTGTAATGGAGATATAGAACCTTTTGGAATGTAGAACTTGTAGCTTGTAATTGAAATTTTCAATTGATGATAAATAAAGTGGATTGTATTTTCTTCTACATTTGAATTCTTTCTAGGTGTGCTTGTGGAGCTATGGAGGGCCCTCATTGCCTCATTTGCATGCTCATTTTGATTTGGTAAACCTTAATTTTATGTTTGTTTGTGAATTTAATTAGATTAAATTACTGATTCGTATGCTTGAGATATAAATGAATAGTTTCTTGTAAGAGAGCTTTAATATTTCATGCAATCAATCAGAATTAGATTTAAGTGCTTTAATTTCATTAGTTTAAATATTTTGTTGATTAAGTTGATTAGAAATATTAATGAACAGTCTCCTGTAAGGGAGCTTTAATATTTCCTACACTTGTCACAATGTCTTTAGATTTTGTTTTGATTAAATGACTAAATAGGTGTTGGAGATCCCAATGAAATACCTCTTGTAAGGGAGCTTTGGCATTTCTTCACCTAGCTTAGTTTAGTTTGTCTCTAAGTCCATATATATTGGATGATCCTCTAAGTTTACTTACTCGGATTGATAGTAAATGAAACACTAATTTGCATCCGCATTTTTGAATAAACAAGCTCCAAAGCGAAATATGAATGTAAAATGAGCTCTAGGATGGAATCTTTATATAGGGAAAACACACATGAAATTAGGGTTAGGGTTTGTGAGTGCACTCAGTGCATGTCCAAAAACTAGGAGTTAAGGGTGTGATGACTGCCACTAAGAAGTTCAACAATTTTGACTTGAGAAAGTGTGCTCTCTCAGTCAACAAGAAGTGTGCACTAACTATCAACAAGGAGTGTGTTGGCACTATCTCCAGAAGATGCACTCTAACTTTCTCTTGAAATTGTGTTATGGATATGAATAAGAAGTGTGCTAAGATTTATCCCAAGAAGTGTGCACTTGTTATCAATAGGAAGTGCTCTCTGCTTGATGGAAATGAGTGCACTCCATTGTCTCCAATAATTACACTAGGCATACTTGGAAGAAGTGCATTATGAAGGCATCATAAGCTAGGCATGTGAATGCATGGATCACTGAAACTTAGGATTTTTAGAAGAAGAATTGAACACTGAGAAAAGTATGACCAAACATGAATTTGATGACTTAAAATGCCAGTTCACATGATCATCAAGGGAGCTCCAAATTTTAAATGAAGGAAAATTTTTGGAGGGTGTTGGAGTAGTTACAACACCTTGGTGATGGTGTAAGGCCCATAGAGAAGTGGCCACATCTTATGATGGGCCCCTGGAAGGCATTCCTTCTGTAAATGCAACCAAATGTTATCTCCCAATTGAAACTTGTATGACACTCGGTGCTAGTCATGGCATTGTTTGTACTTTGTATTTTTTTTGCAAGATTTCATGGACTTGTTGGAAAATGTGTTGATCAATTCATTCAATAAACTTGGTAGCATTTTTGGCTCCATATTGAACATGTGCAAATTATTCTTGTGTAATTTCAAGGGGTAGTGTGACATCAATGGGACCCAATGGTTGAAATATCATGCCCACTTGAAAGGTATTGTGGCCAATTGAGCTATGGAGAGCTCCATTATAGTTGTGTTGAACATAGGGGAGACTTTCATCCCATTTGCATGGATTCTTGGAGTTGTACATTCACAAAATGCGCATGATCATCCTATTGATGACCTTTGTCTTGGTGTGGAAGGCACTTTATTTGGTGATTTTGGTGTCCAACAATGATCATATACTTGAACATAATGCACTTAGGCCACTATACTGATCTATTATGATGGTTTATGGGATCCCAAAATGTACCCACACCAATTCAAATAAGAGCTTGATAGTGGCTTCTGTTATGATACTCTTCTTATAGGTAGCCATAATTTATGAACAACCAAAAACACACATTCATTGCCAAGCTTGATAGAAGGAAAAAAATATAGTCCATAGAGATGGATTCCCAAGGTTGGTCATGAGTATGAAGAGCAATTTACAGGCCTTGATTCTTAATGGCTAGTTTGGAAATGGTGTAGGTGGTGCAAGAATTGATATACTTTCCAACATCTTGTTGAAGTTTTAGTGAATAAAAATATTAATGAAATACCTCCATTGTCTTCTCCACACCAAAGTGTCATACCACCTGACTGTAATGTTCCTCCCAAATCATCTTGGCACGTTCACTTGAAAGAAAAAAAAAGGTGGCCCAAGTATCACAACATGTTAGACTAAGGATTACACTAAGAGGGGGGTGAATTAGTGTAATGGAAAATTTTCATCAATTTAAAAAAATTAGTGTTACACATTATTTTATCATATCTACTATTCACTTCTTGTACCATATCATGAAGTGCCAAAACATTGACTATTGTGCAGCATATCCATCATGATATACAGACCAAAACCTTCCTGAAGAATCAAAGGAAAATTGTTGTGAATCCATTCTGGAGAAGGTTGCCTAGAAACCTAATTTTTGACATCAATGCGTTTTGCTCCACTGCATTCTTGTGATGATGGCAGGTTTCTCAGTTATACACTCATGCTGTCAGCACGGGTTTTCATAGGAAAACCCATGCTAAACCTCTTATGGAAGGTTTTCCCACACTGGAGTAGAAGCTTCGCTCACTAGAACCTTTGGGAACAACGAGTTGGATATTGGTTGTTGTTGATATGGTCAAGCTCTCTCATTTGGGCCTCTTGATCTTATCATCATGGGTTTTCCCCTTGAGATGTGGACCTTCCTCCCTCTTTTTTGGATCCCTAACTCCCTCTCCCTTCCTATAAATTCACTCCCTTCCATCCCTAAATGGTTGGTCATTTATTGTTGCATCCCTATGCTGAGATTATGCTTACATGCTACCCATTCTAGCTTAGAGAAGGAGTGCTTGAAGAGTCTTTGCTTGGACTTGGACATCCACCAAAAGGAGGTCTCCAACATCAAGGCATAGGTTGTATGCTTCCATTTTTAGCTTATTAATGTATACATCTTATGTTCACTTTCCATAATTGTGTAAATGTTTATGCTATTAGCTTAATGTTCTTTGATTTGTTAAGTAGTGTATGTTTGATGTATGCCATATATGCTCTTGTACCTTGCATAGTAATTTGGTCTTCCTTGTAGGTACCTGGATGTGAATAACAACTAAGGAGTGAGGCCTGGAGCGAAAGATTCAAAGCCATCTCCAAGGATTGAGCGATTAGCATTAGAACAAGGTAGGTTTCTCCTTCCTTCTGCATTTTTCAAACATAAGCCAGGAAAAAGTATGTTAGTTTGTTTAGTTTGTTGCTAGACCCACTCATTGGGCTAGAGGGACCGCCTCTGTCTGTAGAGGGTATTTTCCTTCACAAAAAAATGGTGACTCCACTGGGGAAGCTATAACCTGTTCATCCTCTTTTCTCAACTGATGTCTTGATCAGTTTGATCGACCATCGTGTTATCAGTTAGTTTGGTTTTGTATAGGTCTTCACAATCACTAGTTGCTATCTTAGAGTGCTTATTCTGGAAGTGTTTGTGAAATTTTTTTATTTTTTGCCTCATTTCTCGCCCAACATGCTTTTTTATCTAACAGTCATGCTGCCAACATACTTTTTATTAAAACAGTAGTGCTAATCCCTTGTTTAGCACCAGTTTGGCCATAACAACCACGTTGATCCCTGAGATTGGAAAAAATCTTGGGTTTCTCTGTCTTGTTTTATCTTTCATGGCTGGTTTTTGTTGATGTTTTGATTGATTACCTCATTTTATTAGAAAATTCTTACTCCTTTTAACTTTCAAGTGTTTGAGTGCAATTGGATTGATTTTAGGGTTTATAGGTCATTTGATTGTCACTTGTTGCTTGTGAGTGTCTTTGGGTCTCTATTTTGCTAAATGATTAGGTCTATTTATCTCGTAAAATCACTTAAACATTAATTTACATTGGTTTTGATTTGTCTTATGAAAAGTTGTTTTTCATGTGTATTAGTCATCTTGCATTTGAAATCCATCTTTGTCATTTATCAAACATAGATTACATTTTCTAGTTTTGTTGATGGTGTTGGACCTACTAACATTCAGGGGATCTCCCTAGTATGAAGTCCCAACTAGAACTCACATCGTTTGGTGTAGAAGTCCCATCTGGTATGACGTCCTGGTTGCCATTATATTAAATATGCCTTAGCTCTTTCTTATCAGCACATGAGAGTGGTCTTCTTTGTCTTCGAACAACAAGGTTTGCGTGCCTAGTGAGTGCTTAGTTTTACTTGTGTCAAGGTTCCTTCACCGTAGAGAGAGAGTGTGGAAGTGAGTCTCCAGTCGAAAGGGAAAAGTCCCAACTTTTTCAGAGACACACAACACAACAGGACATGCACAACTTTCGGCAGAGCAGTCCACACAGATGCGACAGTTACACACACAAGAAGGAATAGCACATACAACACTCAACAGAGTAGTCTGTGCGAGTGCGACGGTCGTTATAACAAGTTTATGGAAAGGTTTTGTTTGATGTCCGGTGAAGCAACCCACGTGGGTAGGACAACGTTAATGACTTATACAACACATTTTCATAAACATATGTATTAGAACAACAAAATAAGTTCAAGTGTTTTAACATAGGTTAAAGAAACATGCATTATAAGTGTTCCAAGATTAGTATTACAAACAATTACAATATATGTGTGAAATGTGATGTCCTGTTAACAGGATTCTGAATTAAGTGAAAGTTCCAAGACACATCACTACACCATACATCACTAACCCCGTAGGCAGGGCATTGGAGCCACTCCTCGCTCCTAAAAAAAAAGATTATAGAATCTCAATACTATGTGGGAGGAGCCAAGGTGAAAATCCGTTTGCATGTACAAATGAGGGGTATTTATAGCCAAGGGTAAAACTGACCCTTATGGCTGTTCGACTTCCTCATGACTGTTTGACTTTCATGAATTTTCAAATTACATGACTCTTTAGATTACATGTGGGTCTTTTGGACTTCCACATTACATTACATTGATTTACAATAGTATGGCCCACAGTAGTGATGTGGCTGACATGACTCATGGCACGACTTGACATTACAATGTTAGTATGTTCATGCTATTGGTGGTGTCCATGTCGAGCTGCAATGTTGTTGAGTGATGGATGTCCTCTTAGTCTATCATAGCTTCACCTTCGCATGGAAAGGTGTGCGGAGTCTTTGATGGTATTGGTGTTTTCTTGATGTTGCATGTGCATGTTTCTACTTTGCTTGTACTTTGGAATGCTTCACATGTTTGTCCGTTCATGAAAAAATCTCCTCGCATGTTCGTCCATTCATGAAAAAATATACTCGCATGTTCGTTCGTTCGCGAAAAAATCTCCTTCATATGTCGTATGTTCGCGAAAAATTCTCCTCGCATTCATCATTTGTTCGCGAGAAAATCTCCTTGCATGCATCGTCCATTCACGAGAAAATATCCTTGCATGTGCTCTCCTTGTTCATCTCGTCCATCGTTGCATCATGTCTTATCCATGTACCTGTATCTACAATCAATCATGACGAGATGACATCAAATCCATAAAACTCATAGTTTACCATGATGCATTGTCATTCAATTTCGGATGCAAGCGACTGGGAGAGAGGACAAGGCTACAAAACCTATCAAGGAAGATTTCGAGTTGGGATGCAAGAACCATGAACTACTACTGGTCAAAATTGTGCAAAAGTCACTAGGAGACTGAGATGGGTAATCTAGATCAACAGTGATTGTCTACGGGATCTGACTTGGTTGGCGGGCAGATCTGCGCAATTTTTTGGAGGAAGCAATGAGGGCAACAGAGGGGCTTTGCAGCAAAAGTTGCACAATTCCTCTAGGGAGCTAGCCATAGGATGCAAGAGGCTTTCCAAGAAAAAATGTGCATTTTTCAGGGGAGCTGGAAGCTGGATATAGGAGTGTTGTTGGAGAAAACTACGCAATTGCTGGGAGGCTAGCCTTATGGACACCTCATCGCAGTTTTTGAGTTGAGCAGAATGTTGGGCTGCTGGACACCCCATTATAGTTTTTGAGCTGAGTGGGATGTTGGTTGACTCTTGGGTGACTAGCTAGAAACACTGCACAATATTTTTAGGGAAGTAGGGACAGACACAAGGTGTCTGTTTGGCTTTCTAGTGCAATTTCTTCAGTCAGCGAAGTGGGCAACATCTCCATATTTTGCACAATTTTTTGGGGGAGTGAGTCCCAGGGTCACTGCCTAGTCAAACTCTTTGATTGACCAACTGGAGGGTTGGTTGATTTGCTTGCGGGTAGTGCAGATTGAGATGGCTTGCTGATAAAATTCTGCATTGTTCTAGGCGACAATCGATTCGTTCAATTCCAGGATTGCGTAGTGCAGGTTGATTGGTTGACAAGCTCAAGCTTTGCACAATTCTAGGCAGCAGTACATGTTCATTGAAACTCCAATAGATCTAGAATTTTAGTTAAATTAAACACAAGTAATTTGCTGATATTCAAGAGAGGAGAGAAAGAATTTTCTCCATAAAATCAATGTATTAAATTAATAAACAATAGTAATACATGAGCAATCAAACCTCTAATCCCAAAGGGAGGTGGCTATATAGAAATTGCCGAATCTAGAAAACTAGGAAAAAACTAGTAAAAAACTAGAAAAGGCTAAGAAAAGCTAAAGGGAGGCTTAAAATAGAAACAAGGACTCAAGAAAACTTATGCCAACTATCGGCCATGAGGAAAGCATGAGGAGGGGTGCATTTCCCAAAGATGGAAACTTTAAAACATGCTAAAATGGTTCGGGGGACCAAATCCCTTGATTTAAGGGGGAATATTGATGTGGGGCGCCAATCCTCAAATAACTCAAGTGGATGAGGTGTGGTTAGATGTGAACATGCACTTAGATGTCTAAATGGTTTAGGAAAGTGATTGGATCAATATTTCCATAATATTAAGCCTTTAAAGGCAAAAAACAAGGGAAATTTGGACCACCGAGCTAGTTTACCAAAAACCAAGTGTGAACATGAATTTTAGTGCATGTGGCTAAGTCAAGGATACTTATGCTAAAAAATAAATGTAGATGTTAGGATTATATTCCAACACCCACCATTCATCCTAACTCAGTTATCTAAACTGAGTCCCGGCCAATATGCCATGTTAGGTACTCAGGTACAATAAATAAAAGATCCTCATAAAATGAAGAAATAGGCAAAACCTCATGGGAAACCCCCTCCCCCCCGCCAAAAGAGGAGAAAAGGGCTAAGTGGCTAGAAGGGCCTACTCAGTTGTTTCTACCACCCCAAGCATAACTCTCTGTTCTGAAAATTTATCTTTAGTGAAAGACTTGGTGAATATGTCTGCAACCTGCTGCTTAGTGGGGTAGTACTGCAGTGATATAATTTGGTCACAGATCAGCACGCGGATGTAATGCATGTGAATCTCGATGTTCTTGGTCCTCTGCCTCTAAACTGGTTCAATTGATATCTGAATGGACCCCTGATTGTCACAAAATATGACAGTCGGAAGAGGATACTGAATACCAAACTCGGAGAAAAGCCCCTGCAACCAAACAACCTGTATAGCTACATTTACTGCACCTCTATACCCTGCCTCGGCTGTAGATAAAGCAATCGTGGATTTCTTCTTGCTAGACCAACAAAAAGGACCTGAACCAAAGCTAAAAACATAACCATAGGTGGACTTGCGATCTGTGCCATCGCCAGCTCAATCAGAATCTGTGTACCCAATGTGTGAAAGTGTGCAATCTGCAGCATAAAAGATACCAAAACTGAAAGTACCTTTCACATATTTAAGGATTCTTTTTGCAGCTTTCCAATGAAGTTCATGGGGCTCCTGCATATATCTGGAACAAACTCCTACTACAAAATATATATTAGGTCAGGTGTGAGTAAGATACAACAAATTCCCAACAAACTGTCGAAACAGTGTACCATCCACCAAAGGTGTAGTACCCGCATCCTAAAATTTGATCCCTGAAAGAAAGGGAGATGCTGCGGGCTTGCATTCTATCATCTGAAAGTGGTCAAGTAGATCTGATGCATATTTATACTATGCCATCTTGATCCCTGAAGTAGACTGAGAAACTTTAAGACCAAGAAAGTAGTGCAACAGTCCCAAATCTATCATGGAAAATTGATCGTGCAATGTTGATTTTTCCGAATCAATAGTGAAGGTAAGGTTCCCTGTCATCAATAAATAATATACTTAAAGTACTATCAGAAAAAGAGAATCATCATGTTGCAGCAAATAAACATTCGGGTCAGATTTGCATCGAATGAATCCAATGGAAAGTAGGAAAGAATCCATCTTTTCATACCAAGCTCTGGGACCCTGTTTTAGGCCATACAAAGATTTCTTTAATCTGCAAATGAGGGAAGAGTTCTGAATGTATCCCTATGGTTGCTCCATATATATCTCCTCCTTGAGATCTCCATGAATAAATGCACTCTTCACATCGATGTGATGAACTTCCCATATACGAGAAGCAACAATGGCTAAAACTAGTCGAATGGAGTCCATTTTTGCAATAGGTGCAAATGTCTCTGTGTAGTCTATGCCATGTACTTGTGAGTATCCTTTTGCAGCAAGTCAAGCTTTGTAATTTTTGATCTCACCATCTGCAGCAATATTTGTTTGATAGATCCATCGGCACCGAACAAGCTTTCTTCCTTTCGGAAGTGGAACCAAGTCCCATGCATTGTTTTCCATGAGAGTAGAGTAATCTTCATCCATGGCAGCCACCCAAAGCGAATTTCCAGCAGCCTCAGAGTGTGACTATGGATCCTAACCAAGTGTCATATAACAATGTATGGGAAGAAATGGTTCGGTGGCAGCCAGGGCTTGAGGAGCCCCAAAAAACTGTGATCTAGTCCTTCTCGCATCTGCAGGATCACTGATTAGTTCACCCACATCTTGCAGGGTTTTCTCTAACCAAGTTAGCAGTTGAGTTGGAGCAGCCATGACCTGCTCCTCATCCTATGAATCATACCCAAGAGGCTTCTCTGAAGTGCTCGAAGAAGTTTCAAACTCCTCCTCATCAGTGGCAACAAGCGGTTCCTTGGCAGGGTCTGCTGAAAAAGAATGTAGTGATTCTTCTTCAAACTTCACACTTCAAGCAACAAGGAACTTTTCAGCGTGAGAGTCCAACAATCTATATCCTTTGACACTATCAGGATATCCAAAAAAGATACATTCAACACTTTGAGGCTCCAAATCCTTCCTCTTATCTGTCGGAATGTGAGCCCATGCTCGTGAACCAAAAATGTGTAAGTGCGACACTTTCGGTTTCTTATCGGTGCAACATTCAAATGGAGTGGTGCCTTTGAGTGCTTTGTGAGGAATGTGGTTTTGAATGTCTGCTGCACAATTAATAGCTTCAGCCCATAGCTTAGGAGCTAATGATTTGGATTGCAGCATACAATTGGCCATCTCTTTTAACGACCAGATTTTCCTCTCTGCGACACCATTCTGCTATGGTGTATATGGCACTATGTTGTAGATGTATACCTGCATCAATACAAAGTTGCTTCACATCTTTGTTGACATACTCCCCCCAAATATCAATACAGAGTATCTTAATCTTACACTCAGACTCATTCTCAGCAAGTGCTTTAAATTCTATAAGGCATTCAAATACTTCTGATTTTAATTTTAGAAAAAATACCCAAGTAAAGCGAGAGAAATCATCTATGAAGGTGAGTACATATCGAGCCTTACTGATTGACGGCTATGGGAATGGGCCCATGATGTCATTATGAATCAGCCCAAGAGGTGAAGAAGCTCTCCATGCCTTCCCTTTGTCAAACTTTTTCTCCGGATGCTTGCCATGGATGCATCCTTGACATACACCACTTGTGAATTTAATAGCGGGCAATCCTTCTACCATGTTTTCCTTCCTGAATTGATGCAAGTACTTATAGTTTAGATGGCCAAATATTTCATGCCATAACTTGCTGATATCATTAGATTGTGACAAAAATATAGTGCTAATAGATTTAGGAACAAATCGGGGGAAGAAATAAAAACGATAACTGTGATCTGCAATTCCATGTGCAAGTTGTGAGCCCGTGGAAATCTCAGTATTCATTGTGGAGTCCGGAGTGAACTCCACCTTCCTTCTAGAGTCGAAATGAGTGATATAATATATCAAGAGAATATTTGCAGACAACGAGGGAACATGAATCACATTTTTGAAGCTGCACCTTCAAGGTCTACAATTCCTTCTCCGTACACCTTTGCGGGTGTGGCATCTCCCAAGTAAATTGGGGATGTAGTGCTTTCATCGATGGAGGAAAATTCATCTTTTGATGTAGCCATATGGTTCATGCACCTAAATCAAGGATCCAAACTAATTGAGTGGATGTGATAGCCATTAAAGCATGACCATCTCGTGCTTTCCCTCTCCCATCTCTCGTTCTGTTATCATCCTTCTTCTTTTCATTCTCAGGCACGGTGAGATTGTGCTGCTACAATTGCTTAGCCATCTCATCGATTGTTTTCCTCATGCAATTTTCTTCAGGATGAAAACCTTTGGAACAGTAGCTGCAAGGTGTTCTTTCCTTCTTCTTCTTACCCTTAGTCAAAGAAAAGCTCTCTAAAGATTGTAGGGGTCTCTCCTTCTTCGATTCGTTAAATTTCCCTTCCATTTTTGCTTGTCTCTTCCACTGCTCTTTGGAGCATCAGTAGCCGCAAGTGCTTGGTTCTTTGAATGCTTGATGGCACCCATTTGCACTAACTTAGCTTGCTCTTGAGTGAATTCTACAATGAAGTCATTGAATGGAGGCATTTTCCATTTTTCTTGAGTAAATTTAGATGCTTGAAAATATGATACAAATATAGAATGTTTAGGGCCTAATTTCGAGAGAATCGAAAGGATGAGTTGATCTTCCTCTTTCTTGACACCACATGCATCAAGTTCAACGAGGAGGGATTTAAACTTGGTGAAGTATTCTTGCAGGTTTCTGAAATGAGTTGGACTGAGGGATATAAGTTCATTCTCCAGTTGATGCACTCTCATTTCATCTTGCTTGCCTAATAGTCCTTCCAATGTGTTCCAGACTGCATTGGGAGTAGTGGCTCCGCTGACATGAAAGAGGAGTTATCTGGAAATTGATAGGCATATCAGCCCAATTGCTTCATATAATTTATTGAAATACTTGATCTTCTCCACTACAAAAGTCGATTTAGTCTCTATTCCCATTGTTACCCTGTAAAGCCATTTCTTCGGAGGAGCAGACTGATCTCTATCTTCCATTCGAAGTAATTAAAAGGATTTAGAACAAGTATTGTGGGTTGAGAGAGATGATCCATTGATTCTTGCTGCACCTCCTGATGATCTATACCTGTAAATAAAACCATGTAAAATCCACCAAATTCGAACTAGCTCTGATACCATGTAGAATTCCTGCAGAAACTCCGATAGATCTAGAATTCTAGTTAAATTAAACACAAGTAATTTGTTGATATTCAAGAGAGGAGAGAAAGAATTTTCTCCATAAAATCAATGTATTGAATTAATGAACAAGTAATTTGTTGATATTCAAGAGAGGAGAGAAAGAATTTTCTCCATAAAATCAATGTATTAAATTAATGAACAATAGTAATACATGAGCAACCAAACCTCTAATCCCAAAGGGAGGTGGTTATATATAAATTGTTATATCTAGAAAACTAAGAAAAAACTAGTAAAAAACTAGAAAAGGCTAAGAAAAGCAAAAGGGAGGCCTAAAATAGAAACAATGACTCAAGACAACCTATGCCAACTATCAACCATGAGGAAAGCATGAGGAGAGGTGCATTTCCCAAGGAAGACAACTTTAAAACATGTTAAAATGGCCCTGGGGACCAAATCCCTTGATTTAAGGGGGAATCTTCATGTGGGGCGCCAATCCTCAAATAAATCAAGTGGATGAGGTGTGGTTAGATGTGAACATGCACTTAGATGTCTAAATGGTTTAGGAAAGTGGTTGGACCAATATTTCCATAATATTAAGCCTTTAAAGGCAAAAAAACAAGGGAAAGTTGGTCCACCAAGCTAGTTTACCAAAAACCAAGTGTGAACATGATTTTTAGTGCATGTGGCGAAGTCAAGGATACTTAGGCTAAAAAATAAAAGTAGATGTTAGGATTATATTCCAACACCGACTGTTGGAGGGTGATTCGGTCATCAGAACTTCAACAAAAATGGCTAAGTGTGTAAGTGAGTGAACTTGTGCATGCGTGACCTTGCGAACACACACTCAACATGTCTTGACAACAAGACACCTCAAACCATTAAGACAACAC
Source organism: Pinus tabuliformis (assembly GCA_031772625.1). Classification (NCBI taxonomy): domain Eukaryota; kingdom Viridiplantae; phylum Streptophyta; class Pinopsida; order Pinales; family Pinaceae; genus Pinus; species Pinus tabuliformis. Next base: position 1,953,498,575 of record CM062819.1, read on the forward strand.
ATACTCAGTGTGACTAATCGTCGATGCGAGCAACAAGCACGATGCTTGTGATGGATCATTGAACAATCGCGGTGATGCTTGCATGATAGTGCATACAACTTCATGTGTGAGTGTGAAAAAAGTTTACATAGTGAATACAACTTGTACACATGAAGCAGGGACCTTGTGCATGAACAGAACATGGTTGCAAGAATGACATTGTGACCAACATGCAAAAATTTGCCCTTTGAATGGTTAAGAAAGGAGGGTGCAAAGACTCAACACGAGCTCATGGGGTGAGCCTGAGTGCTTACAAACATCATGTTAAAACCCAAGGGAGGCTCCAAAATTGGATGCAAGCCAAAATTTTGAAGGGTGTTGCAGCTGCTACAACAAGTTTGCAAACTGAAATCAGTGTATTTGATTATCTATTTGAAAGAGAAAGTGAAAGACATTTTCATTTAATTATTTTGAATTTGGTGTTTCTTCGATTGATTCCTTTTTTACATTAGGAGTATTTTGAATCAAAATCTTCGTTTTTTCTTTAGTTGAAGCTTAGTTACATGTAAAAATCCGAAAATCAAATAGAGCATCATATAAGTAAAGTGAATCTTAGTGAAGTGAAGATCATTTTTGCTTTCAATAGATTGCATATTCATTAGTGTAAGTGAAGTTTAGTTTTTCTCTTGCATTTTGCATTTGGAAAAGTTAGTGGAGGCATATTGTTTGATGCATTAATTGCTTGAACTCTCTTCCATCGTTAGTATAGAAATCATTGAAACGAAAGGTTTCCTTTTTATTATATAGTTGCATTCTAAGATTCAGGTGACATCGTTTGAGACCAAAATTGAAACCTAATTTGAGAAAAAATTTAAAATTTACTGAATTAAACTAAGGATCATTTGGAGCTTAACGCAAACATTTAGAGGTCTAGGTTAGAGATGTGTTATGACATCTATAAACCTAGGAGTTGGCGTTAACTTCCTGCATTGTATCCCGGGGGTGAAATATCGTTCCAGTAGAGAAGTATATCAGAGGTTCTCTAGTACTCTAGGGTATATTGGAGGCACTCTAGTATGGCAACTAGATCGGAACACTCTCATCGAACAATTATACATTAGACAACACTAACATGGACTTGTGCTACTTGCACCTTCGAGTATATATTGGGAGACCCCACTAGGTTGTTATCCTTTAGCCACAGGTAACCAAGTGAGTCATCTTGTAAATGTGATACACCAAACACAACATTCGGGTAGATCGGTCGTTGTATGTTAAGTCCTTGGTTTTGGCTAAGGTGTATATAACAGTTCATAGTTACTTGGTAAACCCTCCTGCCTAGTACACCCTTTTTGATTTATTTCTTGTTTTTAAGTTCTAAAATTTAACTACCCATGATAACATGACTTACCTATACAATTATCCTTGGCCTCATATTTCCTAATTAATTGTAAATTTTAATTGTAGGCTCAAACCAACCACCCCTTGTTTGCTTTTGAGAAAAGGTCATTGTGGCTAAACCAACAGTTTCAACTTACATTTCCCCTTCATCATCTGACATTAAAGGGTCACCACAAAGAGGTCATCCTGAGTTTTCGCAGTCACTTGAAGGTGAAGGCCTTGAACTTGGAATAGGTGGTGGCACATATTGGTTCATCTTATGACCACAATATGTGTCTTATCAATATTTTTTCAGCCATTGGATGGAGAAGCCAGGAAATGGTTTGTGTCTCTTCAAGCAAATTCAATTAATATTTGGGAGGCACTTGAAACTAAATTTATAGAAATATGGGTATGAAAAAAGAACATGTTTATTATCTCATTGAATTCAACAACATAAAGAAGAATCCTAATGAATATTTCTCTAAGTTTATTAAAATATTTAATAAACTTTATAATGGGATTCCAGTAGAAGATAAGCCTTTACCAATAGCAGCTAAATTGGATTTTGCGGGAGTTTTTGATGTGGATTTCGGTTTCACTTTAAGGGAAAGGAGATCAGACACCCTTGATAAGATTCAAGATGATGCCTTGGAAGTGGAGGAAAAACTGTCATCAACAGGTAAGTTAAAAAAAAATGATTATTCGAAGAAGAAGAAAGGAAAGGAGGAAGTTGGCTCATCAGTGTAACAAAAATGATCTACAGGAACATAAATTAGATGAGATGACTAGGATGATCAGAAATCTTTCAAATAAAGTGATAAAGTTAGAAATTGAAAAACATAATCCTCTTAGGTAGTTGCAAAAAGCTGGGAACCAAAATTTTAACCCTCATTTTAGAATACCTCTTCAAATTATGCAAAGATAAAGGACGGAGCGACAATATCAGTTACATCCCCCATTGATGATTAAGGATACACTAGAGGAAGATATAGAAGAAAATTTAAATATACAAGAAAATTAATATTCTATGGTGTAGCCCCCTTTAAAAGAAGAATAAATTAATGATTATTGTAAGGAGTTTTTAGATCTAATGCAGGTCGAGCTTTATAAGAGGTATGAGCTCAGATCCAGGGGAATATCTAGGACCCAAAGGAAAAGTGAGGATCAAGATCAGCAAGACCCAAATAAAAATGGTACCAAATGAAAAGAACCAGTACAGGAAAATCCAATGTAGGAATGGGATACATCACAATCAGGACAGAAAAGTAAGTAGAAGCAGGATGATCAAACCAAACAACAACCCCAATCTAAGCCTCCAATTCAAGAGAACAAATAAATGGCAGGAAAAATGAAAATGGAGAAAGGGTCTCATATTTTCAGTATTGAAAAAGAATTGAAGAAGTTAAAAGTATTGGTTCCTCTTGTTGAATTAACAAAACTTCCTACTTATCAGAGACATATTGTTGACTTTATGGACCCAACACAAATATAACCTAATCAAGATGACGTTAGTATACATGAAGAGGGACCAGTAGTGATGTTTGGACTATGTGTTGAGGAGAAATATCATGCTACACCAATGTTTTATATAAAATTGTTAATACATGATTTAATGTTGCATAATTGTATGCTTGATTCAGAAGCCTCACGCAATTTGATGCCTTTAAGTGTGATGGAACAATTGGGCCTGGAAATTAAAAAGCCATATAAGGCTTATATTCCTTTGACTCCAGGAGGGTAAAGTGCATTGGTATCATTAAAGATATGGTAGTTTCATTAGCTCAAATTCCTGCCAGGAGTTTGGTGATGGATGTAGTAGTGGTTGATATCCTTGCTAGGTTTGTGATGCTACTTTCTAGGTCATGAGGAATGAATCTTGGAGGGATATAAAGTTGGACCTAAACTATTCTACTATTCTGGTGTTTTGGGGAGAAGAAAGTAGGTTGTACAAGGAGTCAAGGTTTGTGAAAATAGTTACTAAAGAAGATAGTTCTAGTAATTCTCCATTTTATGGACACACCATAGATTTTGGTTGCTTTATACTAGAAGAGGATGTAGGTATGGCTCAAGATACAAAGGTTCAAACCCCAAAAATTGCACAAAAGCCTGAATAATTGAAGAATCTTGTTTGGAAGATGTACTTTGATGGAGTTTATTCTAAGAAGGGGAATGGAGTAGGAATTTTGTTGTTGCCCCCAAAAGGTGAGATGATTCCTCTCTTATAGACGTTGGAATTTGATACTACAAATAATATGACAAAATATGAGGCCAGAATAAGTTATTTAATGGTTAATGAATGCATGGACTAACAAGTGTTATTGCAACTAGCTAGAGAGGGCTTAGATCCTTCTTGGCGATTCTCAGATGAAGACCATCATTTTATGATCATATATGCATTCATGACCTATAGCTTACATGTTTTCCATATGTTTAATGAAATGTCTAGTGTGTTTTAGGTAGTCTAGGTCAAGTTTTTTATTCAAGTTGGAATGCTTAGCATTGCCATCATGTTAATATGATCTTGGAGAGTTAGAGGAAGTTATAGGTAGTGGTCTTGAGGCTATCCTCGGAAAGTGGCTCAAATATTGAGATACTAGCACAAAAAGGAGGAAATTAGGCCATAATTGAATGGAAGTAGGACTATGCATGCGATTGGATACCTATAACCTTACTCTTGCCTTGTTTTTCATGTGTTTGGGGTATTAGGTCAGTGAAAAAGAGTTCCATCTTAGGGATTGATTAGCTAGGGTGGTTTTTCATCTCTTGAGTGATATGTAGTCCTTGTAGGATGTCAGTAAGTGTTAATTTTGTAGGGCCCACTTCCTTAAATGGAACATTGGAGGTCGAGCCATGTTATAGTACCACTCAGCTTCACACTTACCTAGAGGGATTTTTAATTTGGGTAAATGTCAGGAGGGGTGTTTATAGATTGGTATCAGAGCAAGGTTGTAACGCTAGACCTCAAGGTAGATGTGATTTTTATTCATGCATGTTATTTGTCGATATATTTTCTATGTATGCATTGTGATGGTTATTGTTGCAGTATTGTGTCATCATGATGATGTTTAAATGATTGGTATGTTGATGTTATTATTATTATTATTATTATATATGTGCTAATCTTGATTAATTGTGCAGACGAGATAGCCTCCCCTGAACTTCATGGAGGTATGATTTTGATTGTGTCTATATTTGGTTTATCTAACATGACATGTTTGAAAGAGATAGTAGATCAGAGATGACGAGAAAAGTGGTGGATTGCAATTAATGTGACTCTCCTTATAGATCAGTTGAGCAACAAGGAGGTGATTATTCTCATCATATAGCAGATATACTGAGAAGTCTGAAGGTATAAATCAAAACTTGCAAGCCAAATAATGATAGGATAATTGAGTCGCAGGAAATAATTTCTAGCTATCAGGAAAAGCAAGTTGAGGTTAATGTGGTGATCCTTCAAATATTATCATATTTGCAGAGGAAGGCATAGACAAGAATCAAACATAGATAGGAGGAAAGGACTAATGGGGCATATGGTATCAAGTCTCGAGCAGGACACGGGTTGGACAAAGATGACACAATTAGAGGTGGCAGATGGTTGGAAACACCTGACAGGAGAGGTAGTGTTTATCGGTACTATTCTAGTTTTGGTTCTAAGAGACATCATGGTCATCACTGCTATCATCCTTATAGGAGGAGTGAGAAGCAGTACTTTCTAGATGAGTTCAAGAAAGACAAGCCTCCTACCTTTGATGGAGAGCTAAAGAAACCAAAATATGTAGAAGCATGGCTACTTGGGATGAAGAATTTATTTGAGCTACATTATTATATAGAGAATATGAAAGCCAAGATAGTTATTTTTAGTCTCAATGGAAAATAAAACATTTAGTAGGAAGATGTCAAGTGTGTAAGAGGAATCAATCCATAGGAGTTGAGTTGGAATGAGTTTAAAATACTCTTAAGAAAGAAGTACTTGTCCCAAAGATATTACGATGGAAAGGCTGAGTTATATGAGCTTAAGATTAGTTTTATGACAGATGAAGAGTACACAACTAAGTTTCTAGAGTTTTTAAGGTATATGCCATATATTAAGGATGAGAAGATGAAGGTTCAAAGGTTCATCAGTCGGTTTCCTTTAGTACTTAAAGATCAAATTGAGTATGATGAGTCTCAGCCACTGAAGTAAATCATATGAAAGTTGAAACATTGTTTGAGTAGTCTAAGCGTAAGTATGAGCCTAAACAGGATTGGAAAGGGAATGGAAAGACTAAACGTAAGTGGGTTAAGAAGTGAGGAATATCTCAGGACGCGGGTGATAAGGAGAATGTAGCATCTTATAAAAATTTCAATGCAATTGATTAAGGATATGGGTCTTAGACTAGGGAGAAGAATAAAGGTGATGGTGGGAAGCCTTTGCAATGTTGGACTTGTGGTGGAGAGCATCGTAGGAGAGATTTCCCAAAGCATCAAGGTGGAAAACCTCATATTTACATTGCTCAGGAGGCACAAATAGTTGGGGATGTTGGTCAGAGTATTCCTCGGGTCATGTAGCACTTGATAACAAGAAGGCATACTATCAAGCATCCATTATTGAGATGGAAGGTAATCTATGTGATCAAGTTATTTCTATTTTGATTGACCCTAGATCTAACTATAGTTATATCAATGCTAACTTGGTGGATAAGTGTTGCTTGAGTAAATAAGTGGATGAAGAGTATTAGTTGGTGTAGTTGGTTACAGGTACCAAGAAAAGAGTTCATAATTGGGTGAGATCTTGTGCATTTGAGACTAATGGTATGCCTATGTTAGCACATCTAAATGTGCTTCCTTTGGGATCATACAATATACTTTTAGGTATGGGTTGGTCGCAAATTCATAGAACTAAGGTACATTTCTATGATAATCTTATCGAGTACTTGGATGATTATGGAGAGAGGATAATATTATATGGAAACAAGAATCATACATCAGTGAGAATGGTTACAACTATGAAGGCAAAATGCAGTTGCAGAAAGGGGTGTGTATTCTTTACAGTTCATATTTCAAGTGAAAAAGGGAGGCAAGATGAGGATGATGAAGTCTTGAAGAAGTATCTGATTTTGCAACAGTTTCAAGATGTGTTTCCAATATATATTTTTGAGTTACCGCCTCATAGGGAAGTGTACTTTTATATTGAGTTAGTACCAGGAGAAAAACTAGCATCAAAGGCACCTTACAGAATGAGTACTCCAGAGTTGATGGAATTGAAGTTGCAACTTAAGGAAATGCTTCATAAAGGATAAATTGGGCCAAGTCTGTCACATTGGGGTGCAATGGTGTTGTCTGTAAAGAAGAAGCATTCCACTCTTAGATTTTTCATTGATTATAGGCAGTTGAACAAGGTGACTATCAGGAACAGGTATCCATTGCCTCAGATTGATGATTTTTTTAATCAGTTGAATGGAGTCGTATTGTTCTTAAAGATTGATTTTAGATCAAGATATCATCAAGTGTGCATCAAAGAAGAAGATATTTACAAGACCGAATTTCATACCAAGTATGGGCATTATGAGTTTATGGTGGTCCCTTTTGGTCTTAGTAATGCTCCAAATACTTTCATGTGCTTCATGAGAAGTATATTGTGTCCTTATCTTGACAATTTTTTGATAGTTTTCATTGATGACATATTGAAATATTCAAAGAATGAGGAAGAGCATGTAGAGAACTTGGCAGCAGTATTGCGATTGTTGAGAGAGCATCAGTTGTATGTCAATCTTAGCAAGTGTATTTTCTTTCAGAATGAAGTTCATTACTTGGGACATGTTATTTCTGAGGAAGGTATAATAGTGGACCCCGAAAATGTTAAAGCTATGATGGAATGGTCAGCTCCTAGGAATGTGGATGAGGTCATATCATTTATGGGATAAGAAGGTTACTACAGGATGTTCATCAGGAACTTCTCATGGATTGCTTATCATAATACATATTTATAGTGAAAAGTAAAGAATTTTGAATGGAATAAGGAATGCGTAGTGAGTTTTTAGAAGTTAAAGCATTTGCTTACAAATGCTCCAGTATTGAAGATTGCGGATCTTGACAAGGAGTTAATGGTATCTACTTAAGCTTGCAAGAAAGGACTTGTTGGATTCTTGATGCAGGAAGGGCAAGTGGTATGTTATGAGTCAAGGAAGTTGAATGAGCATGAGCATAACTATGTAAATCATGATATTGATTTGGCAACTATCATTGATGCACTGAAGATGTGGAGACAATATCTTCTTGGTAGGAGGTTCATCTTAATGAATGATCATAGTGGACTGAGGTACTTGTTTGACCAACCCAATCTGAATTCTTGGCAAGCTAGATAGTTGGCTACTCTCAGTGAGTTTAACTTTGAGATCAGGTACATCAAGGGAAAGGAGAACATGGTTGTAGATGCTCTTAGTAGAAGAGTGCAAGTGAATCATATTTCAGTTGAGAGTTCTTATGGGACATATTTGCAAGATCAGATCTTGTAGGCAAGACAACAAGATGATAGGCACTAGTAGTTGAAGCATAGAGTACAACAGTAGGGTGAAGGTGATAGACATGAGGAATGTCACCTTACGACAGATGGATTGGTAAGATTTAGGAACAATATTTATGTGTTGGATGGAAGTGAGCTCAAGAATATTATCTTAAGGGAGTTTAATGTCAAGTGGTATTTAGGACACCTAGGATATCAAAATACTTCGACAGTTGTTAAGAAGTTATATCATTGGTCAAACATGAAGAAAGAGGTGGCTAAGTTTGTTGCAAGATGTTTGGACTATCAGTAGGTGAAATCAGAGTGTAAGCATCCAATTGGTTTATTAAAGTCTATTCCTATTCTAGTGTTTAAATGGGAAGTCATTTCCATGGACTTCGTTACAAGTTTTCCGAGGACATCGAAGTAGCATGATTCCATCATGGTTGTGGTTGACAGGTTATGTAAGGTAGCTCACTTCATTGCAATGAAGTCTATGAATTCAACTAGTGAGGTAGCTCAGATCTTCATTAGGGAGATAGTGAGATTAAATGGTGTTACCAATAAGATTATATCAGAAAGAGATGCCAAGTTCACTTCCAAGTTTCGAAAGGATATTTTTGCAAGCTTGGGAACAAAGTTAGATTTTAGTACAGCTTGTAATTCGCAAACATATGGACAGATATAGAGGGTTAACAAGATTCTTGAGGATATGTTGAGGATGTGTGTCATGCATCAATAGTGAAAGTGGGAGGATTATATTCCACTGGTATGTTTTGTAATAATAATGGGTATCAAGATTCCTTGAGGATGAGTCCATTTGAGGCTCTTTATGGGTAGAGTTGCAATACTGCTATCACTTGGAGTGATCTAGTGAATAGGGTGTTGATTGGATCAGACATGTTGGAAGATATGGAATAGGAAATGCAAGTAATCAAAGAAATTTAAAGGAAACACAAGACAAGCATAAGAGTTATGCAGATAAGCATAGGGAATTCAAGAAGTTTTAACTTGGGGAGAGTGTAAACTTATGCATCAATCCCAAGAGGAGATCCTTTAGGATTGGATCATGTGCCAAGCTAGAACCTCGATATTGTGGACCTTTTGATATCCTTGTGAGAATTGGAATAGTGGCCTATGGACTTGCATTTCCACCAATAGTGAAATTCCACATTGTTTTCCATGTTTTTATTTCTTAAGAAGTATGATCTGAATGGAAAATGGCATCCATCCATGGTATTGTAAGTGGCATTCACCCATGGTATTCATCCACCCATGGTATTTATCCACCCATGGAATTTACCCATGGTATTGTAAGTGGCATCCACCCATGGTATAGTAAGTGACATCAACCCATGGTATAGTAAGTGACATCAACCCATGGTATTCATTCACCCATGGTATTTACCCACCCATGGAATTTACTTTTGGTATTGTAACAAAAAAAGGCTATAAGTAACAAGTTTCATTTTGTAAAAGGATAGATTGTCCATCATAATGTAGCTTTTACAATTATTCTGTATTTTAATAAAAGAAGTATCTTTGTGGTTTTATTTATTGTGTGTTTTCCTCTTTTCTTCTAGAATTTCAATTTTTCAGATCTTGGGGGCCTCCCGCCCCGCCCCCCAAGATCCATTTAAATTTTTTAGATCTTGGGGGCCTCCCCCCAAGATCCATATCAAAGTATGTCCAATATGTTGATAATGTGATCGATTGGTCTATATTGTAGGTGTATCTAGAGGGAGAATTCTAGCTAGAACCTTGGTGAATTTTGCAACAGAAACATCTCATGCTCCAGAACCAAGCAATTGAGTAGGTTAAAGTGCAGTGGAATCACTTTGGGTCCGATGAAGCTACACATGAGATTGCTGATCTGATGTTGGCTATGTATCCTTCCTTATTTGCTGGTTGAGAATATGTATTTGATTTTATGTGTTTTGATTATATTTATGCATATTTGTATTGTAGATACTGCACTAAGTTGTGTTATAATGCTCCAATAAGAAGTATGTTTTAAATACTACATCAAGTTGTGTTATAAAGCTCCAATAAGAAATATGGTGTTCATGTTTTCAGCCATTTGTATGATGTAAATTTTGCATTGAGTTGGGTTATAAAGTTACATGGGCAACATGTTTTTCTAGTTATAATTGTCATTGAATACTGAGGATGGTGTTCCCACAAGGGAGAGGGATTTGTAATGTCTCCTAGTTTGTTTTCTATGTAAAAAAAAATAAGACCAAGGTCGTGAGAAAGGTATTCCAAGATGAATGTTGGGAAAAACACCTTAGTGGGCATCACTTGTGATTAATTGATCATTATGGAAATTGGCAAAGGAAAAGAGGCATTAATTAGAATTTATCTATGAGAAATAGAGGAAAATATGAGAAAAGGAAAGCGAAGAGAAACATATTTGCATGCAATGGAAACTAGAAGGAACATGAAGAAAAAGGGAGACCTCAACAATAAAAAGGCATCAAAAAATCAATTCACAGATTTTGGCACAACTTTTGTTGGTTTAGCTTTTGACAATTTGGAGTTGATATCTACTTTTATTCTCTCATTCTCTCATACTCTTGCACACTTAGAGAAATATTGGAGCATTCTTGGAGAACTTGGGTATTCGCTTGGATTTGAGAAAGAAGGAAAAGGAAAGCAGGAAATTGCAAGGGAACGGTTGGATCAACATCTACAATAGGGATACTTTGTAGGTAATAGGTTGCATGTGTGATTTCCTTGTTGATTTTTGGATGCATGGCATATGCATGTGATTCTCTAGTTATGGGTTGTCATTGGCATGGATATTTTTTTGGATTAACAATGGTTTTAACCTTTCCTTTCCATTTCTTGGATAGCCATGTTGTTTTTCCCCTTGTTTTTCTTATTAGTGCTTAGGTTCCTTATGGATGTGGGTTGGAACAAATGCTTTGGAAGCCCTGGAATAGCTTGGTTTGAGTTACTAGTTCTAGGATGCATAGTTTGAGACAAATGCTCTAGAGCCCTTGGTGTGTTGAGTTACTAATCCCTAGAGCCACAGTTGAAACAAATGCTCAGAAGCGCTGGAAGGTTATGGTTTGAATTACTATTTCCTGGAGCCCTTGACAACTTGGGTAGAGACCGATATGGTTAATGTTAGTGATTTTTGGACCATAGAGGTGGAATAACTATGGTTAAGGTTGAGGTGGTTTGGCCTCTAGAATCCCTGGTTGGTTTTGTCTTGGTCTATTCCATGAGATCCCACATTCATGCTTGGAATATGGAACAGGGGTGTTTCACTGAAACAAATATTTGGTTCAGCCTAATCTATGGTTGGGTGGTACATGGAAGTCCTTGACTTGGATGGCATTTTCATATGTTAATAAGAGTTATTTTTCTATTGTGACCTGTGAGAATTTGTATTAATTAGGATGGTGATGTTATGGCTGATTTTCCATGGTTTCTATGTTGGTTATTTGTTCGTTATATGATGTATTCTATCTATGGATCTTATCATGCTTTTATAAGTTATTGAAAGGTTAATGAATGCATGGACTAACACATGTTATTATAACTATCTATAGAGGTCTTAGAACCTTCTTGGTGATTCTCAGATGAATACCATCAGTTTATGATCAGATACGCATTCATGACATGTAGCTTACATGTTTGCCATATTTTTGACCAAATGTCTAGCGTGTTTTAGGAAGTCTAGGTCAAGTTTCTTAGTCAATTTGGAATCATTATCATTTCCATCATGTTAAATAGGATCCTATAAAGCTACAAGAAGTTATGGGTGGTGGCCTGGAGGCTAGCATATAAAAGTGGCTCAGATCTTGAGACCATTGGCACAAAATAGGGGAAATTAGGCGATAACCACATGGAAGTAGGCCTATGTGTGGGGTTAGAGGCCTATAACCACACCCTTTCCTTTTTTTTCATGTGGTTGGGGTGTTAGCTGAGTGAAAAAGAGTTCCATCTCAGGAATTGATCACCTGGGGCGGTCATTCAGCTCCTGAGTGATTTGTAGTCATTTTAGGATGTTAGTAAGTGTTCAGTTTGTAGACCCCACTTCCTTAATTGTAACATTGTAGGTTGGGTCATGTCATAGTAGCACACAACTTCACATTTACCCTGAGAGCTTTTGAATTTGGGTAAATGTGGGGAGTGCTATTTACATATTGGTATCAGAGCGAGGTTGTAGCAGTGGACCTCAGGGTAGATGTGATTATTATGCATGCATGTTAGTTGTCAATATGTTTATTATGCACGCATTGTGATGGTTATTATTGTAGTCTTATGTTGTCATGATGATGGTGAGATGATTGGTATGTTGATGTCCTTATACATATGTGTGTGTGTGTAGTGCTAATTGTACAGATGAGATAACCTCCCCTGAACTTCACAGAGGAATGATTTTTATTATGTTTATATTTAGTTTATCTGAAATGACATGTTTGCAGGAGATAGAAGATCAGATATGACGAGAAAAATATTGGATTATAGTTCACGTGACTCTCCTTATTGATCATCTCAGCAAGATGGAGATGATTATTCTATTTATATAGCAGGTACACTGAGAAGTATAAAGGCATAAATCAAAAGTTGCAAGGAAAACAATGACAGGATAATTGAGTCATAGGAAATACTTTCTAGAGCTCAGGAAAAGAAATTCAAGTTGTTGGCTTGATGGGCTCTCACCCAGGTTCAAAGTTAGTTGCGCCAACCAAAAACACCATAAATTGTTGGCCCTTTCGGTAGCAACCCGCATAGTGCAGGGTGTAGTCTCACTCGAAGCAGTATGGGGGGATGAAAAAACCAGGTTTCTAGTGCATCTAGAGGTCTGTGTGATGGGTTCATGCAACTTCTAGGGATTAGTTCTATCTTCACGAACCCTGGCCCTTCTGGAACAGATAATTATAGTAATTCACATACAATTATAACTTCGTGATGGTCATCAAACATTCATAACATGTATAGGTTATACTGATCTACTACTTTCATGCATTAGATAAGAATTTATTCATATAATTCCAAATGTAGAGCGAAAACATAGAAACTGCAGAAGTAAATACAGATATGCAGATGCATAATTTATGGATCAAAATTGCCTTTATTAGATGTATTATTTCAAGTACAAACTCTTCTTCCCTGCGCACTCAGCTGTAGGGGCCTACACACTTAGCCTACAAACTTACCAAGGTCTCCGCATACTCAGATTCAGGAGCCTTCCCCTTCGCCTAAGTACAAGAAACAAACTTTCCTCCCTTATCTTACTTGCCCAAACAATGATCTTCTACTCTTAGTTACCTCTCTAGACTTGTTATGACTCTTTTATTTATATCATTTTATTTTACAATACCATATTCTACGGACCATGGGAAGGTCTTCAAAACTTCTTATCTCCTAACAACCTAAGGGACTAAAGCCCCTTTGACTCTTATTATCTTCACGCTCTGCTTCCAAAAATCACGGAGACTTTACATTTATATAAAAAGTAAATATCAAAATTTGACCCCAGGGACCCTATCCCAATAGGACCCGAACACAAATTCATGAATCTTCCTCAAGTCACCCGGCTGGCACTTCAATTTTCGCTTGGAGTTCACGAAACTCTAACTTCAAAACCTGCAGATCAGTTGTTCCCTACGTAGCATCCTGCTACACTTCTTCAACCAATTTCTCTGTAGTTGGGCCTTCCACTATGCGACCCATGGTCCTGTGAGTTTGTTGCATGCCCTTAAGTTATCTTTGGATTAATAGAGTTAGTTATCTGGCCTCCTCTGTCCAAGGCTAAGTTTGTGCAGTGAGAATTACCTCTTTTCGGCACAGTTCATCAATTTCATTTTGGATATATTTTCCTTCCTGCAATCTCGTGAACCTCTGCACTAGCGCTAATGTTCACGCAATTGACCAGATCTCATCAAACTGCCTCTATTTTTCTCTGATGTCCACACCAATCTTCTACAGATTCGGTCCTCCTGCAGTGATGTCCATAACTCCATGGCCTGCTCGAATAACTTGGTGAGACCTTAATTGATTCTTCTAATGTGGCCATTCCCTCCTTGATAGCAGCTCCACGCTACTCTCGAACCTCTGGGGGAGTCGTAGGCTAAAAATTCAATTGCAGCTCTGATATATGTAGTTGTAGTTCAAACTAGACTAAGCTAATTTCATCCTTGGACACTTTTACTACCGCTGCCAGCTTTTGGATCTTGTCCGCGGAAGTTGCTTTAGATGAAATGTTATGTTTTGGTAGCTCATTGAAAGCCTATGTAATAACTTCTTCTAACTGCTAGTTGTGCACGATGATTTCTTCTTTCTCCTTCAGTGTCTGTGACTTTTCTTCAAAGATCTGTTGGTTGTTCATTTTCACTTCACTAATAACAGCAGCGCGCACTTCTCCCTAACTCACAGCTCATCAGATACTCCTTGGTGCAACTCATGCAGGGTTTGGATAGGGAGTGTCGCAAGGTTTAGGCCCAGATTCTTGATCTGCAGTAGCTAGGCCTTTGCCTCTTCTACCTCAGTGCACAGGGCTCCATCTGGTAACTGAATGACACAGAGATCTAAGGTTTTGGTCATGTCAAAAACTGTTGCGCTTGCTTGATGCAAGCTCTCTTGTATCCTGCTCGCTTGACTTACGCTCACTTGTAACCTGTCTATCTAGATCTATAGCTCACACAGATCCTTTTGAACATTTCCCAACACCTATTGGTAGTGGTATTCAAAATGGATCCATAAGTCAGACATTGTATCCCATACCATATCACCGATCTCATCCAAGTCCCCCTCAATAAATTGAGGTCATGTTGGTTGACCTGTCAGACTTCTGTTTCTTCTGCGGCCCCATGGACATCTACTTCATTCATTTTCTTGCCACGAGCAGGGTTTCCAGCTCTGCCCCCCTCCCTCTTTTGCATCTGTCCCTTCTTTTTCTAGTGTGTGTTGCGTATCAGACTCCTCAATGTCTATGGTGGCCTACAACATTGTCATTTCCTGGGTTTCTTACTCTTTATCAGTTGCTTCCTTTTCTCTAGCAGGAGCCTCTTTTCACTGCACAACTTTCACCCGGGTGGAAACCTTTTGTGCTTCCTTCTATTTTCCTATTATTGTTGTGTGCGCAATGGTATCCTTCACAGCCTTACTTGTGCCTGCACCCACATCTAATAGGTTAAGCCATTCACTTGGCCATTTTCCTACAATCTCTGCTACATCTTTCTCACCCACTAGATAAGGAAACTTGTGCCATGTCTTCTTGGGATCCCTTCTTGCGCGAATATACAAGTTGTGGAAGTTGGCTTTGAAATCAGCGTAGGGATCGTATTGGGCATATAATGTGGGTGATAGCTTCAGTCGCTGGCTAATCATCGTGCACAGATCCATCTCAACTAAGACCCAGAATATCTTAGTCTCTATGACTCGCATAGGGTCCTTTGTAGCCCAGAGCGAACCAAACTTCGTTGCCTCTAGAAGGTCAGACTCTTGGGAAGGAAACTGGTTGTCTTTCAACATCCTCCATGCTACCAATGTTATCAACAATAGCAACCAAGTGTAATGAAATGCCTTGCCCTCATTCTAGGCCTCTCGAGAGTTCGCCGAAAATTCTTTTCACAAGTACTGAGCCCAATTATAGATGACTCCTTTGGCACACTGCGTAGCCAAAGAAATGACGGGTGCCAGAACCTCGTCTGCATGGAAATTACACATGATCTTTCCTACCAATATCTAAGCGGCGAACTGCACATCAGGATCCAAAATGAACGAATGGAATATCTGCACAACTTCTTTATCAGCCCAAACTCGCTCTTCATCTAGTATGTGAGTTTCTTCTCCTACATTTTTCTTGCAAACGCTTACGCTGGATCCACACCTTGATATGGCAGCAAGGTGATCCGTTCGATCATCATGTTTGTGATTGGGATGGGTTACCCCAACCAAAGACACACATCATGCACCAATGTAAGAAATTTTAGGATACACATGGTATTGATGATGGTGCAACTAAAATGTTGCACCCAGAGCATGTTCAGGAGGCCCGCGGCGTCAACACCAACGACCCACTTCATTGACTCCAATCGCGTAACCCATGTTTCTTTATAATCTATCTTGGATAGGTACTTGGCTAGTGCAAGCTGAGGGAAATTATCATGATTAGAATGTAGGCCAACAACACGCCCTCAAACACCACCTTCTTTGGCAGCAGTTGCATAGAAACCATGAATTTGGCATTATCTGGGTTCTTAGGCACCTTAGTTGTGGCTTTTCGTGGGGGGATATACTTTTGGATCCGAGTCATTGGCTCAACCTCCTCAGCCTCTATCTCCTTTATGCCCCCGCATAGTTCTTCCTCCTCCAAATCCAGTGGCTCAGTTGGTTACTGAGATCTATCCATCTTCCTCTTCTAGTGGATTTCCATGGGGTTTTTTCGCAGTGACTTCCTCACTAGGATTCACTGTGGTTTCTTCTGCTTCTTATTAGTTGAAAAAGTCTTAGGAATAAAAGGCTTAGGTTTGGGAGACCTAGGCGTTGTAATCAGAAATCCTACAGGGATAGAGGATGTTGCTTCCATCTCTGGGGGAGTTGCAGTCATTCTTTCCAGAAATGCCTTACAGAGATCTTCAAGCACGTTAGCCAATCTCAATCGTGAGAAGAGCTCCTCCCAATCTTTCTCGAACATACAATTCATCTCTTGGCACAAGACAAGGCAAAAAATCTCAATACCAACTCTCAGGAAGCAAAGTGTTCGAATGTGGGTGGCATGCTGGATTTATAGGTGAATTCAAATTTGAATCCAATCGTTCCCTCCAATTTCCTATCATTAATGCATCTTTTGTGGTATATTTCCAAAGATATGCCCCATAAATGTAGCTTCCTCGATCCTTCTAACATAATTTTTGCAATCCAATCATCTATAGTGCTTCCAACGGTCACTTTTTTATTAGGCCACACGGCACCAACCCTTTTGGCATAGCCTCTTTGGTGTAGCTCCCCTTGGCACCTTACTTCCATCCATCACGCAACTCTCTTGCTTCATATTTCCCACTTTCGGGCATTATAGTTTATAGTCCCGCACTTCATTGCAGCTACCTGGAGTACTAATATTACCCTGCCATCATATAGTCATTGCATAGGGGTGGGATCACCCTTGTAAAGGTTCAATCAATTGTCATTGACCCTTCCTCGAAACAATTCCCCATTCAACTTTGCGAGCTAAACTACGCCACCATCTGTAATTTATTTTACGACATAGGGTCCTAGCCAATGCATTTGAAACTTCCTAGGGAATTTTGTAAATTTGTTGTGATATAAAAATACCAGATCATTAACTTAAAAGGTGTGTTGTTTTATACGGTGATCATGCCATGCCTTTTCGCGACCCTTTTGCACCTATTGATGGAATCCTGATAGAAATTGATCTTCTTCCAGTTCTACTAGCTGTGCAAGATGATCAATAGTATCGCGATCATCCATATCTATTAGTGTTGCAATCCATAGACTTGGCACAATATATTCCATGGGAATTACAACCTCCTGCCCATAGACCAACCAGAAATGGGTTTGACTTGTTAACTTTTTACAAGTGGTTTGATACACCCAAAGGACTGCTGGTATGCACACATCCTAGTAATTCCGCTTTGCGTTTCAAAACTTTGTCAATACGCTCTCCAGGATTTTGTTGAAGGCTTCTACCGTACCATTAGCTTGAGGGTTATATGGCATACTCTTCTGATGATAGACCTGGAATTCCTCAAGCTTCACAACAATAATTTCGTTTAAGAAGTGCTTGCCCCTATCACTCATTAAGATTTCAGGGCAACCAAACCGGCACAAAATAACCTCAAAAATGAATAACCGGCACGATCCTTTACCATTTGTGCCTTTTCCCATCACTTCAAGTAATCAATTGTTGTAATAATGTATCACACTCTGTCTTTTTCCCTGGTGGTTGAATCAGACCCACAAAGTTGATCGCCCATTTATCGAACACTTGTAAGGTTATTTGTAGATTTAAGGGAAATTCATCCCTTCACGATGGACTCCCCATCCTCTGGCAGCATCACATGCACTACAATATGCCTTCAAATCCTTATGCATTGTTGGCCACCAAAGTCCTACACATAGGATCTTTTGCGCGGTCGCTCTACCTGCATAATGTCCCCTCGCTACTCCTCCATGTTCTTTTGCGAGGATACTTGGTCGTTCATACTCTAGGACATATCTTCACAGTATCTCATCAAAGCCCATTTTGTATAAGTGTCCAGTGATCACAGAGAATTCAGCCGCGTAGACCACCAATTCCTTCTTTTGCTGTGTCGAATATCCTCCTGGGGTTGTTCTTGTAGACAAAAACTGAATTATATTGGCAAAGTGATCATCTGTGACACGAACATAAAAGAGTTGCACATCAGGCAACCCTTCTTCCAAACTTGTAGTCTCATCACCAGTCTTAATCTGGGATAGGTGATGAGGGCTAACATTCAAGTGTCTAGGATTCACAATCACCTCAAAATCATACTCTTGAAATAGAAACAACCATCTGCAAATATTTCCCCACCCACACAGGTTTATTGACCACGTATTTTAGATTAGAATGGTCTATATACATTTTGAAGTGTGTTCCTAACAGATAGTTTTGAAATTTTTGTAGTGCGTACACCATTGCTAGTCCTTCGCACTATGTAGTTGAGTACTTTTTCTCTGCCTTTGACAATTTCCTACTCATAAATGCTATAAGATGATCAATATCGCCTTTGTGCAGTTGGGTTAGCACCGCACCTAGCACAATACAGGATGCATCCACATGAACATGAAACTCCTTTTTCCAATCTGGGAACACCAAAATGGGTGTGGTGACCATTTTATCCTTCAAAATGTCTAAACTTCTCTAACAATCATCATCCCAAAAAAATGTTGCTTCCTTCTTCAACAGTCTCTCCATTGGCGCAGTTATTTGCGTGTATGCCTTGATAAACTTTCTATACTAATCCATATGGCCCAACATCGTGTGCAGTTGTTTTACATTCTTTGAGGCCTCCAAATTAAAAATAACAACTATCTTGGCAAGGTCTACTATCAATTCCTGCATGCAAACCACATGACCCATCAAAATTTCCTATGGCACAGAAGATGCACTTTTTCATATTAAGAGCGATCTGATGTCTTCTACAAGTATCCAACATAAGACACATGCTAGCAACATGGTGCTTTACCAACCCAAATATGATCAAGTCATCAAAGTAGACTTCTAAGAATTTGTGGATAAATTCCTTAAAAGCCGCAATTTCTACTGTTGAAAATATCGCAGGCACATTCTTTAGTCCAAATGGCATTATCGTGTATTGAAAACAACCCCATTCAGTCATGAAGTTGGTCTTGTTGTGATCCTTCGGCTTGATCTTGATATGATGGTATCTTGAGAACCCATCAGTGAATGAGTAGGCTTCCTTTCCTCCAACATTCTCCAACACTTCATCTGTTAATGGCATTGGAAACAGGTCATGGACACACACATCATTTAAATTCCTTGCATCTATGCATATCTATATTTCATCCCACTACTTCTTTTCTTGGACTACCATGCGACTCACCCAGTCTGATTCCTCCACGTGTTCAATGATCCCAACCTCCAAAATTTTATCCAACTCCTTATGCACCTTTTCCTTATATTTGGGATTTAATCGGTAGGGTCATTGTTTTACAGGCTTCGCTTATGGCTTCAATTCATAATGCCTAAATCCCCTATTATCCCCTTTAGATCTAAGAACTTGGTGGGAAACAAATCCTATTATTCACACAGTATTTCCGTGACCTTATCAACTGTATCCTCATCCCAACAGTCATCTATTTTAGCAAACTTCGTTTGTGCGTCCGATCCAATATTTACATGTTTTGTATTTAAAGGCTCTGATATGTTAGGGATTGCTGATTTAGGTCCCTCGACCTCGCATTGTCCTTCAGACTCGGGAATATTGATATTTCTAGGGTCATCTTCACCTTCTTCTGTGGTCACATTAAAACATTCTAGCGCATGGTGCGGTTGTGTATTCCAGTCTGGTTTAACCCATTCTACCTGTTCCTTAGGTATTTTAAAGATTGCAGCTTTGATTTCTTGGAGCACCTCATCAATACATTCAAAGCCATCTTCAAAGTTGAAATTTAACCAGAAAATTTCCTTCAGGATATCCCATTCAGTCGTCCCATGTCACAACTCAGTTTCTAGGTACCAGTTCATTGGGATGGTATCCAAAGTGTGACAAAAGATATGAATCCATTTAGGTTGAGGTTCCTCTCCCAATGTTTTAGTCCACCGCGCCAAATGTTTTTGTGGATCATCCTTCCCAGTGTTTTTCTCTGTCATATGAGTTTTGGCATACCTAAACCTTAGCTTCATCATTCGCTTGTATTCCTTACAATCAGTGAAGTTGTGCTTATGCGTACCCCACCAACAGGCAGGAGTAACTCACAGTGCCAAATCTAGTGCTTGGAACCGATGCTCTTCTGGCATGTCCCTTTCAAAATTATCCAAAAACATGTTAACATCTTCTAAACCATCATAATAAGGCAGAATTTGTACCTCAATCGATATGCAATGAAGCAATTTCATCAACATATTATAGTGCAGCAAGGAGAATTCGTGTAATCGGTTCTGCCAATGCTATATATCCTCATCAGAATCTGAAGTGTAGGACCTATCCCTATCCCAAGTGATCCGTCCAACCATTGTAGGATTGATCTTGTCCTCATTGCACGTAGTGATCTTATAGATCTGATCTAGATCGTCCTCTTTTTCATAATCACGGACTGGTTATGTATATCACACACCTTCAATTTCATCCAATGGAACAATGACTCAGAGCTCCTTTCTTTCAAATTTGATTTTGCACTTCTTAAGATTAATAATCACATCCATATCAAAGGCCCAATCAATGCATATTAGTGTAGGGTAAGGGTTACTATCGTCCACTATCTCGATCACTTCAAATTCATCTAGGGCGCTCACTCCTTCAATATCTACCATGACCCCATACAGGCACCCCATAGGAATGATCCTTTTCTAATTTTCCATGCGCAGCTAGATAGGAGACCACTGCAGTGCAGGTCTTCCCATTCTTTTCCAAGTTTTCTTTGGTAGAACATTTGCATCAGAACCTAGATATATAATTACCTGATCCATTTTACACTCTCGAATTTGCATGGTTAGCCTCATCTCACAACCTGTCTACTTCTTTATTTTTCCCACTTTTCGTACTGCACGTTGTTCTAGAGGAGTCTTGATATTACCTGTATAATTATCAATCAACTCTTGGAGCCCTTCTACCATATTTCTATCCCGTAAAAGCTTCATGCAAGTCTTCAGAAAGGTTGCTAACAATGAAGGAAGTACGTCTTGCGCACCATTGTTTTCACCAGTTTTCTCCTGACTTCCAGAGGTAAAGGCTTTGACAAAGCTCTATTTATCTTCCATAAAGGTTTCCTTAGCATGGTTTAGATCAAATCTGAATTCCTTCTCAACAGCCTTGCGTACCCATCCTTCAGCCTCCAACTTTTTCCTTTATCTTCTCTAGTGGAAATATCGCTTTTCATCACGATATTAATGTTAGGCTCTTCTTCGTGAGGCTGTTGTCTCATCATTTGGATATCCTGTGTAAGTGTTTGAGCTTTTTTTCCTGCATCTTCGCTATTAGTACTGGAAATCTAATATAACATGGTCAAACTGTCTGCAATATTTATAGGAGGGGTGTGTTGGATTCTGACAGTTGCGTGCAAAATGACCTGCCTCTTTGTAATTTTAACAAATAACCTGTTCGTGACCCCTTCCGTCCCCTCCTCCTTGTCCTCTTCCTTGACCTTGGAATCCTTCACGCACTGCACCCACACCCTAATCCTGAGGTTGATTTTCTACCTGCATTCTATATGTAGGGGTTTGCTCCATCATCAGTTCATAGCTCTGGTAGTTGCACTCATTGTGCCCAATCGATTTACAAAAAGTGCAAAACAAATGTTGTTGAGTTTGCACAAACTTATGCAGGAGATAACAGTTGTTAGTCGCATGCTTGCTAGATATTTGACATATAGTGCACCATAAGGCTACCCCTGTGCTCAGCCCAACGGTTCTTTCTGGCTTCAAAGGGACAAAACCTCCCCCAATAAGGTAATTCTGATAGACTAGATAGTGGTCCTTATCATGACCATGGCCTTTACACTTCAGGATCCAAACTTCCGCATGCACCTCGGGCGAGACTTCCTTTCCCTTCTTAAGGATCTGTAACTCCATGTGAAGGCTTGCTAGTTGTGGCTGAATCTATTGTACCCCTAGATTCATTTCCTACACTAGTGATGCCTCCAATCTCATGGTGATCTCCAAGGCTTTAGCTTGCATTCTTATTTTCTATTGCGAAAATGGTAATCTCAAATGAGTTAGGAGTGAAGTAATGTGCCAGTCTCTATGTTGATCATCTGTAATCCTCATGTTAGCTTGCTGAATCAGACACTTCAATCTTTGATCAAAGTCCCATGCAGACTCATTTACCCTTTGTCGAATCTCCTTAAACTCCATCATAGACTGGTCTTGAGATTTGGGCTTCTTAAACTCACTGTTCAACACTTATTGGGTTTCTAGCATAGTCGTGTCAAGTTTACCTGAGAAAAACATGATGTACCGACTCAGTGCTCTGTCTTGTAAGGCTATGACTAACTAGGCTTTCTTCATATCGTCATTAGCAATTTGTTTTGCCTGCCATACAACATCCAGGACGAACCAAAATTGCTCGGGATATTCAGACCCCAAACCCCTAAATACAGGTGTCTTCATCATGATTTTCATGTTAAATGATGGAGGTGGAGGTGAAGGTGTTGGTGTGTGAGGTGGAGGTGGAGGCGAAGGTCGAGTGGATGGATGAGGTATCCCTTTGATACCCTGGATTATGATCTGCAATGCGCTTCATAGCATTCTCGGAATATTACCTTCGTCGTCACTATCAAATGATCCTAACATCATACTATATTTAGATCCTGAATCTACGTTCCTTCTAAATGCTCTCCCACTTCGCGTAGTCCCAAACATCAATTTAATGACATAACCCACTTTTCACACAATGACATATTAATCTAGGTCTTCAGGGATTTCAGGTAGTTACCTCTTCATCCCTTGAAAAACCTGCGCTTTTCTTCACTATAGCTGGTAGATGTATCAATCACAAACTCATTTATGAATCCTCGCAGAATACTATTGATCCAGTGGTTGACAGCCCGTGCGATTTTTTCTTCTGAAGCCTCCAAGTGATTCACTAGATTCAAGCTTCCATGTTCCTTGACTATCCACAAATTTGGAAATCCACTCGTGCAATTCGCAGGGTAAAGAGCAGAAGAATATTTCATGTTTGTTTGTGAATAGGTATCTATTCACCACTCTTCCTTCGACAGGCGCAGATTCCAGTTCTCCTGAGTTGCAAACGAGCGCAACTTTAGATCTATCCATTTTTCATTTTCTTTCTTCATGGGGAACCACTTATCACACATTTCTCATATCGATCCCATTCCTAGCAACAGAACCATTTGTTGGCTTGATGGGCCTTGACCAAGGTTCAAAGTTAGTTGCGCCAAACAAAAAAACCCTAAACTGTCGACCCTTTAGGCGGAAACCCGCGTAGAGCAGGTTGCAGTCTCACCTAAAGCAGTATGGGGGGATGAAAAAACCACATTTCTACATCCAGATGTCTGTGTGATGGGTTCCTGCAGTTTCTAGGGCTTAGTTCTGTCTTCTCGAACCCTAACCCTTCCGGAACAAATAATTACAATAATTCACATAAACAACAGTTATACCTTTGCGAAGGTCATCAAACATTCATAACATGTATAGGTTATACTAACCAACTAATTTCATGCATTAGATAAACAATTATCCATATAATTCCAAATACAGAGCGAAAACACATAAACGACAGAGGTAAATATAGATATGCAGATGCACAATTTATGGATCAAAACTGCCTTTATTACATGTATTATTTCAAGTACAGACTCTTCTTCCCTGTGAACTCAGCTGCAGGGCCCCATGCACTTAGCCTGCAAACTTACCAAGTTCTCTACGCACTCAGCTACATTATCCTTCCTCTTCACCTAAGTACA
The DNA here is from genome assembly GCA_031772625.1 of Pinus tabuliformis. NCBI lineage: Eukaryota > Viridiplantae > Streptophyta > Pinopsida > Pinales > Pinaceae > Pinus > Pinus tabuliformis. Next base: position 1,953,522,525 of record CM062819.1, read on the forward strand.
AGAAACAGACTTTCCTGCCTTAACTTACTTTCCCAAACAATGATCTTATATTCTTAGTTACCTCTATAGAGTCACTATGACTCTTCTATTTATATCCTTTGATTTTGCAATACCATGGTCTGTGGACCATGGGCAGGTCTTCAAAACTTCTTATCTCCTAACAACCTAAGGGACTAAAGACCCTTTGACTCTTACTATCTTTGCGCTCTTCTTCCACAAATCACATAGACTTTACATTTATGCAAAAAGTAAATATCAAAATTTGACCCCAAGGACCCTATCCCAACATAGGGTTAATGCAGTGATCCTTTAGAGCTTATCAGATTTACAGAGGCATGGAAAATCATTCATGGACAAGAGGAAATGGCCAATGAGGCATATGGTAGTAGGTCTCAATCAGGACATAGATTGGACAAGGATGACATAGTCATGGGTGGTAGATGGTTGGATAAACCTAACAGGAGATGTAATGTTTATGGGTTCTATTCTAGTTCTTGTTCTGAGAGACATCATGGTAATCTATTATCCTTATAGGAGGAGTGAGAAGAAGTACTTTCCAAATGATTTCAAGAAATCCAAGCCTCCTACCTTTGATGGAGAGTAGAAGAAACCATAATATGTAGAAGCATAGCTACTTGGGATGGATAATTTCTTCGAGCTAAATGATTATACAGAGAATATGAAATCCATGAGAGTTATTTTTAGTCTCAATGGAAAATAAGACATCTAGTGGGAAGATGTGCAATGTGTTAGAAGCATCAGAATAGAGAAGTTGAGTTGGCATGAGTTTAAAAGAATCTTCAGAAAGAAGTACTTGTCTGAGATATATTAATATGGAAAGGATAAGGAGTTATATGAGCTTAAGATGGGTTGTATGACAGATGAAGAGTACACGACTATGTTTCTAGAGATATTAAGGAATTTTCCATATATTAACGATGAGAATACAAAGGTTCAAAGGTCATCAGTGGGTTGCCTTTATAATTTAAGGATCAGATTGAGTATGATGAACCTTGGTCATTGGAGGAAGTCATTGGAAATCTAATACATTGTTATGAACAATCGAAATGTAAGTCTGAGCCTGAGTAGGATTGGAAAGGGAATCACAATACTAAAGGAGAGTGAGTTAAGAAGCGAGGAAGGCCTCAGGATGCAAGTGTAAAGAGAATGTAGCACATTATAATAATTCCAATGTAGTTGACAAAGGACATGGGTCTCAGCCTGAGGAGTAGAACAAAGGCGATGGTAGGAAGCCTTTCCAGTGTTGGGCTTGTGGTGGATAGAATCACAAGAAAGATTGTCCACCACATTAGGGTGGAATACCTCATATTTACAGTTCTCAGGAGGCACATACATTTGGGTATGTTGGTCAGAGTATTCCTTGTATCTATGCAACACTTGATAACAGGCAAGTGGACCATCATGCATCCATTATTGAGATGGAAGGTAAGCTTTGTGATCAAGTTATTTCTATTTTGATTGACCCTAGATTTAACAATATTTATACGAGTCCTGACCTAGTGGATAAGTGTTACTTGAATAAAGAAGTGCATGAAGAGTCTTGGTTGGTGCAGTTGGCTACAGAGACCAAGTAAAGAGTTCATCATTGGGTGAGAGTTTTTGTGTTTGAGATGAATGGTATGCCTACGCTAGCACATCTAAATGTGCTTCCTTTGGGATCATACAATTTACTTTTGGGTGTGGATTGGTTGTACATTCACGAGACTAAGGCATATTGATATGATAAGCGTATTGAGTGCCTATATGATGATGGAAAGAGGAGAATATTATAGGTAAAGAAGAAGCCTACACCAGTGAGATTTTTTATAGCTATGTAAGAAAAGTGCAATTATAGAAAGGGGTGTGTATTGTTTACAGTTCATATTTCCAGTGAAAAGGGGAAGGAATATGAGGATGATGAAGTCCTGAAGAAGTATTCAATTTTGAAAAAGTTCCACGATGTGTTTCTAGTAGATATTTATGAGTTACCGCTTCATAGGAAAGTGTGCTTTTCTATTGAGTTGGTACCAGGAGCCGTGCCAGCATCAAAGATTCCTTACAAAATGAGTACTCCAAATTTGGTGGAATTGAAGTTGCAACTTAAGGAAATGCCTCATAAATGATACATTAGGCCAAGTGTGTCACCTTGGGGTGCACCCATTTTGTTTGTGAATAATAAGGATGGCACTATCAGATTGTGCATTGATTATAGGAAGTTGAACAAGGTGACTATCAAGAACAATTATCCATTGTCGCAGATTGATTATTTGTTTTATCATTTGAAGGGATCTGAAGTGTTCTAAAAGATTGATTTGAGATCAAGGTATCATCAGGTGTGCATCAAAGAAGAAGATATTTACAAGACTACATTATGTACCAGGTATGGCCATTATGAATTTGTGGTTGTTCCTTTTGGTCCTACTAATGCCCTAGCTACTTCCATGTGTATTGCATCCTTATCTGGACAAGTTTGTGATATTTTTTATTGATAACATATTAATATATTCTAAGAATGTGGAAGAGCATGCAGAGCGCCAAGCACCAGTATTGATATTCTTGAGATAGCATCAGTTGTATGCCAATATTAGTAAGTGTAGTTTCTTCCAAACTGAATTTTATTACTTGGGACATCTTGTTTCCAAGGAATGTATAACAGTGGACCTGGAAAAGATTAAAGCTATCATGAAGTGGTCAGCTCCTAGGAATGCGGATGAGGTCATATCATTCATGGGATTAGCAAGTTACTAAAGGAGATTCATTAGGAACTTCTCACAAATTTCCTATCCTATTACATCTTTGCAGAAAAAAGAAAAGAAGTTTGAATGGACTAAGGAGTGTGCAGCTATTTTTTAGCAGTTGAAGCATTTGCTAACAAATGCTCCAGTATTGAAGATTGCAGATCGTGATAAGGAGTTTGTGGTATGTAGAGATGTTATAAAACAAATTGACCTCCTCATCAACTCAAAGGGGAAGACATGATGACTGAAGCAAAGACCACAATTACAAGCCTTGATTCTACACTAACGCTGGTTGTACACTAACAACCTGCTTTATAAAGCTTGTTACCGAGCCTGGAGGTGCATTAGTGACCCTACTAGAGCATGTTACTAGTTAGGGGATAGCGTTAGTGAAACTTGGTGAAGTTCCAAGGGTCAAAGGAATGAATTGACTTACAAATATCTAGATATTTGTTCCTAAAATTAGTTAAGAAAAGCAAGGAAACATCCAAATCCAACCTATTTGGAGAATTTCTAATCTGAAAGGAGGCAAATGGGAAAGAGCTGAAATGCATGGTAAGTTCATTGCTTTTGCCCTGGCAAATTCAAGGAGGAACTTGGCAACCCTAACTCAATTGCTACATAAGCAAAGTTAGGGCCATTGTGAAAGAGGTCAGAGCATTTGAAAGGATAGCCTACTTGACTGTTGAGCATTGTCTCATATCATCATAAGTGAGCAAGAAGGGAGAGAGAGAGAGAGAAGTGGAAGGGGTAGAGGAAGGCTGATGCAACAGATGGTTGTAATCACTCTTCCATTAGAAATACAGAACTACAGTTGTACTGTCTACTCGTGGTGTTGATACTATCATTCATTTAGTTGTTTGTTTAATGCCTATTAGCATTAGTAGCTTAGTTATATGCAAATAGATGTTCTTTTATATATTCATGTATTAGTTATCAGAGTTGTATGTTGTGATTACACTTGTCTCTTCTATGTGCAGGACTTGATTTGGAGCCGACTTTGAGGGAGTTACGCTTGGCTACATTGTGCTTTCCAAACAAATCTACACGGAGACTTAAGGTAATCTACTTCTAATGCTTTGATAGTTAGTTATTATCTATGAACATGCATGTAACTTTGTGCATTTGCAGATAATCTTACAGTCTGTCGAAGGTCCCGGGAAGGCCTTTGAGGGTATCTACATTCTCCATACACCATGAATTTTACCCCATAGCATAATTGGCGACTCCGTTGGGGACTATACATCTAGTTCCCGATTTACCCAGACTCTTCTCTGTTTTCTCCTCCTTCTAAAAGCTCCCTATACTTCTGCAATCCTTTTTTGACCCACCAAAAATCTTGTTGCATATTGCCTACAAGTATTCATCTTTGAATCTGATCTTGAAAACCCTTTGTTTGACTACTTTCCCACACTAACGTAGGTTAGCAGGCTACACAGAGCTTTATAAAGCATTGTTCCTGTTCACAGGGAGCGTTAGTGGACCTATTAACTCTTTGTAGCCATTGTTACAGAGTGTTAGTCTCCCAATACTTTGATTTTTAGTTGTGTCTGGAAGCCAAAAGGGATAGGAAGCCTTCTCATGGACTAAAAGAAGATCTGTAATTGCATTTTTCTAGCAAAATAGGTGTCCTAGAAATTTATTTTTAGGAAAAAAGTTTTGTTTTTCTTTCTTAAAAGCATTTTTTACGAAAGAAAGACTCACATTTTTTATTCATCCTTCTGTTTAGTTAGTTAAAAGCTGCTCTATTTTGGTTTCAAGTAGTTGTTAAGAAACATTGGAAAGAAGTCTTTTGGTTATGCATGTGTTAAATGACTAAGATGCATGGAACGGATATGAATATGTGGAAAATATGAATATGTAGAATATAACTTGTTTTCATCGATTTGAAAATTTTTAAAAGCATTGTTTTGTGCATGATTTATCGAGTCAGAGTCTCATCACATTTCATATGTCAACTCCCATACTGAAGACAATAATCAAGTACACATAAAATTTACCTAAAATCAATCAGTAACTCTTTATTGAGAAAATAAACATTAGTGCAAGTTAGGATCTTGGGCTAAGCAGTGTGAGTAAACTACCCAAGGTCGAAAACCAAACTAGTGTCATTAAAAGAGAGAAAAATTCCTTCTACACTCATACTATCGAGACCACTCCGGTAAAAGCGAAGCAAAATACGAGACAACATCGGACTGTAAGTGAAGGTAGCTCGCCTTATCTTACAAATCCTTTGGGTATTCTGTGGATTTGGGATCCCTTCGGGGATTTCAAAATTGAGTCGGGGACTCAGGTATCCTACCCACATAGCGTGTTGTCTACGACTATGTCCCCCCCGGTGGTGTCTGTGATCTAAGGTATCTTTAGTGGCCAAACTTTTAGGGACTTACATAAGGTTACTGGGACGGGCTGTCCTGGTACCTAACACGAACAAATATACTTTGTCTTTAGTTTTTGGGAGGGTGCTTGTCTTCACGAGAGTACTTGGCCCCTCAATCTGAGGTTCAGGCAAAGCTCTAGGCATCTAGCCATCCTTCTCTGTTATTCATTGAGATACTAGGTTTTATCTCCAGTGATCGGTGCTTATCACACAGGGCAATTTCCCTTTGTTTTCTAATTGATACATTTAGTGTTTTTTTATATTATTAGGCACCCGTCTGTTATAATTTTGAGACTTTAACAAATATCACGATAAAATTTATTGATAAAAATTAACGGTCGCCGTGGCTACATCCAGCCCTCGTCATCAATCTAGACGATTGCTAGGACTTCCTCCACTCATTGTGGAATATCCACCGAGCTCCAGTGAACCAGATTCCCCATCTTCGGGGAATCAGTCTCCTAGATCTCACTTAGGATCTGTTTGGACAATCGACGATTCAAGTTTGTCGGAGAATTTCTTTACTGAAGGATTCCTTCCTCCCTTCAACCCTTCGATTACGAATTTGTCGGACCCAATCTTGGATCCCACGGTACCTATACTTCTTGCTTCAGTAGTTGGAACATTTCCATCTATCCCGTCGACGACTAATGGGTTGTGGGACTTTAGGGACATTTTTGGTCCTCCACCACTTCCCTAGTTGACAGTCACCACAACATCGGCAATAGCGAACCCCGCTACCCCATTTTTCCTAGGTACAACCACTCACATGACACCCTCTACGAGCGGGACCCAGTCGATGCTGGGTTCCACTCCTTTTGTGTCAAACTGCATACCTTCGACAAGTGCCACATATTACGCTCCCTATAACGCTCAATGTGGCACTATGGGCACGGTTCCCATCTACCAACAACATGGTCGGCTACCATTGTACAATTCAAACCCCTAGATCCATATACCTAGGGGGTTCCCACTATGCACATGCCGGTAGGGAATGTAACAATTCCCTCTCCATTCTCAGGCATGCATGGTCAGTCGCTAATTGACATGAGAATTCCCTCTGTCAATCAAGGAAAAATGGTTAGTTTTGTGTTGGGCGGGAATCCTCAAGGGGTTCCCAACCAATCCATGGCAGCACCCTACTCACATATTCAAATGATTCAAGGGGGTGTTGCTTATCTTGGGGGCAATTCAATACCCCAGTATCAAAATCCTCATGGAAATCCACTCTACAACACCATACTTAAAAGCAACTGCTACACCACGTAACCCATGTATAATATTGGGAACCAAACGATGGGAGGAGTGCAAAGCTCCTCAAGTCATCCATCATCACCATGGTCCGAGTCGGGGGCACCAAACTCTCTGCCTTTCTTGGCAACGTTGGATATACCCAACTTATACAAATTGACAAACGACCCCATCTATCATAATTTACAATGGTCGCTGATCCCACATAAGATACCAATGGACATCCCTAAGTTCGATGGAAAGCAAGGGGAGGATCCACGCACCCATATCACCACCTACCATCTTTGGAGTGTTTCTAAATCCATGGTGGATGATAGTGTCCAGTTACGTCTTTTTCCCCGCACCCTCACTGGCAACAAAGCTAAATGGTATATTGAGTTACCACGCGCTTCAGTAAATACCTTCGATGCTTTAGCGATGGAATTCCTAAAGCACTTCCAGCTACCCATCCGCTATGAGACTGGGACAAAGCTCCTCACTTCATTTCGTTAGGATACCGCCACCCACATCTCCGATCATATACATGAATGGAGACGTAGGTGGAGGTTAGTCAAAGCTCCCCTCCTAGACTTTCTCTTAATGGACTGGTTCTGCAGGTCCTTACTCCCGCAAATTGCTAGAGTTGTTGCGTTAGGTGGTGTGATCATAGAAGACCAATCCATACGTCATGCCTAGGACTTAGATTTGATATATTCACAGTTTGGCACTATTTACGACATAATCCCCAATGCCCCTGGCAACCCCAATGATTCCACTACTACCAAATTGACTGCTCTTCCTACCACTGCGATAAACTTTGTGCAGTCTATTAGAAAATTATATATTACAGAGCAATGGAACACATAAAATATTGCAAAAATATAAACATAGAAAATGCATAAAACAAGAGAGACACAGATATACGTGGTTCACCTAGTTTGGGCTATGTCCACGGAGAAATATTCAGTCCTTCTTTTATTATATTATCCATCAAATTGAAGAGATACAACCTACAACAGATTCGCTATAACACCCTCTTCACTCTCAATCTCCTCTCTCTTCCTCACTCAGAATACAGATATACATAGATGCAATACAATTCCCTCATATATAGTGAGGGGTTGCCTTCTAGGGTGAAAAACCATAAATTAAACATAACTTCTACCATCATATCATTCTCCTAATGAATGACCCAGATTGACTAGAAATTACTAGACTTTTACAAGGCAATTTTACATCTATTTTTAGCTTCGGGGGTGTTGCCCTCGAACCCCCGCTGGTCCCCGGACCCCCCTGCCGGGGGGGATTAGCCCCCCCACACCCCACGTGGAGGGGTGTACAGTCTTCCTGGGGTATACATCTGGCTGAAACCTTTGAATACAGAAGATAATCATGCTCCACACCCAACAATCTCCCACTTGGAGACTGATTATAGAAACTCCACCACTGCTTCATTTGATAGACAATAACTCCACTTTGGACTTGGTTGTTTCTCATCTTCTTCATCATACTTGAAGACCAATTGAAACTGAGTAGATTCTCAGTTTCTCCCTGGTTACAACTTTTGTTTACATATTTGCAGGATTCTGGCTAGTGTGTATCTTTTCCAGCTTCAACTGTCCATCTTCCAATACTGACCGTATGAAATGGTACTTGAGTTGTATATGTTTAGTCTTGGAATGAAATGCAAAGTTATTTGCAAGATTTATGGCACTCTGGCTGTCACTGTATAACCTGCCCAACTCCTGCTTCTTACCCAATTCATCCAGAAACCTTTGTAACCAAATCATTTCTTTACTAGCCTCTGTAGCAGCAACATACTCTACTTTTGTTATTGAAAGTGCAACAACACTTTGGATTTTTGAAACCCATCTGACAACTATTCCACCTACAGTAAACACATACCCTGTTGTGCTCCTCCTGTTATCTCTATCACCTGCCATATTTGCATCAACATATCCTTGTAGAGAAATGTTTGAACCACCAAATCATAATGATTGATTTGTGGTACCTCTCAAATACCTGAGAATCCACTTCACTGCCATCCAATGTTCTTTTCCTAGATTGTTCATGTACCTGCTTACAAATCCCACTGCATGTGCAATATCAGGCCTTGTGTAGACCATTGCATACATTAAGCTTCCAACTGCTGACGCATATGGAACTTTAGACATATGAGCCATTTCTTCTTGAGTCTTGGGACACGCCTCCTTACTTAATTTGAAATGGATAGCCAAAGGTATACTAACTAGTTTTGCATTTTTCATATTAAACCTTTTTGTTGGGCCTCAGTTTTGATCTTATTTTGCTTTGAGAAACTTACCTAACCATCTATTTATCCCTCATTTTCACTCCATCCATTCCATTTTAATGAATATTTGATGTCTAATCAGGTATTTAGCTTTAATTTGTCAATTTCTAAAGTTTTTATAAAAGTTTGATTTTAAGTGCAATTTTGGCAATTTCAGAAATTCCCGTAATCACTTCATGGTTGATATGGATGCAGGCCACTTCAGCACGAATGGGATACATGAATGGAAAGCTTGGGAACTAGGACCAAGCCACCTATGCTTGGTTCCAACAGAATGAGCTTTATTATGTCTATTTGGAGCTAGTCAATCATGACTAGTCATCCAGAAATCCCATCTAAATAGGGCAGTTTTGAGATTCCATGATATTAGTCATATTTCTTGGGATGAGGGGAGTGGATTCGACTTGGATAGGTGGCTTAGAGTAGATAAGATTGTTAGAGTAAATGTAGATCAGTTGGTTTCATGAAACTCCTTATTTAAGAGCCACAACTTTGATGGCTCAACACAATTGACTTATGATACTTTTATGCTGTAATATTTTTGGTTTGAAGACTTAATTTGAAGACTTGTGCTACTCTCATTTTTGCTGCTCAATAAATGGATGTGTGACTGATATAAAGCTTCTGATATCATTTTCAAAAGTGTGCAAGGCAAGGGTGGAGGGCCCCCACTCCAAGCTAAGTACACTTCCAAGTTAAACTAGTTTTATTTCATTGCAAATCTGGTTGATGGTAGCTTTAGTTTTTCAAAGTCTTATTTCAGATTGCCTTATGGTTATGCATAGTGATTGATTTCATTTGTTAATGGTTTATTCATCATCTAATTGAGTTGGAAAACAAGTGTTCAAGTTGGGCATTCCCTCTATGAAATGGTGAATTAGAACTAGTCTCTTTTGTTTACATGCAAATAGTTTGTTTCCATTTAGATTTATATCTTGAGATGAATGAGTTATGATGGAAAACTTTAAGTGTCTCTTAAGTTAAGAGCTTCTTTCATGTATAATTTATGCATCTTGAGTTTTTGGTTACAATCTCTAATTCATTAAGTAATAACTGAGGTGGAAGTGGACTTCTTGAGTTCAAGAACCCTTTCAATGTTTTCTCTTTTGAGCTGATTGAATTAGAGTTATCAGATATATTCTCTTTAGCTTTTAATCATTTATCTTTCAAGGTTTGGTTATATTAGATCTTCACAAATAGTGAATTTGCCTCAAAGAATAAACAACCCGGATTGATAATAAATAATTGTGTTAGTTTAGGCACATAAATTAGCTCAACATTTTGGCGCCGTTGCCGGGGAGGCAAATATCGGCATAGTCAATAGAGAGATAAAATCCAAAATACACAAAAACATTAGTTACATTTCATTTCTTTAATTATGTTTCTTTATGCCTAGAGTTAGAGATCCTCAAGGTAGATTTATCAAAAACCCCCCACAAGTAGAGATAGGATCATCACATACACCTGTTACTGGTAATCCAATCATTGAAGAGCTGATTGAAAAACAAAGAAGTGGCCAAAGATTAACCTTGATTGAAAGGCAAACTTTGTCAGCTTGGGAAGCAAAGCAAAAATTCTCCACTTCCGGAAAACCAAAAGAGAAAGGAAAACAAATTGTTTTTCCATCCATCGATCCTCCTATCTTCCCACAACTTGAACCTCCACCTGAAATTGAAACAACTCAACCAATGGCAGAAGAAGAGGGACATGGATCCATTCATCTTACTCCTGAAGAACAAAGAGCTGAAAATGAAAGACAAGAAAGAGAATGGAGAAGGAAGAGAGAGGAAGAAAGGAAACACGAAAATGATAGGAAGTTAGAAAATGACAGGAAAAGACAAGAAGATGGACTTGACCAAGAATCTACTTTTGGTTTCCCAATAATAGATACAAGTGCAATACTAGGAGAAGAAGTAAAGATGAAAAACATTCCACCTTCTGTGTTGCCAAACTTCTATGGAATGTCTACAGAAGATCCGGATTCATTCATGTTTGAATTCGATATCTTATGTAGAACATATGGTTATACTGATGATGTTCATAAGCTCCGTCTTTTTCCTGCAACATTAAAGGCAGCAGCTTTAAAATGGTTTATGGGTTTAGGAGAACAAACAATAGCCTCCTGGGATGATATGCGAACTGTCTTCCTTAAGAAATATCAGCCTTATTGTAGATCTAGAGATTCAAAGGAAGATGTGTTTAGAATGACACAGCAAGAAGATGAAAATCTAGAAGAATATTTAGAACGGTTTGCATATAATCTTCAGAAGTCTAAACAACATTCCCTAAATCAAGAAACTGTTCGCACAATCTTCCTCAAAGGTATAAGAGATGAATACCTTGACATTTTAAATGTAATGGGTAAAGGAGATATTTCAAATCTTCCATTTGATGAAATTGTCGAGTTATGTCAGAAATATTCTAGAGGAAGATCAAAAACCGGAAGAAGGGAAGTAAGTTCTAAAGCGGCAAAGTCAGCTGCAGGAGGGATAACAAGGGCTGAAATAGGAAGTCTATTGGAAAATTTCAAAACAGATCTTTTGAGTACATTAGGGACACAAGTAGATGTGCTAAAGGCAAACAAGAAGAAAGAAGAACAAGAACAAGCCTTAGCAATATTTTGTTCAAAATGTAAAAAGAAACATCCTTTGAGAGACTGTCCTTTAGATAGCATTCAAGTGTGTGGTCTTTGTACAGGCAATCACTCCACGGAAAATTGTGTAATATTGAAAGACTTACAAACTAATTCAATGGAGGAAATGCCAGGAGCAGAAGGTTTCTATTACGTTGCACCAAGAAGACCATGGCCACCTAGAATGCCTCAACCAAATCAGCCACAAATCCCTCAGCAAAATTATGCTTATCCATCTTACAATCCTTGGACCCCTCCAATGCCATGGCAAGGTTGGCCTCCACAACAATATCCGCAACAACCGGCACAAGGTTGGAGGGGATATGGTTATGGAAACCAACAACCTCAACAGTCTCAACAGTATCAACAACATTACCAGCAACAGTACCAACAACCATTTTCATACCCACCATATCCTCCATCCATGCCATTTCCGCAACAAAATTCTGCATATCCATTCCAACAGCAGAATCCACCACCATTGTTAACACAACCACAACAGTTACAGTTACCTTCAAATCAACCCAGACCAACTCAATTACCATCCCAACCGGTGGCCAATCCGAATAACAAAGTAGACAAATCTGCATATACTGTAGAGGAAGCAACATATTATCCTGCATATTCAATTCTTCCTCTTGATGATGTCCATTTAAGGTCTGGAAAAGTACTTAAGAAGGATTCTCCTCCAATTATAGAAGAACCAACTGAACAAGGGGAATCATCTGAAACAGCACAAACTAAGGTACAAAATCAGAAAGGAACAAATATTACAACACAAACACCACCTTATCCTGAAAGGTTGGTAGAACAACAAACTCAAAACCAAATAACCCTTCCTGAATTTGATATCTTAGATGAGTTAAAAAATGCATATGTTAAGATTCCTTTATTAAAAGCCATTAAAGAAATACCGGTATATGCAAAAACAATAAAGGAATTGTGCATTAGGAAAGAAAGAAAGAAAAAGGATCCTGCAACAATCCAAGTCATTGGTAAATTAGCAAGTCTCATGTCTACTCAAACTGTAATAGAAAAATATATTGATCCTGGTATCCCAATGGTTACCATATCAATAAATAATTTCTCTGTACCTAACACATTAATAGACTTGGGAGCAGCTATAAACGTAATGACAATGGAGACAATGAAAACTTTGCAATTAAACAACATTAGATCAACCTCAACAGTCTTGGAATTAGCAGATAGATCTAAAGTTGTTCCTGAAGGAATGTTAGAAGATATCATAGTCTCCTTGGATTCATGGGAATATCCTGTTGACTTCTTGATCTTGCAACCAAAAACAAACTTGGGAGGACATCCTTTGATATTAGGCAGACCATGGTTAGCCACTGCTGATGCCTTCATAGGATGCAGATCTGGAAGTATGATAATCTCACATGGAGATGAAAGGAAACATATCACTCTCTATTCACCTGCACAAACCACTTCTTTAGAATCAATACTTGAAACCCAGGAAAAGCAACAGACAAAAGCAGTTTTAAGTATCAATCAATTCTTTGATTTTAGAGAAGAGGAGGAGAATGAAGATTTGATGGACCTTTTTATCTCAAAACCAAGTATTTCAGAGCAGCTTAGGAAAGTTCAATATGAAGCTGCAAATGAACTTCTGAATCAATGTTTTCAGGAAACATGTACTATTCGAACTTTGCAGAATTCTTTGGGAGACATCTTTCCTGTAAACACAATTAGCAACCCAACAATCAAAACAATTGAGGTACATCCTGGAAAACATTTAAATATTGGAAACCAGCTGCAATCAAAACAAGAACAAGAGGTAATTGCATTACTACAGAAATACTCAAAAGCATTTGCCTGGGATTATACTGATATGCAAGGAATCCATCCTACCACATGTATCCACCACATCTATACAGATGATAAACTTAAACCTGTTAGACAACCTCAAAGAAGAATGAATCCAATGATGAAAGAAATAGTGAAAGAGGAACTGCAAAAACTGTTAAATGTTGGATTCATCTATCCTATTTCAGATAGTCAATGGGTTTCACCACTGGTTGTTGTACCAAAGAAAAATGGAAAATGGAGGGTATGTATAGATTATCGAGAATTAAACAAGGCTACATTGAAAGATATTTTCCTCTACCATTCATTAACCAGGTGCTAGATTCTTTGGCTGGAAAGAAATACTTCTCTTTCTTGGATGGGTTTAGTGGGTACAACCAGATTAGAATAGCAACAGAAGACCAAGACAAAACTACATTTACTTGCCCATGGGGAACCTATGCATATAATGTTTTGCCATTTGGTTTATGCAATGCACCTGCAACTTTTCAAAGAGCAGTGCTTGCGATATTTGCTGATCTAGTCCATGAATGTGTAGAAGTTTATATGGATGACTTCACAGTGTATGGAAACACATATGATGATTGTCTTAACAATCTTGAGAAAGTCTTGAAGAGATGTATTGAAACAAATCTGTCATTAAGTAATGAAAAATGCTATATGATGTTAACAGAGGGTATAGTTCTGGGACACCATATTTCTGGTTCCGGAATTAAGGTGGATCCAGCCAAAATTCAAGTCCTAGTTAACTTGATGCCACCTACAACTCAAAAGGAGGTCAGAAGTTTCTTGGGCTATGCGGGCTATTACAGACGATTCATAGAAAACTTTAGCAAAATAGCTCAACCCCTGTTTAAATTATTAGCAAAAGATGTTGAATTCCAATGGACGAATAGCTGTCAGAATGCTTTTCAAATTTTAAAAGATAAGCTGTCAGTGGCACCCATACTTCGAGGGCCAAATTGGTCTTTGCCATTTCATATTTCCACTGACGCATCAGATACTGCAATAGGTGCCTCTTTGGGACAGAAAGAAAATTTGTTCAACTATGCAATATACTTTATCAGTAAGAATTTGACACCTGCAGAAACAAACTATACAGTCACCGAAAAGGAAATGTTAGCTGTCATACATGCAGTAAACAAATTCAGGCATTACATAACAGGATATCAAGTTTTTATTCACACAGATCATTCAGCAATAAAATACTTGATGAACAAACCCATCACTAATGGACGAATTACAAGATGGCTCCTGTTATTGCAAGAATTTAACATTACAATCCAAGACCGTCCAGGCAAAGAAAACCAGGTGGCTGACTTTCTGTCCCGCATCCAATCACCAGAAGACCCAAATCCAGTGATAGACAACTTCCCTGATGAACATCTGTTTGCCATAACAGTTAAAACACCTTGGTTTGCAGATATTGCTAATTATTTGTCATCAGGAAAATTTCCAACTCAATTCACTAGCAAGCAAAGAAAGAAAATTGTTAGAGAAAGTTCTAGGTATAGCTGGGTGAATGGTGATTTGTTTTATACTGGTTCAGATCTAATGATTAGAAAGTGTGTGCGTGAAGATGAAATACTAGATATTCTCAGGGCATGTCATGACGAACCATGTGGTGGTCATTTTGCAGACAAACGAACAGCATATAAAGTGCTGCAACTGGGCTATTACTGGCCATCTGTCTTCAAGGATTCTAAGGCATATGTCAAGCAATGTGACAGTTGCCAAAGAATAGGGAGACCCATCATGTCAGATGAAATGCCGCTCAAACCGCAGGTCCTCATTGAGCCATTTGAGCAGTGGGCACTTGATTTTGTTGGACCCATTAATCCACCATCAAATGGAAAAAGGTACATCCTAGTGTGCACGGACTATGTAACCAAATGGGTGGAAGCCAAAGCAGTGAGCAGAGCGACAGAAGACACAGTGGTTACCTTCCTCTTTGAAGAAATTTTTGTAAGATATGGAGTACCAAGACAAATAGTGACAGATCAAGGAACACAGTTTACATCAAAGTTAGTGCGGGATCTGACAGAGAAATATAAGATAAAACATAGGAAGTCTACTCCATATCACCCTCAAGCAAATGGTCAGGTAGAATCCACAAACAAGGTCTTAGAAAATATCATGACTAAGACGGTGCAGCTGAATAGAAAAGATTGGTCTGAAAAGTTAAAGGATGCATTATGGGCCTACAGAATCACATGGAAAAATACAACTGGTTTTAGTCCATACCAGTTGGTCTATGGGAAAGAAGCCTTACTACCTATTGAATTTCAGATACAAACCTATAGACTAGCAGCAGAATTGGGCATGGACCTGACTGAAGCACAACAACAGAGGATCATGGAACTTAACCATTGGATGAACATCGTCAACAGGCAATTGAACAGACAGCATTAGTACAGCAACAGAGAATGAAATGGCATGATAGATACATTAAAACAAAGACATTTCATAAGGGAGACTGGGCCTTATTATTTGACTCCAAATTCAAGGATTTCAAAGCAAAGTTTACAACACACTGGCTAGGGCCATATGAAATTGAGGAAATCTTTGACAATGGAGCAGTAAAGATAAAGACCATTGACCAGGACCCCACCTCATTTGTTGTAAATGGTCATAGGCTGAAAGTTTATCATCAGCCTATTAGTAAAGGGACATTCATGAAACAACTGGTAGAAGAAACAGGACTGGAAATCATGGCTTTGCCATCTTCCAGTTCGATAAAAGAATGAAAAAAAAAAAAATTGTTAAAAAAAAAAAAAAAAAACATAAAAAAGAGAAAAAATATATGAAAAAAACAAAACATAAAAAATAATTTGTTTGCTGGTGAAAACCAGGCAACTGGCACCATGCAAACATGAATTCATAGGGGAAAACCAGGGAAACCTGGACTCTATGAATTCTATATTCTTGTTTTACTATTCTCACATAATTTCAATGCAGGACCTTTCCACAATTGACTTGAGGACAAGTCAAACTTTCAGCAAGGGAGAGTCTTGTAGCAAGCTTTTAGCTGCCACAGCTAAGGGATTGTGTTGTCCACTTTGGACCTGAAGCAAATTTGTTGCAGCAGAACCTGAAGGGACCTGAGTTGAAACATTATTACAGAAGGGACCTGAAGCAAACATTAGTTGCAGCAGATCAAATCATTCCAGAAGCATTGCAGAGGGACCTGAGATGAAATAGTATTGCAGAGGGACCTGAAGCAAACTTGTTGCAGCAGAACCAGATCAAAGCCGACACAATATACCAGAAGCAGTACAGAGGGACCTGAAAGGAAAACATTATTAAAAGGGACCTGAACAATACAAAGACATGGAGCATAGTGAACAAGGAGCAGTAATAAAAGTCTACTTTTCATCTATCCACAGCATTCAACATTCCACCTGTACAAACAGCATTCAACATTCCACCTGTACAAACAGTATTCAAGGGAGTATATTCATAGCTATTTTGTGCTTGAAATTCAATTTTTTTTAGAAACTTTTAGTTTTGATCTAATTGAAGTTAGTATCTGCGAATATTCATTAATATTCATTCCCAATATATACCCCAAATTCCCTATACATATTCCATTTCATTCACATACATTTCCTATACATCTTCTTATAACCCTAGGTATTTTCCTTAAATGCAAAAAGATCAAGCTAGGACAACTCTTTTCACCTGCACATAAACTCAGAGCATTAGAATGATTATAATTTTAAACATGACCCCAATGGTCATTTTAAAATTATAAAACTATGTTATAAAGATTATGCGCTATATAAGTCAAAGGCATTGAACATATATATCATAAGTTTGTATATGCGCTAAAGTCATGTGCATAAGTTAATGGTATAAGGTATATATGTTACAAAGAGTTTATAATATACGCATATATCAAAAACATTAAGGTATAAGGTAATGCGCATATAACATGGAGGTATAAGGAATATACATAAACCAAATGCGCATATCCAAAAGCATATAACATAGTTATGAAGGGCCGCGGGTTATGATAATGAAGTTCATGGGTTACAAAGGAATGATATAAGGAGAAGGTCGTAAGCATTAGAGAATGATAGCGGAGAAACAGGGTATTCAAACAAACATCATGGCATATAAAACTCCAATGCAAACCTATGCTATTCAAAGTGCAAATTTGGGCGCATATCATATGAAATACAAGGGATGTATTTGGCACATTATTGCAACCAGCCATATGATAATAATCAAACAGCAGTGCTGCGGCCAAGTAATGAAATGATATATGCAAATTTCATTGCAATGAAGGCGCACGATGGTGGCCATGATCAACGAGGGTCGCAGCAATGAACAAAACGATAACCCATAAAACACCACGCAGGCCAACACACAGGTACGGTTTGACACGGTGTCATGGCAGTTTATGGTTATTGGATGATGGAGCGGCGGAAGATATGCGTATGAAACAATAATACGGCCATCCTCATGACTCAGTCGGGCGACTGAGTCAATGAGGACGGCCATGTAACCACGCATAACAACACCAATGAATGAAACGCAGGGTACAGTAGTGAAACGGTCATAAATCAACCTCCCCTGCGCTGTTCAAATCACAAATCCTCATTGCCATAGCTCAGAAAATCGTGTTTGAAGCCGCAGCATAGTAAAAGGAGAAAGGAGTGTATTGAGGTGATTTTAAAGACGAAATCTGAGTCAAACGAGTGGAGAAAGCCGAGTTTTGCAAGCAAGTAAGGTAAGACTGGAGTTTATTTCGCTCGGCGACTGTAGATATGTATGAGTCCTCGCCATTAACTCACAGATTTTGTTGCTTTGCCACCAGTTTGACTGACCGAAGAAAGAGGGATTTGAAGTGCTTGTTTGCATCCCACGCGGCCAGTGACAGTCAGGTAACACTAAAACCGTGATAACTCCAAGATGACAGCGCTTATGGATAGACTAAACAGATTTTTATGCGTCAATTATGGTGTAGAAACAGTGGTCAATCGTCCAGCATTTAAAGATTAGCTATTGCATGCATAACACGTTATAAGAATATGGAATCTAATGCATCAAACGCAGAGAGTTAGTTTGAATGCCGAAGTGCCGAGGGTTGTTATATATGAGCGCTGATTGTTTAACCCATTGTTGCATTTAACCTTCCTTTTTGCTGCGCGCTGGACTCTGTCATGTGTTTTATGCATGTGAATATGTGGTTTGACCAGAACAGAGGAACGCATTAAATCACAGAGTGTTTGTCATATGTGTTGTTGAACGCATTAAATCAGATTGTTGAGCACTGTTGTATGTGTTATGGGCTGCCAAACCGAGAACACATTAGTATATGCCGAGAGAGCTTGGATTGTTAAATGTGAAACAGAGGAATGCTGTAGATTGCATAGATTTCAAACTAATGAAATGCATTCATGCCTTAATGCGCGCCTGTGTATTGAGATTTTAATGTATTTATGCCATTTACATTAAAACAGAGGATTGAAATGCGTAGGGATTGATTACATACATGCTATGTGGACTGCAAGACTCAGTTGAATGCCAAAATTTGCATTGTTTTATGTCTTGAGGCCAAGAGTTTTTGAAGTCTGCTTTTTTTTAAAAAAAGTTTTGACATTGTTTATGAGCAGTAAGCATAATGAGACCGAGCGCATGTAAGCTTATAACTCTGTCAATTAAATTCATGTGCATTACACAGTCAATCTTCTTGAGAATTTGTTGAAAGGCCGAGAGCAATTTGCTACATTATACAGTCATTTTCTTGAGAATTTGTTGAAAGGCCGAGAGCAATTTGCTACATTATACAGTCATTTTTTGAGTATTTGTTGTGAGGCCGAGAGCCAATTTTTTAAAAAGTTTTTGTTTAAATACACAGTAACTCATGTTATTTTGAGCTGAGAAAACATGGTTATTGCTGCATGTGTATTTAATTTTCAAAAACAAACAGAGAGCAGTGTATTGATAGAAGATATTCAGGTGTTGTTTGCCTTAAACAGGGAATTGAAACAGTGCTTGTGCAGAGGAAAGACAGCAGAGGTTAAAGAAGACAGAGTCAAACAGATTAAAGTTGAGTCAGAGGGGGAAGGTAAGCCTCGTTGCTTCTAGAATTTCATTTAAAAACAATAGTCATAATTTTTGTTAAAATGAAGTTAGTAACAGCAGAGGATTATATTGATTGGTTCACAGAAATCATGACAAACCGGGTAGAACCAAGATTTCAAATAGAAAGCTGGGGAAAAGAAACTGTAGAAAAACTGTATCAGTCAGGGATGATAGGATTTCTACAGAAGTTTAATGGCCATTCTGAGTAGATAACTAAAGATTTCATCAATAATTTCAGCCAAGACCAAACTCAAGTAGGAGAAATCATTGTCCCAGTAACTCAAGAGTACTTGTCCAAAGCCTTAGAGTTGCCAATGATAGGGGAGAAGTACCATAAAGTTTTACACTTCAGGGAGAAATCGTGGACTTTCTTCCTTGAGAAAAACCGGAAAGGGACATTTGATAGGACGAAAGGGATACCCAGGGAATGGTTTAATGAACCATGGGGGGAACTGGTCTTGGTCATTCAAAAATTCTTGACTTGTGATCGTGGATACAACATTGCTCACTTATATCATGTTAGATTACTACAGCATATCAAAGGGGATGATAGGATTAATTTACCATATTTCCTATACAAAAGTCTTGTGAAAATGATTGAAACAGTGAAACAGGAGCATAGGCCAAGGGCAGCACAGATATATCATCAGGGGTTAATCAAAATCTTAGTGGAACACCAGGTGAGATCAAAGGGCCTAGAATGGAAAGAATTCATGAATAAAAATCATTTTACTGAACAGCTTATTGAGATACAGGACAAAGTAGAACAGGAAAATAGGAGCTTGATGAATTCTCCCCTATATCCAAGAACAAGAGCTAGAAATATGGCCATGCATGAGACTGAAACATCTGTCATGTCTGTTCCTAGGAATAGGAATTCTATTGATTTGGAAAAAGAAGTAGAAGCATATTCTCCTAGAAAACCAGAAGAACATGATATGGCACAAGAACCCCTTGAAAGGGATTCCACATATGATAATGATGCAGGAGAATCATTAATGAAAACCACCCAGGACTTTGAAAAGGAAATTAATTTGGCCAAAATCCAAGACTTAACTGATCAGATAGAAATAAGCAAAATTGTGGAAAAGCAATTAAAAACAGAGAATAAGGCACAGAAAAAGGACAATGCAAAGCTGATGAAAACAAATGAAAAGTTACAAGAAGAAATAAGCAGGTTGAAAAGGAGAAATGAATTGCTTTCCAAACAGGCATTCAAATGGTTAAAGGACAAAAATATGTGGCAAGCTAAATATGAAAAACAAAAGGTTAAAGCAGCAATGTTGAAGGTAAAGCAGGAATCAGAATTTGATTGTTTGAACAGGGAAACAGCAACAGGTACAGCATCCACTTCAGAGGGCAGAAGGTCCAAGAGAAGCAAGCAAGCATGGGGACATGCTTGATCATAAGCATGGGAGAGATGTTGGGCCTCAGTTTTGATCTTATTTTGCTTTGAGAAACTTACCTAACCATCTATTTATCCCTCATTTTCACTCCATCCATTCCATTTTAATGAATATTTGATGTCTAATCAGGTATTTAGCTTTAATTTGTCAATTTCTAAAGTTTTTATAAAAGTTTGATTTTAAGTGCAATTTTGGCAATTTCAGAAATTCCCGTAATCACTTCATGGTTGATATGGATGCAGGCCACTTCAGCACGAATGGGATACATGAATGGAAAGCTTGGGAACTAGGACCAAGCCACCTATGCTTGGTTCCAACAGAACGAGCTTTATTATGTCTATTTGGAGCTAGTCAATCATGACTAGTCATCCAGAAATCCCATCTAAATAGGGCAGTTTTGAGATTCCATGATATTAGTCATATTTCTTGGGATGAGGGGAGTGGATTCGACTTGGATAGGTGGCTTAGAGTAGATAAGATTGTTAGAGTAAATGTAGATCAGTTGGTTTCATGAAACTCCTTATTTAAGAGCCACAACTTTGATGGCTCAACACAATTGACTTATGATACTTTTATGCTGTAATATTTTTGGTTTGAAGACTTAATTTGAAGACTTGTGCTACTCTCATTTTTGCTGCTCAATACATGGATGTGTGACTGATATAAAGCTTCTGATATCATTTTCAAAAGTGTGCAAGGCAAGGGTGGAGGGCCCCCACTCCAAGCTAAGTACACTTCCAAGTTAAACTAGTTTTATTTCATTGCAAATCTGGTTGATGGTAGCTTTAGTTTTTCAAAGTCTTATTTCAGATTGCCTTATGGTTATGCATAGTGATTGATTTCATTTGTTAATGGTTTATTCATCATCTAATTGAGTTGGAAAACAAGTGTTCAAGTTGGGCATTCCCTCTATGAAATGGTGAATTAGAACTAGTCTCTTTTGTTTACATGCAAATAGTTTGTTTCCATTTAGATTTATATCTTGAGATGAATGAGTTATGATGGAAAACTTTAAGTGTCTCTTAAGTTAAGAGCTTCTTTCATGTATAATTTATGCATCTTGAGTTTTTGGTTACAATCTCTAATTCATTAAGTAATAACTGAGGTGGAAGTGGACTTCTTGAGTTCAAGAACCCTTTCAATGTTTTCTCTTTTGAGCTGATTGAATTAGAGTTATCAGATATATTCTCTTTAGCTTTTAATCATTTATCTTTCAAGGTTTGGTTATATTAGATCTTCACAAATAGTGAATTTGCCTCAAAGAATAAACAACCCGGATTGATAATAAATAATTGTGTTAGTTTAGGCACATAAATTAGCTCAACACTTTTCAACACCTTTCCTATGTACTCACTTTGAGACAATGTTAATTTGTGATTCTTCTTGTCTCTAGTTATTCTCATACCAAGAATTTTTTTTGTAGCCCCAAAATCCTTCATTGCAAATGAGTTTTCTAATTTCCTTTTGAACACATTTATTTCCTGCATGTTAGAACCTGCAACAAGCATGTCATCTACATACAATAACAATATAATATAGCTGCCATCATTTTGCCTTTTGAGATAAACACAATGATCAGAGTGACATCTAGTATAACCTTTTTTAGACATAAACCTGTCAAGTTTTAGATACCACTGCCTTGGAGCCTGTTTTAAGCCACACAAGCTCTTCTTCAACCTGCATACTAGTTTCTCCTTCCCTTTTACCTCATATCCTTGTGGCTGCTACATATATATCTCTTCCTCCAAATCCCCATGGAGAAAGGTTGTCTTTACATCTAACTGCTCAAGATGCAAATCTTCAACTGCTACTAGACTTAAAATAGTTCTGATTGAAGTCCTTTTAACAACAGGAGAAAATATTTCATCAAAATCAATACCTTTCTTCTGTGCAAACCCCTTCACCACAAGTCTAGCTTTGTACCTTTGTTTTCCTCCATCTTCTTCCTTCAGCCTGTAAACCCATTTATTCTGCAATGTTGTTTTACCTGCAGGCAACCTAACTAAGTCCCAAGTCTGGTTATGTGCTAAGGATTCCATCTCTTCTTTCATGGCTTGCTCCCACTTCTTCCTGGTTTCTACCTGCACTACTTCTTCATAACATTCTGGTTCACCAGAATCAGTCAACATTACATAATATAATGAAGGAGAGTATCGTTTAGGGAGTCTACTTATCCTGTTATATCTTCTAACACCACTTTCAGGTGTTTGAAATTCTTGTTGTTGTTGTGGTTGTTGTTCTAGCTATTGATCATTATGATTTTCAGGCACCATCACTTTTCCTGTGATATCGTCAAGCACTGTGTATTCTCTGTTTTCTTTTTCTTGTTTCTTCTCCTGCAACTGATTCTTATACAAAACCTTTTCATTGAATATTACATCTCTACTCATAATGATTTTGTGATTTTCATAATCATATAAGCGATAACCAAAATCATTAACACCATATCCAATAAAGGTACATTTCTTTGATTTTGCCTCAAGCTTTCTTCTATTTTCTTTATTAATGTGGACAAAGGTTTCACAACCAAAAGTCTTTAAAAATGAGTAGTTTACCTTTTTACTTGTCCATTCCTCCTCTGGAATACCACCATCCAAGGAAATTGAAGGCCCTCTGTTTATTAGATAAAAAACGGTATATACAACATCTGCCCAAAATTGTAAAGGCAATCCTGCATGCAATCTCATGCACCTTGCACGCTCCATGATTGTCCTGTTCATCCTTTCTGACACACCATTTTCTTGTGGTGTTCCTGGAACTGTCTTCTCTCTGCGAATTCCATTCTCTGAACAATACCTATCAAACTCTTTGCTGCAATATTCACCTCCATTATCTGATCTGAGACACTTCAACCTCTTCCCTGTCTCATTTTCAACCAAAGCTTTCCATTTCTTGAAAGTATCAAATACATCAGATTTATTTCGAATACAATAAATCTAGGTTTTTCTGGTTGCATCATCAATAAAAGTAACATAATAATGAGAGCCACCAAGAGATGATACCTGAGCAGGTCCCCATACATCAGTATGCACAAGCTCTAATTTTTCACTCTTCTTTTCTTTCCCAACTCTAAGGAATCTGACTCTCTTCTGTTTTCCATAAACACAATTCTCACAGAATTTTAAATCAACATGCTTCAAACCTGGAAACAAATTTCTTGAGTGAAGAATTTGCATCCCCTTCTCACTCATGTGCCCTAGCCTATGATGCCAAAATGCCATATCTTCTCCTGTAGAGGTTAAATCATTAACAGAATTAGAAATACCATTGCATAAATACAATGTACCAACCTTTCCTTCTTTCTCTATTACCAAGGATCCTTTAGTGACCTTCTAGGTTTTATCTGTGAAAGTAATTACGCAACCTTCACCTCAAACTACCCTATTGAAATCAGATTTTTCCTCAGATCTGGAACATGTCGTACCTCCTCAATAGCCATTGATTTCCATTCTATTGTTTTATGAAAATTGTACCCATTCCAACGATTTTATAGGGTTTATCATCACCCAATCGAACATAATCATGAAAATGCTTCCTATCAGGTGTGGCATGGAATGAGGCCCCTGAATCTACCACCCAGGCATCAATAATATTTTCTAATGAAAGAATCAAAGCATCTTGCAACACGTCACCTGTCACATTTCCTTCATGATTAGTTTCTTGCTGCGTGTCTCCTTCTTTTCCCTTTTGAGACTTGCAGTCTTTCTTCGGGTTTCCTTTCTTCCAGCATTTCCAGCACACTATCCCTGATCTGGACTTGGATCTACCTTTTCTTGACTTACTACGATATCCTGGGCTCTTTCCTCTTTCCATTTTTCTTCCCCTAGTCTCTGCAGTCAAAGCATTACCTGATGTCTCACCGGAGCTTTTCCGTCGCATTTCTTCGCTAAGGATTGCACCAACAACATCATCAAAATTTAAAGTACTAGATCTAGAGATAGAGTTACTAATGGCCATAACTAAACCATTCCAACTTTCTGGCAATGAGCACAGAAATAACAGAGCCCTAAATTCATCTTCAAAATTTACCCCTAGAGAACTTAACTGACTTGTAACTGTATTAAAATCATTTAAATGATCAGCAACAGATCCAGCCTCTGACATCTTCATATTAAATAAACGATTCATAAGAAATACCTTATTTGACGTTGAGGGTTTTTCATATAGTTTGGATAATGCCGACATTAAACCCTGTGTTGTCGTTTCCTTTGAAATATTGAACACTACCGATGCTGCTAGGCATAGCCGTATTGTTCCAAGTGCCTTTCTATCGAGAATATCCCATTTTGTGTCTGTCATACTCGTCAGCTTCTTTGTCTTTCCGCTCAATGGTAGGTACAGATCTCTCTGATACAGATAATCTTCCATTTGTATCTTCCACAACTGGTAGTTTTGGCCGTTGAATTTTTCAACCCTAAACCTACCATTTTCTGCCATTGCTCCCACTCAAACCAGGAACCCTTCTCTCCTGCGAGTTTATCAGCCAAATATACCTTCAGCTCTGATACTAGTTGTTAGAAAATTATATATTACAGAGCAATGGAACACATAAAATATTGCAGAAATATAAACACAGAAAATGCATAAAACAAGAGAGACACAGATATACGTGGTTCACCCAGTTTGGGCTACGTCCACGGAGAATTAGCCAATCCTTTTTTAATTATATTATCCAACAAACTAAAGAGATACAACCTACATCAGATCCGTTGTAACACCCTCTTCACTCTCAATCTCCTCTCTCTTCCTCACTTAGAATACAGATATACATAGACGCAATACAATTCCCTCATATATAGTGAGGGGTTGCCTTCTAGGGTGAAAACCCCTAAATTAAACATAAATTCTACCGTCAGATCATCCACCTGATGAACAGCCCAGATTGACTAGAAATTACTAGACTTTTACAAGGCAATTTTACATCTATTTTTAGCTTCGAGGGCACTGCCCCCAAACCCCCGCCGGGGGACCGCTAGCCCCCAAAACCCCAGCTGAGGGGGATTAGCCCCCCGCACCCCTCCGCGTGGAGGGGTGTACAGTCTTCTGGGGTATACATCCGGCTGAAACCTTTGAATACAGAAGATAATCAGGCTCCACACCCAACACAGTCTATACAAAATCTCGGCGGTAAGAAAAAGAAGAATAAGAAAAAGACGACTTCTTCTGAAGAGCAGTAAATAAAGCAGCAAAACCCAAAATAGAAGGTCGCTACGCCTCCTAACGAGGGAAAGGATAAACCCACCATATTTCCTTGCAAAATCTATGCTGAAGACCACATGACCTATCCCTGTCCGCGTCTTTAGGAGTGCACATAATACATTTCTCAAAAGGATACTGGTAGGACCACCGCTGTCCTGAATAATCCTTTCCCCACTCAGTAGCAGCAAAACCTTATTGCAAACCAACCGCAACCCCCGCAAGGGGGCAACGATGGTTCGCAACATCCTTCAGCTGGTGAAGGATGTTCTACAATTTACACATCTGAAACGGTAGATCTACAAACAAGAGCCAATCTTATGGAGCTCCTGTCGCTCATGCAGCAGAACCTTCCTCAAGTCCAAACCCACCACCGCCCAACGATTTTCATATTAAAATTCTAGTTGCGGACCTTGTACTTCGACCCCTGAAAGGGGCACTTTGATGCACAATGCACAATACATTTGCATGTGTCGCCCAAAACTACAACATTGTAGAAGATTTGGCGCAAGTGCCATCGGTTATGTCGGCGCTCGAAGTATTACAAACATGCCCAACACAATAGAAAGCTTTTATTTCAGCTATTGGTGATATCGACCCAAAGGATTTCATGCTTTCTATTTTTGACATGGACAAGTGTAAACCTCCCCTTTCTGACCAACTTGCATTTCAGGTGCACATAACTTCGAAAGGTAAAGGTATACACAAAACTGTCATCGACGAAGGTGCTTCTACCTGCGTCATGTCGGCTTCATGTTGGATTGCTCTGGGTTCTCAGACCCTAACCCCATCGTCGAATTCCCTTAAAGCTTTTGATGGCCACACTTTCACCCCAAAAGGTTACCTAGCTAGCTATCCCATCACCTTGAGTGGGAAAACGGTAATGGTAGATATTGAAGTTGTGGATCATAAAATTGACTATAATCTGCTTTTGGGACGCACTTGGACTTATGCCATGAAGGCCGTCGTGTCTTCATTCTTCCGTATCATCCTCTTTCCCTTCGATGGAAATATAGTCATAGTAGACCAGCTGTCCTTTTGCACCCCATATTACTCTTTGTTACCTAACAACTCTGTACCCTTAGTAGGTGGTGTACTTGACTCTTACGTCAGTATCGATACCAGTCTACTGAAGGCTTCTTCCCTCATGGGTTTTTTCCCTCTTCAGCTGCCAAAGGTTTCACAGACGGTCAATATGCTTTCATATATTCCTCATGAACAAACCGATCCATGGATCCTACCAGCTCCTTCAGACATTGACACTTACGGAGAACAAATGTCGTTGTCACCAGCTGAATTGGCCAGCGAAGCCATTCAAATTTCATCCGAATCTCCAGTCACTTTGCTTTCGGCCATTGGTACCACTACCCCTCCCATAACTACTCCTTCTTTTGATCCACTCAATCAAGTCCTACCTATGGAAGAAGCTATTAGAGAGATCACTAGTTTAGAAGAGAAACCTTGGGAGGACTCGCACCATCGTGTTTCAATATCTGATTTGGACATGATTACTCTTCAAATCCTATCACCTAACGCACATGAAATCATTTCCTCACCATACACGACTATCCAACCTTTGGACTTGGAAGGAAACATGGGAAATATTTCAAAAACATTCCTCATCGATATTTCTGTCATGACAGGCATCATGGAAATCATTCAGATTGGAGCTAATCGCAATCCTGAGGAAATTGTGAGCTTCACCTGCCCTTTTAAGGACTTCCGCGTTGTTTTCCCTTGGTCTTATGAGGAAATGAATGGCATAGACCCTTCTATTGTTAAGCATGAGATCAAGGAAGATCGAGCATTTTTTTCATGGTATTTTTCTTGCTTGTTAATCCGAAAAATCATCGAGTCTCCTTCTTCAGGCTCGTTAAACTACCATGAAGAAGATCGAGTGTTCTTTTTATGGTATTTTTCTTGCTCATTAATCTGAAAAACCTCGAGTCTCCTTCTTTGGGATCGTTAAAACTACCACAAAGAAGATATGAGCACTGTTCTTTTATGGGATCTTTTCTTGCTCTAAAAATATTGAAAAATCTCAGAGTCTCTCATCGTTGGGCTCGTTAAACATATACGACGATGGTCTAAGCAATTCTTTTTCAATATTTTTCTAGCTCATTAAATTGAAAAAGACCATTTGAGGAATTCTTTTTAGGCACTTTTTCCTCACTCATTAAACTGAAAAAATCCTGAGTTTTGTCTTTAGGCTCGTTAAACATTTATAAAGATGACTTGAGCATTCTTTTAGGTACTTTTCTCGCTCGTTAAACTAAAAAATCCCAAGTTGTTGTCACCGGGCTCATTAAAAATATATGGCAACAACCAAAGTGCTTTCTTTTTTGGGACCATTTCTTACTCTTAAATCGAAAAATCCTCGAGTTTTTCTCTCCTACAGGCACGTTAAATCATCGAAGGAGGAATGAGAAATTATTTTACCTCTTTTTCCTCACTCACTAAACTAAAAAAGATACCTTGAGTTTCCTTCATTTGACTCATTAAAAATTGATGAAGGTATTGAGTTTGTCGTCATGTGACTCATTAAAAATTCACGATGAAAAATGAGTTTAGTCCATCTCCACGTACTCGTAACAAAATGAGGTCAACATCTATTGAACATAGGTTTCTCTTTATCTAGATTCAATAGATTAACTTATAGAAAAGTAACCGATCCGGGTATACTATTAACCTTTTGTCGCACCCAGTTAACAACTATGACAAAGGGACCACCATGGAGTTGCTCTTTACGATATTTTCAGATTCTCTAAATATGAAAAGACCATCGAGTTATCTAGTCTGGACTCTCTAAATTACACAAAGAAGATATAGAGTCACTCTTTTTACAATACTTTTCAGACTCCTAAAACATGAAAAAATTGACGAGTTTGCTTGTCTGGACTCATTAAACTAATCATATAGGGCAGAGAGTCGCTCTTTTTGTGGTCCTTTTCAGACTCTTTAAATATGAAAAGATTGACGAGTTTACCCTTCTGGACTCATTAAACTAATCAGACGGGGAAATTTGACAATACAGTTACATTCAGTATTAGAAAGCGTGGTTTGGCAGCAGCCATTCCCTTGAACATGGCACTCCCTTAGATAAACCTTCCTTGTGAAGGCCTCTCAAATATGAATCCTACCATCCTATGAGTTTAGCCTAAATACCCTAATGTAATTGCATCTTTGTATCCTAACACTCTGTAGTGTTCATGAGTCTAGTGTTGCATGGTTAAAACCGTTGTCGTGCCTTCTATTGTTAAAGGGTTAACCTTTTTTTTCCTCCATCAACCCATCAAGCATATTCTTTCATCATGCCCTCTATTGTTTAGACCCAAATGCTCAAAAAATTCATCAAAAGAAAAATCATTCTTGTCCCGTTTCGTATCGACTGATGTACGACACATTAATGCCTACCTTTCGACAGGTTTATTTCTATCGACTTAGCCACTCTATCTAGGAAGATAACCCAGAAACACATTCAGTGCCTTGATACTTGCAAACATAAGTGGCAGGTTACCTTGTGTTTGATTAGGGGTTCTCATTATTGGCTCATGGTCAACGATTCTACGGGTGTTCGACAACAAAGACATATTTCACACTTGTTAGATTGTACTGTGCATCTTGGAGACCATCACCATTATTGGTGGCCTTCCACGCGTCTATTAATGGTCTCCATTATTGACTGGTAATCAGATGATTTTGTGCATGTTTGATGTCAACGCATATATTCACATGTATCGATCTATGCTGTTCGGTGAAGCAGAAATCAAGACATTGGGTAGAGGCTTGCATCATTCAGCCTTGTTCCCTCTCCCAAGCTACGTATATTGTTTTTTGGAGATAGCTTATCAGGATGATTCTATTATGAACATTGGATCCACATTATGCTTATTGGAAGCCAATATCATCATATCTCTTTGGAGAAAATTACTCTAACATAGCTATTGAGCATGGGAATGCCCTACTGAGGACATGATTTTAGCAGTTTTATAGATATGTGTTGTATCAAGTTTCCATTGCTGCCCGAAGCTTCGATCCTCTCTCTCTTTTTGAAAGGAAAATTATAGTTAAAGTAAAGTATTTCGGCCATCGTCGTAGCCTCTGATCTCATACTTTAGGGGGCATCTGTTATACAACAAATTGACCTCCTCATCAACTCAGAGGGGAAAGACATGATGACTGAAGCAAAGACCACAATTACAGGCCTTGATTCCACACTAACGCTAGTTGTACACTAAAAATCTACTTTATAAAGCTTGTTACCAAGCCTAGAGGTGCGTTAGTGACCTTACTAGAGCATGTTGCTAGTTAGGGGACAACGTTAGTGAAACTTGGTGAAGTTCCAAGGGTCAAAGGAATGAATTGACTCACAAATATCTAGATATTTGTTCCTAAAATTACTCAAGAAAAGCAAGGAAACATCCAAAATTGACCTATTTGGAGAATTTCTAATCTAAAAGAAGGAGGCAAATGGGAAAGAGCTAAAAAGCATGGAAAGTTAATTTCTTTTGTCCTGGTGAACTCAAGGAGGAACTTGGCAACCCTAACTTAATTGCTACATAAGCAAAGTTAGGGTCATTGTGAAAGGGGTCAGAGCATTTGAAAGGATAGCCTACTTGACTATTGATCATTGTCTCATATCATCAGAAGTGAACAAGAAGGGAGAGAGAGAGAGAAGCGGAAGGGGTAGAGGAAGGTTGGTGCAATAGATGGTTGTGATCACTCTTCCATTGTAAATACAGAACTGTAGTTGTACTGTCTACTCATGGTGTTGATACTATCATTCATTTAGTTGTTTGTTCAATGCTTATTAGCATGAGTAGCTTATTTATATGCAAATAGATGTTCTTTTATATATTCATGTATTAGTTATCAGAGTTGTATGTTGTGATTACACTTGTCTCTTCTATGTGCGGGACTTTATTTGGAGCCAGCTTTGAGGGAGTTCCACTTGGCTGCATTGTGAACTCCAAACAAATCTACACGGAGACTTGAGGTAATCTACTTCTAATGGTTTGATAGTTGGTTATTGTCTATGAACATGCATGTAACTTTGTGCAGTTGCAGATAATCTTACAGTCTGTCGAAGGTCCCAGGAAGGCCTTTGAGGGTATCTACATTCTCCATACATTGTGCATTTTACCCCATAGCAATAGATGCTTTTAAGAAAGGAATTGGTGGATTCTTGATGTAGGAAGGGTAGGTGGTATGTTATGAGTCATGGAATTCGACTGAGCACAAGCAGAACTATGTAACTCATGATATTGAGTTGGCAACAATCATTGATGTGTTGAAGATGTGGAGACACTATCTTCTTAGTAGGAGGATTGACTTAATGAGTGATAATAGTTGGTTGAGGTACTTGTTTGATCAACCCAATCTGAATATCAAGCAAGCTAGATGGTTGGCTACTCTCAGTGAGTTTGACTTTGATATCAAGTACATCAAGGGAAAGGAGAACAGGGTTGCATATGCTCTTAATAGAAGATTGCAGGTGAATCATATTTTAGTTGTGAGTTCTTATGGGACAAATTAGTAGTAGTGTATCTTACATGTAAGACAACAGGATAACAGGTACCAGTAGATGAAGCATAGATTAGTGCAACATGGTGAAGTCGACAGGGATGACAAATATCACCTTATGGTAGATGGCTTGTCCAGATTTAGGAACAGGATTTATTAGCTCAATAACAGTGAGATAAAGAAGCTTATCTTGAAGGAGTTTCATGTCAAGTCATATTCAAGTCACCTGGGATGTTAGAAGACTTTGACAATTGTTAAGAAGTTTTATCATTGGCCAAACTTGAAGAATGAGGTGGTTGATTTTGTTGCAAGATGTTTGGATTTTCAGTAGGTGAAAGAAAAGTGTAAGCAACCAACTGGTTTATTACAGTGTATTATGGTTCTAGAGTTGAAATGGGAGGTAATTTCCATGGACATCATTACATTTTTTTCGAGGACATCAAAGCAGCATGATTCCATCATGGTTGTGGTTGAAATTTTAAGGTAGCTCACTTCATTGTAGTGAATTCTATGAATTCAGCTAGTGAGGTAGGTCAGATATTCATTAGGTAGATATTTAGATTGCATGGTGTTCTGTTGGACCTTAGAACTACTCTCTCTTTGATGACTTTTCTCACTTCTTTCTCTTGTGTTTCCATAAAAGACAGATCCCCATCACTGATAAATGATAGATCTTGTCTCAAGGAAGACATTAAATTATTGACATGTTATACTTTTATGTTTTTGCTATTTGAAATAAGTTTTTTCAAATTAGCTACAGAACGTAGCCCATTCTGCAGCTAACTGTGTTCCGTAGCTACTTCCATGGTTTAATAGGTTACAGGTGTCAAACGAGGAAACCGGCCACATGGGCATCTCTGGAATTGTCTCGACATGGATCCTATCCTAGTCACCCAGCCTAGATCGACAGAAAAGCCAGCTCAAGACCATATTCAAAGGTTGAGTCAAACGAAGAAACCTGAGAGTAATAGGAATCCCTGTCCACTCTTCGTAGCTAATTAATAAATTCGACAGTTTTGTTGCAGCGTTAACTCAAACCAATCACTGGTGATAATAGATTCGTGCAACCATCTTGCTGACTTAAAGTCACCTGTAGCTAATCAACCATTTGCGCAGATCTGTTATAATACGTGGAAACCACTTGTAGCTAAATTCTCTCAAAAGACAGTTAGGAATGTTTCTTTGAATATCAGTTGTACAGAACTAAGAAGAGTTTGAATTTTTGTATGTATTAAGCTCAGACTTACAACTCTATAATTTTGGAACTTATTTTCCTGTTAATAATATGAAACTGAGTTTGACCAAGTGTTCATTTGAAAGAATATCTTTAGCTCGTTAGCAGCTCAACTCAGTCAGTTGCAGAGGGCCCCTACACTGAAGGAGGTTTTTCTTTTGTTTACTATTAGTTTAGTTTCATTATTTACTTTAGCAGTGTTTGTAGTTTAGGTTGATTTCCTATAATTTGTTTTCATTTAATTATGTTCAGTAGCATAATGTTAGAATTTGAAGGTGTAGTCTTGTTTCTCCTATCTATTTCATAAATGAAACTTGTTTTGTTCTAATAGGGTAAGGTGGAAAAGTAACAAGGATGCATTGTTGATTAGTTTACTTACTGTTTGTTTCCTCTGTTATTTATTTCCTAGTTCAGATTGCCAATGCACTGTGTGGATAAATGTTTTTGGTCACCATTTCAAGTTGATATCCATCCTAAACTAAATGGTTAAACATTCACTTCACACGAGGATTGAAATCAATTAGTTACTCTCTTCATATTTGATTTAGTTCTTTGGACTATAAAGTATAGTACGCTGCTTGTATGCCATCTCAAGAAAGTTATCTTTCAAAATTGAAGGCTTGGACAACTAAAAGTGCTTTAGTCAGTTTCATTCTCTGTAATTATTTCAATTTTCCTTACAACTTCACCTTTTAATTTTTGACTTAAGATTAAATGACTAGATAGGATAGATGATGTTATGAAACCAGCTCAAGAAAGGATAGAAAAGATAAATCAACACCTTAGAATTCAGCCTCTTCGAGGGGGCAACCTCCTTTACATTACATAAATGAACAATTCTTGGATGGTTCAAATGACAAAACCTCATTTCTATATATAGGAGTCTAAGGAGTCACAATATAACCCAGCCGACCTAACAATAATAATATAAAGCCACAAAAATAAAAATAGAGGGATTCTATGGGGCACAGTAATAACAATATGGGGACACTAGGGGCACAACAATATTAATAAGGGATGCAACTACAATAGTAATGGGGTAATCACTAGTATTATAGGGACCCAACATGCCCCTCTCCTTCAAAAAAGTGTTTTCCTCAACACTTGAGTAGTTCTGGATGCTTCTGTATAAAATTCTCATCCTCCCATGTGGAAGCTTCAGCGGATAATTTCTTCCACTTGATAAGATACTCCAAAATTGATCAATTTTGTAGCTTTCGAGTTCTTGTTTCTATGACTGCTTCCAGTTCCAATATAATTTTTCCTTCTCATCAAGTTCTTGCAATATTGTTTGAACTGGGAGCTTGTCACTTATAACCTTCTTTAAACATGAAACATGGAAAACTGGGTGCAATCTAGAAGCTGCAGGAAGTTCCAATTTGTATGCCATAGTACCAATCTTTTGCAACACCTTGTACGGACCATAATAATTTGGTGATAATTTATTATCCTTCTTAGCTTGCTTGAGGGACATTTGCTTATATGGTTGTAGCCGTAGGAATACCCAATCACCTACATCAAAACTTCCTTCGCTGTGATGTTGATCTGCCTGTTGTTTCATTCTATTCTGTGCCAACACGAGGTTATCCTTTAAGAGTTGGAGGACTTGTTGTTGATGTTCGATGTGATGTTCCACTGCTTGAACCTTAGAATTTTCTCTTAAAAATGATGTGATGGATGGTGGATGATATCCATAAAGTGCCATAAATGGGGTCATTTTTGTTGTTGTATGGAAGGAAGTATTATACCACCATTCAGCCAGAGGAAACCATTTGACCCATTGTGTCTGTTTATCAAATACAAAGCAACAAAGATATCCTTCCAAGCATTTGTTTACTATCTCAGTTTGCCCATAAGATTGAGGATGATAAGATGAGCTATGAGATAGCTGAGTACCAAGACAAGAAAATAATTCTGTCCAAAAAGTTCCAGTGAAAATGGGATCTCTGTCACTTACAATAATCTTTGGGTTTCCATGTAGCTTTTGAATTGTTTCCATAAATGCAATAGAAATTGTACTGGCTTTAAATGGATGTGATAATGCACAAAAGTGTGCATACTTGGTAAGTCTGTTAACTACCACCATGATGACACTCTTTCACTCAGACTTGGGAAAACCTGTGATAAAATCCATTGAAACCTCCTCCGAACATTGGCTTGGAATGGATAAAGGTTGTAATAGACCCATTGTCTTAATTGTTTCAACTTTATTTTGTTGGCAAACCAAACATTCCACCACAAATTTTTGAATATCCAATTTAAGGCCATCCCAAAAAGATTCCTTCTTAACCTTTGGTAAGTTTTTAAAAATCTTGAGTGCCCTCCTAAGGGAGAAGTGTGCAATTCCATAAGAATCTTTTGTTTTAGTTGGGAATCCTTACAGAGGTATAAGCGATCTTTGTACCATAACGAATCATTTTGCTAGATAAATTTATCAGACATACTGGAGTCTTGTTGTAACTTTCGAATAAGTTCCCACACTTCTTCGTCATTCTTCCATTCCTCCCTTGCTTCGTTTATCCAATCTGGTTGGATAATAGAAATGGTGCACAACAATGCTTCCACATCCTCATCCTTTCTTGAGAGTGCATCTGCCACCACATTTTTCTTCCCTTTTTTGTAGATGATTTCAAAGTCATAACCCAACATCTTTGTGACCCACTTTTGTTGCTCTTCAGAGGATAATCTTTGTTCTAAAAAGTATTTAAGGCTATCATGATCTATTTTTACCTTGAAGTGTCTTCCCATTAGGTAGGGGTAGCCATTTCTTAAGTTCATGGAGTATTTCCAACATTTCCTTCTCATAAATAGCTTTGTGTAAAAACTTTCCCTTGATTGGACGACTTTCAAAAGCAATGGGTCTTTCATCTTGCATTAAAACAACACCAATTCCATTTCCTGAAGCATCACATTCCACAATAAAGGATTTTGTGAAGTCCGATGTAGCTAAGACCAATGCTTGGCACATTGCCTCTTTAAGATGTTCGAAGGCCTTTGTTGCTTCTGGAGTCCATGAAAATGCATCTTTCTTCAATAATGTTGTTAGAGGTGTTGCTATTCTCCCATAATTCTTAACAAACTTGCGATAATACCCTGTCAACCCAAGAAATCCTCGCAGATGCTTTATGGATGTGGGGATTTTCCATTCCTTAATGGCTTTAATTTTGCTAGGGTCTACCTTAACTCCTTCATGAGATACAATATGACCTAGATATTCCACCTCTTGTACTCCAAAGAAACATTTGGATCTTTTTGCATATAATTGTTTCTCCTCCAATAGTTGTAGCACCCTGTGAACATGTTCAACATGATCCTTCCAAGACTTGCTGTAGATTAGTATATCATCAAAAAATACTAACACAAATTTTCTTAGGAATGGCTTGAAAATGGAATTCATCAAACCTTGAAATGTTGAAGGTTCATTGGTAAGGCCAAAAGGCATGACCACAAATTAATAATGACCCTCATGAGTTCTAAATGTTGTTTTCGGAATGTCTTCAATGTTCATTCTGATTTGATGATATCCTTAATGAAGATCCAACTTGGTGAAGTAAATTGATCCATGCAATTCATCCAGTAATTCATCAATTACGGGAATGGGAAACTTATCTTTAATAGTGAGCTTATTGAGCTCCCTATAATCGAGACACATGCTCCATGATCCATCCTTCTTTCGCACTAATACTACTGGAGCAGAGAAAGAACTTTGACTCGGTTGCATTATACCAACCTCTAGCATTTCTGCAACCATACGTTCAATTTCACTCTTTTGGGCATAGGGATATTTGTATGGCCTAATGTTTGGAGGAACACTTCCTGGAATCAGATAAATAGCATGATCATGATCACGAATAGGTGGGAGAACTTTGGGAGTCTCAAATACCTTGGAATGATTGTCCAAGAATTTTTGGAGATCTGGAGAAATAGATGATTCCAATGTGGAAACATCTAGTGAACATAATTTTGCAATTACACCTCTTTGTTCCTTTTTTAGAAGCTTTTTCATACCGTTAGAGTTGATTATCTTTCTTGGTTTCCCTGCAATACCCCTTAATTCAACTTCCTTTCCTTCCATAGAAAATTTCATGAAAATTTCTTGAAAATTAAAAGCTATTGTACCCAAGAATTGTAGCCATTGGACTCCTAGTACAACATCCGCACCTCCCATTGGAATGGAAAGCATTGGGCTAGTCAATACATATTCTCCCATTGATAGCTTGATATTATGGCACTTTCCAGAGAAATTTATTATTCCTCCATTTGAAACCATCACTTGACACTCTGGTGCTAGATATAAGAAGCAATTCAATTCTTTTGCTACCTTACAATGAATAAAATTGTGGGTACTTCCTGAATCAATCAACACTATTACATTTTTCTTCTTGATTTTTCCTTCTATCTTGATGGTTTGAGGAGTGGTAATTCCCACGAATGCTTACAAGATATGGTCAGATCCATTTCTTCTTTATCTAGGCTTTGTTCCTGGAGTATATCCTCTTCTTTTGACCTTTCTTGCTCCTTTTCTTCTTCCTTTTCGCAATCTATGTAGAATAATTTCTTCTCAGCACACTTATGACCTTTAGTGTATTTTCTATCACAACTGTAACAAAGCCCTTTTGCTCTTTTTTCTTCCAATTGTTGTGGTGTCAACCTTATATGTTGATGAAGACTAGGGGAGACAACGCTTCCATCTTTATAGTTGTGGGTGGTATGCTTCCTGGTTGTCATAATTTTGCTTTCCATTTTTCTTGCTAACCTGAATGCCTTCTCTAATGAATCGGGTTCCCAAAGGCGAACATCATGTTGGATATTATCCTTTAAATTCCCTATGAACACATCAATCCTATGCTCCTATGGAATATTTTTTACCCTTATGTTCAATTTTTGGAACTCCTCAATGTGCTCCATTATTGAACCCTTTTGTTTGAGACTTATCAATTGGCTAAAAAAAGTGTCGCTTTTTTTATCCTTATAATGTGTTGTCAATTCTTCTGTAAAAATTGCCTAAGTGATAACTTGTTTACAAGAGCAAAGCCATTGATACCATACAAACTAATTTGGTTCCAAATATAAAGTTGCAATACGTACCTTTTGTGTGTTTTGCACATTATTGAGATTGAAAAATTGCTCCATCTGTAATATCCATGTTGCGGGATCCTTGCCATCAAACTTCCTCATATCAATATTTGGAATATGGTGGGTTTTCGATCCCACATTAGAATCTATGAAATCATGGTTAACATTTATTTTGTTCGCATCATGAGTTTCCTTTACTACCTTTTCACCATTAGTAAGTATTTCTTGTAGAAAATTTTTCAAATCTGTCTTCAAATCTGCCATGTCTGTCTTCAAATTTGTCTTCAAATCTGCCATGTCTCTCTTCAAATATATCTTCAAATATCCATATTAGCTTCCACGTCCTTTATCTTAGATTCCACGCCATTTATCTTAGCTTCTGTTAGCTTTTGTGAGAGTGGCATTTGTTGCACTTTGTCTTGTAATTTTGATATATCATGTAGCATTTATTCCTCTTCTTCATGAGTCATGCTAGAGCTTTCAGGTTGCTTACTAGGTGTTTGCATTTTCTTTCCTAGGGGCATCAGTTATTGATAATAATTCTCTAGTATGCCCTTTGAATTCCTTCAAAATAAATTTTCAAACCAAGCTTAAGCAAAAATTTAAAAGAATCTACACACCTTTTTTCACTTTGTAGGAGCTCGATGTTGCTCTGATGTATCTCTGTACTTTCGGATCATCCAGTTCTAAAATTGCATCTTGCAGTAGCCCTATATGTCCTCTTTCCAAAGCCACATGTCTGATCCAAATTGGATTCTCCAAGGAAGAGTTATGCGAAATCTCCCACAGTGACCTGATTATAGACTAGTTCAGTAGAGCAAACTTGTATGACATTCCACGAGTCACTGTTTCGACTTTTGTCTCTAAAAAATAGTTACAAGAAACTACAGTCCGTCCTCTTTCTGTACCTTCTTACGAAATTTCAATCTGATGCTTAAATAGAAAGTTATGCGATTTTCCCCAGGTCACCTGTTTGGAATGTAATTCAGGAGTCTGCAAAAAGACCAACTTCCTCATATCGTATCTCCGCAAATGTAGCACGAAAAGATATGAAATTTGGACTCGAGGTTCAGCGTGATTTCTTTTGAAATGGGTTTTTTTTAGCTTCTGAAACATCGTAGAAAAAAAGTTATAGCAAAAATTCCACGATGACCTATTTGGAGCAGCAAAACCCTAGAATCCAAAGCTCTGATACCAGATGTTATGAAACCAGCTCAAGAAAAGATAGAAAAGATAGATCAACGCCTTAGAATTCAGCCTCTTCGAGGGGGAAACCTCCTTTACATTACAAAAATGAACAATTCTTGGATGATTCAATGACAAAACCTCCTTTCTATATATAGGAGTCTAAGGAGTCACAATATAACCCAGCTAACCTAACAATAATAATATAAAGCCACAAAACTAACAATAGAGGGATTCTATGGGGCACAGTAATAACAATATGGGGACAATAGGGGCACAACAATATTAATAAGGGATGCAACTACAATAGTAATGGGGTAATCACTAGTATTATAGGGACCCAACAGATGCTCTGTTTTTCCTTCCTTTAACTTAGATTTTGATTAGTTCACCTTTAGGAAATTTAGACTCAGTTTCTCATAATTCAGACTGTACATCAATAGGGATCAATGAAACCCCCAAAACAAAACAATATAAAAATACAAAACAACGATGTAATAAGGGTTAACTAGCACATATAATGTACTACACTTCATCAGCTTATGAGCCTCGGTTGATAATTTATGCAAATAAATTTAGCAAACTAAATTGACTAAGCATTTTGGCACCATTGCCGAGGAAGTGTAACTAGGTAACTTTATCTCTTACATTCAGAAAAAAATGATATGCATAGAGAAAGAGACTCTAGTGGTAGATTTATAGCTAGAGGCAGGAGTTCAATTCCTACAACACCACAAACTCCACCAAGAACAAGAAAAGATACACCTCCATCCCAAACTCATACTCCCAGCCATAGAACTCCTGAGATTCCAGGGGTAAAAATCCAATCAAAAGAATCTCCTACTTCATCTACCAAGTCCGTCCTAGAGGAGAAAAACCTTGAATCTCCAACAACAGGAGTAGCCTTTTTCACCTCCACAGGGGAGCACATTTTAGTTGAAGAATTATGAATACCTGGTGAGGAAGAAGAAGTAGAACCTCTCTCCCATATCCCATTAATAGAAGAACCAGAGGAAGAGAAAATAACCTTGCAGTTTGAACCCTATACTGACCCTAAAGAAACTATAATGGCAGAAGAAGGAGAAGATGGAGAATTCACACTGTTTGGAGGAGGGGGTAGAGGAAGAGGTAGAGGAAATAATGGAGGAGGCAGAGGAAATAGGGAAATAGATAACTCTTTTGGATTCCCTATAGTGGATGAAGAAACAAATGCCACAGTGAAAAATATCTCACCTTCTGTCCTCCCAAACTTCCATGGGTTAAAAAGTAAGGACCTTGAAACATTTTTATTTGAGTTTGAAGTCTTGTGCAGAACCTATGATTATCTAGAAGACTGTCAAAAACTTAAGTTGTTCCCTTCAACATTGAAAGGAGCTGCTTTGAAGTGTTTCATGGGGTTAATCACTCAATCCATTATAACATGGAATGACATGAAAAAAGTGTTTTTGGGTAGGTATTTAGATTATTGCATGCCTACCAATCACAAATATGAAGTGTTCAAAATGATGCAAAGAGAGGATGAAAACTTAGAGGATTTGATTGAGAGATTCAACCATAATTTGAAAAGAGCAAAGATGGACATTTTAGATGAAGATACCTTAAAAGCTATTTTATTAAAAGCCATTAGAGATGAGTGGATAGATATCATTAACATGATGGGGAAGGGAGATATCTCTCAACTCCCATTAAATGATATAGGATAATTATGTGTTCATCTCTCAAGAGGGGAATCCAAAACTGGGAAAGGTCCAAGAGATCCTTCTCTTGTTATAGTAAATAAGTCTGCAACTGGATAAGTGAGTAGGGCAGAAATTGGTAATATGCTTGATGAATTCAAAACAGATATCCTAGGGAGTCTTATTGAGAAAATAGACACCCTTATGTTGCAAAACAAGCAGAAAACTGAGGTTGATGCTTTAGCTATTTTTCTGTCCAAAATGCAGAAAAAAACATGCTCTAAGAGAATGCCCTTTAGATGCAAAAATTAAAGAAAATTGTATGATTTTCTTAGAGAATCATGAAACCAAGGGTTGTCCTTTGATTCTAGGTCTTAAGGTTGTTTTCAAGAAGAAACAATTCCAAATTAACAGAACCTCTTTTTTTTGTCTCTAGAAAACCTTGGCCAGGGCCACAAAATCAGGGATTTAACAATCAAATGTATCTTCAGCCCCCACCAAATTGAAATTATTGGCAACAACCTTGGCCTCGACCTCAATCTCAATCTCAACCTTGGGCACAAGGAGTACAAAATCCTTATGGGAAATTTTCTCAATATTATCAATATCCTCCATCATATCAGAATTATCCTCACCCACACATTCCAAAACAAAATCAGTAGCCACAACTTCAAAATCAGAACCCTCAACTTTCATGACCATTTCCACAACAAAACCAAAGTCCTCAACTCTTACTTCCATTTTAGTAGAGACCAAATCAGCTAGCTACTCAACCATTACCAAACCCCAACAATAAAAATCCTCTGAATACTTACATGGTGGAAGGACAACAATTTCCAACTTATAAGATCACTCTTCTAGATCTCAATGATGTTCAACTAAGATCTGGTAGCATATTAGAAAAATAAATACCTTCTATAGTTATTCAGGAACAAGACAATTCTGAGGAAGATTCTCTACAACCCAATAAAAGTTTTGAGGGAACATCTCTCCAAAACCAAAATATTGAAAATGAAAAAAAGAAAGAACCAGTGAACTCAACTCCTATCATTGAGTAGCCAGTATCAACTTCTGCACCTCCTTTTCCTGAAAGACTACAAGTTGATAGAGGAGTAGAAAAATAGATCATGTTGCCCAATTATGATTTTCTAGATGAATTGAAAAATGTCTATATCAAAATTCCTTTTTTACAAGCCATTAAGGAGATTCCAATTCTAGCTAAAACAATAAAGGAGTTGAGCATAAAGAAACCTGGAAGAAAAGCAAAAGAAACAAAAAGAATTCACCTGGTAGGAAAAATAGTAGATATAATGATGGGAAAAATTTCCATACAAAAATATGTAGATCCAGGAAGTCCAATTGTGAAAACACATATCAATGGAGTTGAAATTCCAAATACATTGATTGATTTAGGAGCATCATGAGCAAACAAACCATGGAACAGCTCAAGCTTCCTAATCTTCTTTACACACCTACATTACTGCAATTAGCGGAAAGTTCTGCAATCAAACCAGATGGAGTGTTAGAAGATATTTCAGTATCCTTAGATTCTTCGGAATATCTTGTTGATTTTATGATCTTAACCCCCAAGAACAATCTAGCAGGACATCCAATCATATTAGGAAGACCTTGGTTGGCTACAACTGATGCTTTCATTAGCTGTAGATCTGGTGATATGCATATTTTTTATGGGAATTTATTGGCTTCTATGGGTCTGACCCAGGTTCGGAAGAATTATTTAGCTAAAAAAATCCCGCAGCTACCGGCCCTTTCGGCAGCAGCCCGTAGAGCACGGACTGAGGTATCACCCTAGGTAGTAGGGGAGGGTGCTGGAACCAGGTTTTTGCACCCTTGGGATGTCTAGATGTGGTCTGGAGGTTTCACGTGCTGGTCTATAGCCTCACACTAATCTGCTTCCGTGCAGATCTAGGTCCGGACTACTTCTTACTATTGATTACTTAACGATGTATTATGAATCAGATCTACTTAGAAGGGTCTTTAGGCAAACATTTAGTTAACTAGTTTATGCATTCAGAATAAACACATATTCATAACATAAGAATGTTCGCATAGATCAAACAGTTATATTAACCATACCAAAGCTAGATTCTCAATAATACAGATTTAACACAGAATTTCAGAAGTAACTTATCTTTATTCACTTTCTTCACCAATACATCCAGATCCACCCTGCGCACTCAGCTGCATGGGTCCACACACACAGTTGTAAACTCTTCTAGGCCTCTGCACACACCGCTATAGAGCCTCTATCTACTACCCAATCCCTTGACTTGGACTTACAAATGCTTTCAGAATTTTCTTCTCAAAAACCCATTACATATCAGATACAATATTTCATACCCAACAAAAATTGCCTTCTACCCATAGGGCCTCGCTCTATTTATACCTTTCTATGGTTCGCGGACCGACTTACTTCCTATTATTCTATATTATTTCTTGGGTGGGCAACCCTTTGACTCGACCTTTTACATTTCGCTCTTCACATATTTCAGAGGTTTACAATATTTTTATCCTAATTTCTAGGCTATCAGACCCAAAACTATTACGCGGGACCTTCGCTACCCAATAGTCCCCCAACACAATCATCGTGACTCATCCCAAGTCACTCATCGGTGCGGTGAGATGCGCTGCCTTGGCTTCGTGGTTCACCTCCCTTTGAGTGATGCTCGTCGTCCTACTGCTCCTTCGTTGTCTCCTACAATGCTTCGTCTAGCTCCTGCTTCGTTGTTTCTACCAATTCTCACAACCGATAATGCTCATTCTAATCTACTCTATTAACACACAACACCCCCTCATAGGATTTTAGCTCGAGTGGGGGAGCCACATACGGGACCTCCTTGTACCACCGCAACCACTTCCTACCTTCGTATCTGCTCTTTACACTGTCTGCTGCAACTTGTGTTGCAATTTTGCAAGACCTTTGCTACTGTCCGCGAGATCCCAATCCTAAAAGTACATCATAGACGGCTTCTTAATTGCATTTCTATTCAGACCAATTCTGCTTCGTGTCTCCCATTTTCCGGTACATCTCCTACTGTTGATGCTAAACTCTGTAGGACACCCGCAGCTGTCAACACCATGTTCCTCAGAGAGTCCTACCTTTCCATCAGCCATATCACCACCCTCGAGCTTACTCCTTGTGCAAATATAATGAAAAGTTCCAGATTGGTAACCAGTTTGTGTTTTCCAGAAGTGTAGGCCGCCCGATGGATACCCCTCCATGATTTATAAGCGTTTCGAATTTCAAAGTCACTGGCTCTTGCCTGTTCTAGCGTCCTCGCGTAAAACCTATGGTAGCTCGTTCCATATCTGGCTCGTACTCCTTCTCTTAATTTCATGTCACCCTCTCCCTTTCGCCATAATGCAGACATCTTATCATGAATAGTGACAGCAATGGTCACCTCTCCTCTTAGCAATGCATCAGTGCACTCCTTTCCACGCAACCGCGATCTTGGTGATGGGCCAAATCTACGCGTATCCTGGCAATCATGCCTCTTTCCCCCAGACTGCTTTACCGTCCCGCGCTCTCTTTCAACTGGCTGGAGTGGTGAGATTGTCCCTTGAATGGTTAGTTAGGTGGTCAACCCGCTCGTGTAGAGCTTCAGGCGACTGCCATTCACTCGTCCCAGGAAGGGGTCTCCATTGAGTTTGGCAAGCTAAACCGTGCCCCCATTAGTAACTTCTTTGACGACATAGGGTCCCAACTAATGCATTCGGAGTTTTTCAGGGAATTTCTCGAACTTATTATTGTATAGCAATACTAGATCATTCTCCTTGAAGGAGCACACCTTGATATGGTGATCATGCCAGGCTTGCTCTCGTTGTTTCTGTACTTGCTGATGGAATCTAGCCAAAAGCCATTCCTCCTCTAGTTCCTCTAGCTGCGCGAGCCATTCCTGCAAAGCCCCGCGGTCTGCCATACCTATTATTGCCTCTATCCGCAAACTAGGCACAATATATTCCATAGGCATAATGGCCTCCTTGCCATAGACTAACCGAAATGGCGTCTGGCTCATCAACATTTTGCACGTGGTTCGGTATGCCCATAGCACAGTAGGGATGT
Source organism: Pinus tabuliformis (assembly GCA_031772625.1). Lineage (NCBI taxonomy): Eukaryota > Viridiplantae > Streptophyta > Pinopsida > Pinales > Pinaceae > Pinus > Pinus tabuliformis. The sequence continues at coordinate 1,953,567,116 of CM062819.1, forward strand.
GCAAGTCCCAGTCATTTCGCTGTGCATTACAGACCTTGGTCAACACAGTCTCCAAGATTTTGTTGAAGGCTTCAACGGTCCCTTTCGCTTGCGGGTGGTATGGCGTAATTTGTTGGTGATATATCTGGAATTCCTCAGTGAGTGTGCTGATCGTTTCATCCAGAAAATGCGTTCCCCAATTGCTTATGAGAATTTTGGGACATCCAAACCTTGTCAGTACATTCTCGAACAAAAACTTCACAGCTGTCGCAGTTGTGCAGTCCTTAACCAGTTGTGCCTCTGCCCATCGAGTCAAATATTCTGTCACGGTGATGATATAGCACGCGACCATCTTCTCTTGCAGTGGGATAGGTCCTACGAAGTCAATTGCCCACTTCTCGAATGGTTGTAGCATCATCTGTGGTTGGAGCGACATTTCATCTCTCCGTGATGGTTTCCTGGTCTATTGATAGACGTCATAGGCCCGATAGTACGCTTTCGAGTCCTGATGTAGGGTTGGCTACCATAGTCCTGCGTGAAGAATATTTTGGGCTGTGGCGCAACCCGCATAATGTCTTCCAGCAACCTCCCATGTGCTTCGGCCAGGATTTGTCCTCGCTCGAACTCCGGAACCTACCTGCGTAATATTTTGTCGTTTCCCATCTTGTAGAGGTGCCCTGCAATCAGGGTAAAGTCTGCTATGCGTATCACCAATTCCTTCTTCTGCTGAATAGAATATCCCTACGGCGGGGTTCTTGTAGTTAAGAAATGGATTATATCCTCAAAGTGGCCATTCGCTACATGCACTGCATACATCTGTGCATCCGGGAGTCCGTCCTCTAAATTTGTGGATTCCTCGCCGGTCTCAATTCGGGATAGGTGATCTAGGCCTGCATTTAGACATCCCGGCTTTACGACAACCTCGAAGTCATATTCCTGGAATAACAAAAACCACCTACAAATGCACCCCCTCAACACAAGCTTATTCACTAGGTTTTTTTGCGCAAAGTGATTGGTATACATGTTAAAGTGGCCACCGAGTAGATAGTGGCAGTATTTTTGAAGTGTGTATACCATCGCTAATCCATCTCTCTTGGTAGTGGAGTAAGTCTTCTCAACTTTTGACAACCAGCTACTTGCAAACGTTTTTGGATGATCAATTCCCTCCGCTCCTGGTTGAGTAAGTACCACCCCCAACGTGATACATGACACGTCGACATGCACATGAAATTTGACGTCCCATTTCGGAAAGACCAATATAGGGGCGGATGCCATCTTTTCCTTAAGCATCTCCAGAATTTTTTTGCATTCCTCATTCCAGCAATAAGTAGCATCCTTCTTCAGCAACTACTCCATTGGAGCCGTGATCTGGGCATAGATTTTGATGAACTTCCGATAGTAGCCCATGTTTCCCAGTGTGGCGCGTAGTTGTTTGACACTTCGCGGTGCTTGCAGATTGAGTATGACAACGATCGTTGCCGGATCCACCATCAGGCCTTGCTTACAGACCACATGGCCCAGTAGGTTCCGAATGGGATGAGGAAAGTACACTTCTTTAGGTTTAGCAAAATCTGGTGTTGGCGGCAAGTATCTAGCATTAACCATAAGCTCACTATGTGTTTCTTAACTAGTACAAACACGGTCCAGTCATCAATATAGACCTCTAAGAACTTGTGTATAAATTTCTTGAATGTTGCTACCACTATTCGTGAAAATATTGCCAGCATGTTCTTAAGTCCAAATGGCATCACCCTATATTGGAAAAAACTCCATTTGATGGTGAACGTTGTTTTACTCCTGTCCTCTGGCACGATCTTGATCTGGTGGTATCCTGAGAACCCATCCGTGAAGGAGTAGGCTTCCTGCCCACCCACATTTTCCAGTACCTCATCTGTAAATGGTGTTGGAAACGGATCGTTAACATAGGCATCATTGAGCTTCCTGAGATCCACGCAGATGCGAATCTCACCCTTCTGTTTCTTCTCTTGCATAACCATCGGACTTACCGAGTCGGACTCCTCGACTGGTTCAATGACTCCTACTTCCAGCATATTGTCTAGTTCTTCGTGGACCTTTGCTTTATATTTTGGATTCAGACAGCAGGGTCGCTACTTAACTGGTTTCGCATCTGGCTTCACCGTTATCTTCATTATTCCTAGGTCTCCTAGGATCCCTTTTAGCTCCATGATTTTTGTTGGTAATAAATATTCGACAACCTTCTCCACTATGGCATCGTCCCAATAGTCCCCAAGAATTGCATATTTCAACTCTTCTTCTGTTCCGATATTTAATTGTTTCATTTTCAACGATGTCATGATATATAGATCTTCGATTTTGGGTTCGCGCACCTCACGACTCCCCTCTGATTCTGAAATATTGATGTTTCGCAGGTCGTCCTCATCATCTTCTACCTGGAAATTATAACATTTGAGGGCCTAGCTCAGCTGCCGTGACCAGTCGGGCTACACAGTTTATTCTGGCTCTGGTGGCATTTTGAAAATGGCATCCTTCGCCAACTGTAATGCTTTTTCCACAGGATCCATCCATTGATCTTCAAAGAGAAATGTCGACAAAACCCTTCGCGCAAGATATCCCACTCACTTGTGTCGTGCCGGAGCTCGGCTTTAGTACACTAGTTTCTGGGAATGACGTCCAGGGTGTGATAAAATAAGTGCACCCATTCTAGTTGAGGTTCCTCTCCGTAGGCTTTGATCCATCTAGTAAGGCGTATGCGCGGGTCATCATGTCCATCGTATTTCTCTGTTATGCATAGTTTCAGCTTCGCAAATCTTATCTTCATCATGCGCCTGCAGCCGCGCCAATCTTTGAAAGTCCTTTCATGTGTGCCCCACCATCGCGCAGGTGTCACGTGCAATGCCCATTTCAACGCATCAAACAATTGGTGCTCTGGTACCACGATTTCAAATTTGGTCAGGAATTCATCTATTATTGTCAGCCCATCATACGTTGGCAATTCGCGATCCTGGGCCCTCACGCAGTACAGAGATTTAGTCACCATATTGTGGTGTAGCGTGGTCACTCCGTTCAACGTGTTACACCACCGCTCGTCTTCTTCATCTGAATCAGTGGTGTAGGACTCTACATAGCCCCATGATATTCTTCTATCCTCCATTGTCTTGACCCATTCTTGCCTTTGTGCAAACATTCTATAGATACAATCTAATTCATTGTTGCTTTCTTTGTTGCGTATGGGTTCAATATAGTGCGGTCCCTCAGCCAGATCTAGCAGAACGACTATGCAGAGTGACTTTGTTTAAAATATCATTGTCTGCTTCTTTAAGTTAATAACCCCATTCATGTTGATGGCCCAGTATATTCCTAACAATGCAGGATAAGGTGTACTTTCATCCATGATTTCAATCACTTCAAAGTCCATCCGAGTACTTGCGCCATCAATATCTACCGTAATTCCTTGCAGCCTTCCCATGGGTAGGACCTTCTATTGGTTCGTCATCTGCAATTGGATAGGGGACCATTTTAGAGTAGGCTTACCCATGTGCTCCCAAGTCTGTTTAGGCAGTACGTTGGCACATGAGCCTAGATCCAGAATGACCAGATCCATCTCATAATTGCTGATTCGCACTGTTAGTCGCATTTCCCTCCCAGCCCATGATGCATGTCTTCCCAATTTTCAAACTATGTGAGGTTCACTCCATCCTATGCATCTATTTATCAATTCTTGTAAGCCTTTAATTGCCCTGTTGTCACGAAGCAATTTTATACATGTCTCTAAAAAGGTAGTTATCATCGAGGGATCCCTATCCGGCTCAGGCTGATCGCTACTACCTGGGGTAGAGACCTCTACGAAGCTCTCACTAGCTTCTAGATATGTCTCCTTACCAACCCCACATATTCCTTAAAAGTTCCTTCTATACGCTCTTGTGGCTGTGCCACTTCTCAATACCATTTTTACTTTGGAATCTTCCTCGTGGGGTTCAGACCTCATCATCTGCACGTTCTAGGTTGTTGCTGGTTCGCTGCCTTTTTTTCACGAATCTGTGCTATCAGCGTAGGGCAACCTATTAGCTCATGATCAAATTGCTCACAGTAACTGCATGAAATTCTAGTTGGGTTGGTACAATCCCGCGCGTTATGTCCTGGACCTCCACAGTTGTAAAAGATTAGCTATCCACAACCCCTTCATAGCCCCATCCGCCCTGTCCTCGTCCACGTCCCTGGAACCCACTGCGTGTGATTGCCACATTTGGATCCTGACCTTGCGCCTCAGTCTGCATTATGTAAGCAGGTGACTGGCCCATTAATAATTGATAGCTATGACAGTCTCTTTCCTCTTGGCCCACCGATCTGCAGAAGTTGCAAAATAGTTGCTGGGGGGTCTGGTTAAATTTTGGTAGTAGATGACAGTTATTTGTGTTATGCTTCCCTCCCACCTGACAGATTGCACAACAGAGCAGGGTTGTCATTCTTGGCCCTGCTTGCGCCTCTAGTCGCAATGGTGTTGGTGTTACAGGGAAAAGTGTCTATGCAGAACTGCTAATCCCACTAAGGTGTGGTATCTACCTTAGAAACAAACAAAGTAAAGCTACTTTTGTTTTTCCTTTATGAAATATAGATGAGAGAAGAATAAAGGAGACCAGCCTCTGTCTTGCGCTTGGTTCCTAATTGGATTCCTCTCTCTTCTGATAGTCCTTTGCTACTTGCTTCCTTGTACGCCTAGCTTCACAGAGTACCTGTAGAATCAAAGTAGCATAACACTATACAAGAACATGGATCTATAATCATAAACAATCTAGGATCAGAAGTAAATTAACCATACAAATGCATAAAACATAAATGACACAAGAGTATGGAGGAAAACTTGAATAGCTTTATTGATAATCAAGAAAGAGCCAAGAGAGTTACAACCAGTTGTTCTGACCCAGCATCATCCTCTCAGCAAGTAATCCCTTCTTCACCTCATGCAAAGCTTAGATCACCCAACACTATGATGTTGCCTCAAGAAACCAACAGCAATTCCTTACAAGATGCAAAATTCCAGCCCCCTGGATCTCTGGGATGAGGGATCCATATATAGATATCTGTAAGGGAGATGAGTCAGCTTGTGATTTGATTAGTGTCTTCCCTCTGATATTTCTTTCTTCCACTTGGAGATTGATGATCTCTTACTCATCCTTGGTCGAATTCAGAGAGGCAAGTGTCATAGGAGAAGTTTCTAGAAGATTCCATGCCTCTCCACCTCGCGGATTGACACTGCCATTTGTCACTTCTCGCCCATCGCACCCCATAGAAGGGCTTTTTGAAATGCAACGCACCCACAGAGTGTACTTAGGTGAGATGAAACACACTTTGCCTATGGAGCAGGTGAAATGATCCTGTTTTGACCAGTTCTGAGCAGTTTTTCATGGAGAACTTCTGGGAGAAGCTGTAATCAGTTGACCTTGTTCCTTTAGGGGTTAGAACAACACTTTTAGGGACTTAGGAGCCCTTGGTTTATGGACATTTTATGCTTGGGGTTGCAGTGCCCAAAAATGTCTATAACAGTTGCCCCCTAAAGCATGAGGTCGTTAATCTTTTTGATGTCAGGTGAAATGCTTTATCATAAGGATCCGAAGTTCTTTCAAGCTGGGCGGAGACCTGTAATAAGATACAATACAATACATTATCTTCATAATATTTTCATGATCTAGCTGAGGCAGGCATTCCCATGCTCAGCTTTATAAATTCATTTTTATGTACATAGGACAGACAATCGTCTGAGTGTAGACTGATGATTCTGGTAGAGCCATCATCCCTTTGATTGGATGATTATCTGTGCAGCAATGATGTACATTTGATGTCTTTATTTCCCTGAATATATATCGCAGCCCGGATGGATGAAACTAGATTCGGGGTCTTCAATCTCGTTCGATCTTCACTCGAAGTACAAGTCGATCCATGTGAGAGATGTTCTAGAGTCGAACATGGAAAGACATCGCCTGATTACTAGCCAATGATGTAAGTTGTTAACAGGCGCGAGAGGAATCACCGATAATGATAATGACCCTCAAGGTACTGCAGTACAATTCATGTGGTGTGAATAAAGGACTTGGCATCGAACACCACGCAAAATCTTTCGGTTGAAGGCCATTGATGTAAACCTGTCGCCGGAAGTGAGAAACTTTCCATTGAGGCATGCAAGCTTCAAAGTACTGAAAGGGGTTCCTAGATCAACTTCTTGGATAATGAGCTGATGTTGACAAGAAGCGATCCGTCATAGGAGGGCCTTAATGAATCCCACATCAATGACACAAAACGGAGCAAATGATTTTAATGGAGGTGAAAACGATCTGGTGATATAAGGTTCAGGGTGGCGGTCATGAAAGAATGGAGCATAAATGTATTGCAGCGGGTGAGACATAGGTGAATTCTCTAAATGACTTCTCTTGAACATATCGGCGACACTGACGTGATGGATTGGTAGCATTAACCCCAAATGTGGATGGTGTGATGGGACCATGGTGATGTGACCAGTGAATGAAACAACCCAACCCGACTTGGATGCGGAGTGAAAGTGTCATGTTCAAGAGCGACTTGCTACCAACAAAGTTTCTTCAAGTTTTCTTCCCAATTTTTCCCCTTGCTGACCAGTACCTCTTTATTTTTGTCAAGCTTGAGGAGGATAACATATGCTTGTTCTATAATTTTCCCTTTGGGCAAACCCATCGCTATGTTTTAACGAGCCTAGCGATAGTGAAACTCGTTCTTGTCTGCTATGGACAAGTTTGTCGCTATTAGGTTTTAATGAGTTTAACAACAAAGATAACTTGGTACTTTTAATTTTTAGAGAGTCTGAAAAGGGACGTAAAGGAAACTCCAAAATTCCTTTTTCGTCATCTAATCCCTTAAGTCTGAAAAAGTATAAAACAATATAGAAGAGATGAATTTTCGATACTTTTACCGAGCTGAACAAAACAAGCGCTCGATCTTTTTGTGTAATAATCCCTCAGGTCCAAAAAGATTAAAATCTAAAGGAGGGATAGCACTTCCGGTCCCTTTAACGAGCTGGAGAGGCCAATGGCTCGGCAATCTTTTCATATTTTACGAGTCAGTTGAAAAGAGCTTAAAGGAGACTCGTCTTTTGAGGAACGAGTGATAAAATTGGGTAGCGACTGATTCCAGGTAAGGTTTGGAATTTTCCAATCACGGTAGTGTTACAAGGATGGCTAGTGGGATCACTCTTCGCAACTGTTCCTCAAAAGGGGTAAGCAATCAAATGGAGGTGAATGATCGGCCAATACAGAGTGGAGGTGATGGTGAGAACACGACCAAGGCTTTAAAGGCTGAAGTACTACATTCACGATGGTTATTTACCGGGAATTGGTTCATTTTTTATTGAGCTTAAATGCTGGGGGAAACATTTGCTCATTACTTATGTTTATTTTTTAACGAGCTTGAACTATGTGCTAAAACTGCTCAATAAAACAGTCATTTCTTGAGTTTACCATAAATAGCTTTGTTCTTTCAAAGATTGTACTGCATTTTCAATCGCTTCATCAGACTAGTTAGAAATGAACAATATATGTTTGAAAAATGAGTTAGAACACTAATATTTTACTCGAATTACGTAAAAAGTAATTTAAAAGTGCTTTTACCTCTCATTTTACCATTTCATTTGACCTTTGGCTTGTTGGAGCTTTGGAGGTGCTTTCCCCCCTTGATTTTCATCAGCTGATTCCAGGAGATTTTGTGGACGATTCTCGACCCCGTCTAGACTAGGTAGGAGCTAAACCTGAGCTCTTTTATTTCATGCTTTCCATTTTGCATTCTGAGCTTGATTTTTGGTTTTTCTGAGCCTCTGGGGTTTGGAAAACTCGCCCTGGCTTTAGCACACCCCTTGTGTATCGAAAGGTGCGTTGCATGTTAGCCTGTCTACTGGCCAACTGACAAGCAACGCACCCAGAACACTACTGTAGGCGCGATGAGCACAAGGAAGGAAATTTATGCATAGTTTTTTGATGGAAATTTTGTCTGTTTCTCACCAAATCAGGATCTAACCCTTCTCTTGTTTGTTTTCAGAGATTTTTGGAGCAAGATGACTATTACATGGCGAGAACTTGAGCATGAAGAAGAGGACATGCTTGCTTTACATGATCTGGTTACAGTAAACACACTGTGGAACTGTGGCTTGTTGAAGTTTTTCCGCATTTCTAGCATGAGACAACAAATCAACTTGCTGCAGTATTTGCTCGATGCTTGGGATCCTACCAACCAGGTGTTCCAGATTAGGGGCAAATCCATCCCCTTGACTGTAGTGGACATCTATTTTTTGACCGGCTTATCGAGGCAGGGTGCCCCCATCTCTTTATCAGGTTCGGCCCAAGGAGGTGAATCTGTGAGAGATTATGTTCGCAAGTATTGCAGAGAGGGATCTCATCCGAGTAAAGACGGCAAGATCATCATCCGAGATGTCACTGACAGGTCCTTGAGGACTATTCTATTCACTTTTGGTAGGATGGCTGGTGGTGCGACTCTTCACGTGGTCAACCGATCTTATATGCAGTACGCCTTAGAATGTCTCCAACCGAATGTGTTCAACTGGTGTGACGCAGTACTCCTTGTGATGAAAGAACAGTTGACCAAGGTGAAGAGCGGGAGATTGAAGAACTTTGGATATGGTTCTATCTTGACCGCCTTTGCCTTGGAAAAGATACCACTGATGCAGCCCAGTATATTGCACTCGATTTACCTTCACCGACTGAACCACGTATGCAAAGATGGGTCAACCATATGTCTAGGCATGCTAGTCAGTCTCAGATTTCCTTTTCTGATACCTTTTTCGGTTGGTTTTATCATCAGGAGATGGTTTATTCCGAGTATCCATATGTTGATATGGACTTCTGGGGTGACCCAGATTTGGTAATGCCAGCTGGCGAACAGTGGGGTGCCATTGGTAAATTCTTTGACCATATTCTTGTTTATCGTTTTTCTTTTATAATGTCCTTGTGCTTTATTCTATCAAGACTAATAAAAACTCATGCGTTCATGCAGATGTCGGTCCTGTTCGGCCAATAGTACGCCTGAGAGTGCCAGCTGTCACCCCAGCAGGAGAGGCTGTTGGAAGGGCTATCCTTCGCGACCTCGATGTGGCCGAGACTCTCACAGCATTACAGGATCAGGTCGAGGGCCTCACTCTCGGTATTCCAGATGTGAGGACTGACGAGCTGCCTTTGAGGTTGCAGCGACATACTACTGGTGTGCCAAGACGATGGACTAGGATCTTACGCATGATCGCACAGGCTGTGACTTGTTATCACGAGCATCATTAGACTAGGGTGACCCCTAGCGTTTTGAGTTTTGGGTCATTTGACCAATTTTGTCTTGGTTACAGAACATTATGTATAAACCATAAACATTTATATATATATTTTTGATTTTCGGAGTTTTATTTTGGTTGAGTTGCATGATCCTGATGCAAATATTGATGAGATGCTTCCTTTTATAAATGTTGCAAATGTCTATCTAACACATAATTTGCCAATGCGTCAGTTAATGTGTTTAAGCTTCTGGAAATATGCTGATATTGAATAAAATCAAATTGCCTTTCCAAAATCTTAACCCTTAGGAACATGCGATAAATAGCTGGATTGCAGAAAGAGTAGATACCAGTGAGTTGTAGTATGACGAGTTGTGAGTCTAGCCTGACAATTAGTCGGCGTATGCCGTGTGTGATGGCATCATAGAGAAGTTCTATCAACGCGCTATATTCAACGATGTTATTCGTTGATCGACCAATACATACCCCTCTGAAACTTACTAACTCGTCGCTTGGATAAAAAATAGCCCAGGTCGCGGAAGATAGGTTTCGCGAACTACGAATCGCTCCGTCGGCATATCCAACACATGACTCCAATAGGTTTGACATCTGCAATAAATGTAAAAAGTGGATTACTTGACCAAAACAAATACTTTAACGAAAACAAAAACATAACAAAATCATATAGGTTACTATATTGAATCACACATAGTAACACTTAAGGTAGAACCTGTTACGAGGTTGTGCCAGTGGAATCCCGTCATAATCCATGAACTCGTAGGCTCCTTTTGCTAACACTCACTTAACAATATAGGGGCCCATCCATAAAGACTTGAATTTACCTGCCCCCAATTTATCGGATTCTTGGTCATAAAGCAAGACCAAGTCACCTTCTGAGAAGACACGGGGTTTGACATTCTTGTCGAACTGCGCCTTGACTCATTTCTTATGGGCTTCATTAGCCAAAGCAACATCACGACGGGTTTCATCCAATTGGATTAGTTCCAAGAAACGAGCCTCCTCTTCTGAAGTCCCGGGGAGAAGGTCAATTGCGAGTTTGAGGGATGAGATTTCACACTGGATTGGTAAGAAGCTTCTAGGCCATACACCAGTTGGAAAGGTGTAAACCCGGTTGCAGTCCTTACCGATGTTCGGTAAGCCCACAAGGCTAAGTACAGGATTAGGTGCCAACTTCTTTTGTGAACTCCAATCATCCTTTGCAGCATGTGCTTTGGGACCTTGTTGATTGCTTCAACTTGTCCGTTGGCTTGCGGGTAATATGGAGTAGAGATGTCGTGAGACAACCCTAATTTGGCAGCTAATTCGACCATCATGTGATTGCGAAAATGCGATCCATGATCTGTGACTATAGCTTGTGGGACGTCGAATCTGGTGACTACATGATTGAAAAAGAAGAGGGCAGCTGTTTCACCAGTATTATCTAATGTAGGCATCGCCTCGGCCCATTTGGTAAAATAGTCAACTGCGACTATGATATACCCATGCCCCCCAGTCGAGGTGGGGTTACATGTCATGAAATCGATGCCCCATTTAGCGAATGGCCCAACAGCAACTATTGGCTGTAGAGGTGCGGGTGGTCTTCTGGTTTTTCTATCGAAAATTTGACAGGCATGTCAACTTCTGACTGCGATTATGCAATCTTTGAACATTGTTGGCCAGAAGTACCCTGCTCGTAAAAATTTTTACGCTGTAGCATAACCGAATTGATGCCCCCCACACGCACCTGAATGGCAATCATTCAGGACTTTTTCGGCCTCCTCATGGGTGAGGCACCTCCGTAGAACTGTATCGACACCACGACAGTAAAGTGTATCACCGACGATTATGTAGTGTTTTGATTGGTATCGAATACGTTTTTGTTTGGAGCGGGAGGTATTGGGCCTATATTTTTGGGTTTGGAGATAAATGATTATATCCCCATACCACAGATTACTTGAAGATATCAGAAACAAATTTTTGTCCACGATCGTTTCTTCGGATGTTTCATCGTTGGACGACGATGGGAGATCGCATAATAATTCTGCGAAAACCAGAGCTTTCTTCGACTTGGATTTTACAAATTCCAAATCAAAATATTGTAGAATTGCTATCCATTTTGAATATTTTCCCCCCAACAACTATCGTGACAATATATAAGTCATGGGGTTGCAATCTGACAGAATGGTAGTTTTTCGAAAGAGGACATAGTGTCGAAATCTCTATATCGCTTGAATAGCTACGAGCGCTAGCTTTTCAACATAAGAATATTTGTTTTCTGTATCATTTAAGTTCTTACTTAAATAATATATAGGATGTTCAATTCCGTTGTCTTCTTGAACTAAAACCATTGCGATGGTTGTATCCGCTGCAGCCAGATACAAGTTAAAGTCTTTTTGATAATCAGGAGCGTACATTAATGATGCTTTCATTAGGGAGTCTTTCAAAGCATCAAAGGAAGCTTGCGCGACCTGATCCCAAACAAAGGGCACTTCCTTTTTCAATAGACGAGTATAACCTTTAGCAAGTTCGGCGTAATTCAGAATGAACCTCCTCAGAAAGTTTGCTTTCCCTTGGAGTTTCTGAATCTGAAGCAAACTCGAAGGTGGAGGCAAATTTATGATTGCCTGAACCTTACATGGGTCGATACGAATCCCATATTTCGAGACTACAAAGCCAAGTAAACGACCAGAACTGACACAAAACACACATTTGTGTGGATTGAGTCGTATCTTGTAGTGTCGGCAACGTAGAAATATCGCTCTTAAATGCTGCGGATGATCAGTCCGCTTTCGCGAATGAGCCGGAAGGTCATCAAGATATGGTTGAACGATGTTTTTATGTCGTGGAAGGCATAATTCATTGCCCTCTGAAATGTTGCCCCCGCATTCTTTAAACCAAAGGGTAATTTTTGATATGTGAATGTACCCCACGGACAAATAAATGCACTCTTTGACTGGTCCTGTGGGCGGATATTTATTTGATTATACCCGGAGAATCCATCCATAAATGAAAATATTTCACATCCGGTGCATTCATCAATTATCTGGTCAATGAAGGGTGTAGGGTAGTTGTCTTTTGGACAAGCTTGATTTACATCCCTATAATCGACACACACTCTAATCGTTCCTTGTTTTTTCATAACAGGAACAATATTCAATACCTAATCGGTTAGAGGAACCGGGTAAATGAAACCAGCATGGAGAAGTTTTTCAACTTCTGCCTTAATGGCAGCGGCTTTCTTGGGGTGCACCTGTTGTAGCCGTTGTCGTACTGGTTTGACATCTGGATACATCTTGATTTCATGTTCAACGATACTCGAGTCAATGCATGGAATTTCATTATATGACCAAGCAAATACATCTCTGAATTCATGAAAAAGAGCATTATATATTTCCAGTTCTGAAGGAGAACAACAGTTGCCAACATAAATATTCTCTACAACATCTACTTTGGTCGAGATATTTATGGTGATAGTCTCTTCAATGTTGGACAAGTTTCACTCGGAATCCACCGTGTTTACAGTATTTGATAGAAAATAAAAAACTGAAGGATGATAAAGGTCATCAGGGGTATCTTCTTCACAATCCGGAAGAAGGGAACGATGGTGGTAATCTTCCCATGGTGCCCCTTCAATTACCGTTGATTGAACAATTCCTTCGTCGGTGACATGCACTCGCGACCAAGGATCTGAAGGGGTGCCATATTCCTTAGACCTATCTACCCAAACGCTTGATGAGCGTTGATTCGGGTTTGCCTCCCATGCTAGGAACATTGATTGCAACAATATTTCTGTTGGGCTTGGAGGCAATACCTGTGCATGATCCATGTTGATATCATTTTCTGATATCTTTTTAATCGAAGATATCATATTGCAGGTTCCTACCGACGCTACTTCCACCAAATTGATTGGAGGCGGAAGGGCAAAAGTTCCAATTAATATAGGGTCTTTTAGTAGGCCTACTCCGATATTTTGAAGCGAATGGGGGCTTCCATGGATCATTGGAATGCTTCCCGTAACTTGAGAACCATTGGGGAGGAAGGTTTGTTGATCGACGATTGTAATCCCTCCTTGAAAGGGAAATGCAATCTTCCTAAAATAGGTCGATACAACAGTATCCATAGCATATATCCATGGTCTCCGAGTAGGATGTTGTAATCGAGGTTTCCGTCGATTACTTCAACATCTATTTCTATTGTTTTCCCTCCTAGTTCAACCTTCAAGTTACTTAGAATACCATATGGGGTATACGTTCTTCCGTCAAATGCTTTTAATGTCGTCGAAGATCTGACAAGGTTGGAGATCCTAAAGTTTTCCAGCAACTCATCGACATAATACATGTAGATGCCCCTTCATCAATAATTGTTCTATGAACAGTTTTGTTGAGGGCTTTCACTTGAACGAGGAAAGCTAGTTGAGCTGGTTACTGAGGATCGTATCCTTTATGATCAAAGGACACAAGATTGGAATCCTTTAGGTCTATCCCACCGATGGCTGATAATAAAGCCTGCTTTTGGGATGGGCAATTTTGCAGTACCTCAAGTGTCGACATAGCGGATGGCGATTGGGCCGAATCTTCCACTATATTATAATGTTGTGTTGCTCTAGCACGAGGATTAAACGTCGACTTGTGTACTACTCCCTTTGGCGGTTTTATTATCAACTCAGGAATGATGGGCGGCGCAACTTCTGTCGAAGTTGTTGTCAAACTACTAGGTTGATCTTTATCCTTGTTGTTCGACAGCTGTGGATTCCCATAATCTTTGTTCCTTGTCGATATCAAAGCATCATTTTGCTGTTTGGAAACCGACAACATCAGCACTTGAGACGGGGAAGCATTTCCACTGTCAACCAGATTTGTTCCTGGATTTGGAAACGGATCAGTTAATACTGCTGAGGTTTTTGAATTATTTGAAGAATTTTTTAAGCTCAGATTTATACGGACAATCTGATGTCCAATGATCCTCATCGCATATAAAGCATGGATGATTTGGTTTCTTATTTCCAGAAGGGTTTGTAGAAGATTTTTCAGGTGATGATTCCTCATGTTTCTTCTTCTTCCCTTTGCCTTTCTTCTTGCCCCCTGGTTGCTTGGTTTCTTTGCCTTTATCTGTCGAGACGGTATTTACTTCCGAGGCAAGAAGTTCCTCTTTTGCATTTTGACTGGAAATCTTACGGGCCTTTTTAGATTTAGCCTTTTTTGATTTCGTGTCTATTGCGCCTATCACGCCATCGCCGGCATGAGAGTCATTGTTTGATTTAGGAGGAGGGGGGACTGAGAATTCCGATCTAGGAGCGTCAGGTATTTTATCATAGAGCGTGCCAGACTGAGTATAAATCAAGTCTAAATATTGGGCACAAGCAATGACTTGCTCCTCGGTGATGACTCCCCCTTTTGCCACATGTTCTGTAATAGAACGAAATAATGACTTAATAAACCATTCAGCTAAAAGCTGATCAGGAACATACGTTTTTATCATTCTACGATGACATCACCACTCATGTATATGATCAGATATGTGAGTGGCCGTTGTTTGTTTGAAATTGGTAAGAAGTTCCGTTCCCGTTTCGTACCTTATCGGTAACTGAAAATGGGTTAAAAAGGTTGTGGCTAGGGTACTGAAGTTGTCAAACGAAGCTCTAGGCAATTCGATATACCATTTTGTTGCCGGACCAGTTAACGTCCTCTAAAAAAGGTGAAGTCTAATCGAATCATCGTTCAGGGTGTTTGATGAACACCACAGATGAAAGGTCATCATATGATTCGACAGATCTTCACCCGGATTTCCATTAAATTTAGGAATATCTGATGTAAGTTTATGCGGAATCGCTGGCCACCAAGGGGCATAAGCGATTGGATCGTTTGTTAACCGATTTAAATCAGGTAACTCTAAAGTTGCCACGAAGGGTAACTGTTGATTCAGGTTAGGTGAAGCATACCCAGGATAAGATGGGATCGCCTGAGCAGTTGGTCTTTGCATCCCAGCATAATGCATTTGATGCTGGTAACTTTAGTAAGGTTGGTGGGCATGACCATTGTAGAATGGTTGATTTTGACCGTTTTGAATATACGGTTGCCCACTATTTGCAAAGATTTGTTGCTCAGATCCTTGGTATACTTGTTGGAATTGCAGTTGTTGGTATTGCACAAGCCATGGTTGTGAAGCCATGTGATGTTGCCCGATACTAACTGTTTGACCAAGATGAGGGGTAATTGTACCCGTTTGGACCTGTGTCATTCCACCAGTCGGCAATTGTGGTTGAGTCGCAAGGTCAAGAGGTTGTTGCATTACAACCTGAGAAACCTGAGGTTGGCATACAACAGGCAGCGCTTGTACTTGCGACACCGTCACAATAGCTGGCGTAGTTGGTATATTTGACATAGGTAAACATTGTTGCATCGAATATACAACTCTTGGTTGTTGACATAGTATCGGTACCCAACCGCTAGACGTAATTCCAACATAACCTGAACTTTGTTGTGAACTCCCGTATGGCTGTCCTCCCGGAGGGGACAATGAAAGGGTATACTTCCCCCATACGGTAGTAATCCGGTACTTAAAGGAATGGTTTGCCCTTGAGGACCAGACTTCCCAAATTGACATCCCAAAGGATCAACTTGTTGAGACTCAACATAAGAGTTTCCAGATACTATTCCAGATGAATAAATAGGAACGGACCATACTGTTGAAATAGCCCCTGAGTGGGCTCCTTCTAGCGAATGAGAGCTATTTGGGACAGATGGTATATCGGCGAACATTGTTGGAGTGATAACAGGAAGTTCTGCCATCGCTGTGTCAGACGACACAGTCCTAGATGTTGACGGTTGTTCAGACATTTCTAGTCTATCCAAAAGATTACCTAGCGATTCTACAGGAGCTTCCGCTGGCGGTAGACTAATTTCTGATGAAGAAGGATACAGAGTGATCCCGACTCCAAATTGCAATGGATTACTAGATGGAGGATCCTCCACAATCTCTTCTATAGCAATCAGACCAGGTGGAAGAGGTAGACCGTCAAGTCTGTAGAATATTTCTGGTGCCGAAGAAGGTATGGAATCTGCAGCGACAGATGTTTGGGGAACAACACTCTCCGAACTGGTTGTAGATGGAACTGGTTCAGTGATACAATTGTTTACCCTCAGATTAGGATCAATACTACTATCCTTTGGTGGCTGCTGAAATTCTTCTGTAAAGGCAGGGATACCAGAAATGTTTGGAGTAACTGGAGTCTCTAATGTTGTTGGAACACTTGTTCTAACTTTACCAGGAGATTTGGAACTGGTTAAACGAGTTCGCTTTGTCCGTAATAGTTTCGATTACGGAGAAAAAGATGGTTGACTCGTAAGCCTCCGCAAACGATGGGGTTTCAATTGACTTTCTTCCACGATTGCGGATTACTCGATCAACTAAAAATCAAGGGGAAGTATGTTTCCGAATTAGATGAATTTTAGACGCTTTGACACAACTTGTTTTTTCAATTTTAAAGAGTCGAGAAAAAACAAAAGATGACTCTAGTCGCCTTCGATTTTTAATGAGCCTGAAGTGACAAGTGATCAGATGGACCTTTTCCGTTAAGGAGTCTGAAAAGGAACAAAAGGGACTGCTCTGGAAATCTAGGCAGAGGGATTACCAAACCAATCGCAAAACTGCAGAATACTTTTTACGGTACGGCAGTCAATCTTCCCGAATGCTGTGTTCAATGCATTGCGATCGATAGGGTGGCAGACACGAATTCCTATGGATAAAGGATTAAGCCTATTGTGGTCTCCCAAAATATACTCGACGGTATGTGGGAGCAAAAGTCCGTACTGGCACTTATCGTCTCAAAGTAGAGGAATCACCCAACCAACAGTGAGAACAACAGTTACCAGGCTTTACGACGCCGGAATACGTCTCTAGCCTAGATTTCTAGATGTTGTGCGTTAGGTTCCAAAGCGTTGTTAGATTCATTAAATTTATTTTATAGTTGATCTTGCTTAAGAAATTTGCCTTTCAGGTTCACCGTGTGATGTAGATATACAATTCCTAAAATGCAATCTAAGATGATAAACAGTCTTTTATCTTCTTTGTGCAATGAAAATCCTAGCTACTAAGGAAAGAAAGACAGAATTCTTTCAACAAAGAGCAAAGAGCACACACTATATGCACTGTCCTAAATCAAACCAATCAAACAGTCTAAATGCAAATGCACATGCATGTATTTGCTTTCAGCCTTCTTAATATGTGAATGATAAAAACAAAGCTAATGCGCAAATCTGAATTACTTTTCAAGCGACAATTACTAACAAGTTTCTTTTCAAAATAAAAAATGAAGATAATGACAACACTTTGCGATTTAGAAATGAATACTTGCTTTCGACACTAGAAAAACTACAAATCCAGATCAAATACAACAGTAACAGGGTAATCAACTATCAAGAGCAATCAGACTCTCTTCTACGATTGAAAACGACACTTGCGACACTTTCAAATCAAGAAACGACAATACAATTACGTTACTTTTTTGCAAAGGAGAACTGAAAATGACTCAACAAATACACAAAAACATTTACAGTTCTTTGCACAATGGAGGTGGAATAACAACAAGGAAAGGGGTTTCAAACAGAGGTATACTGACCATAGGCAGCAAAACTCATGAACAGAACTGAAAAGAATGAACAGAAACCAACATTCAGAAACAATGTCTAGTCTGATCAGCGCACCTGTAACACAGTGAATTTGAAATGCAGCGCACCTACTACACTCGGGAAGTGTGCTGAAGTTCAGATTCACAGAACAGAGAGTGCGTTGGGCTAGAGACAAGACTTTTCTTGGGTTCCGGGTCACAGTTTTCAGTTCATTTCAGGGATTCTGGCCGAGCAAGTGGTAATCAGTAAATCAACAACAGGGGTAGATCTAAAGAGGTTAATAGATCCACCACAAGGGCAATTAGAGATTTTGTAAATCAATTGTTTAATTCATAAACAAAACCCGAAGATTGACTGAAGCAGCATTTATCTACTTTGCATTCGCATAGCAAATGCAGTTCGAAAGCTACCTGGCTCGACTTCAGGCTCCGTCTGTAAGTTTATAAAATAAACAACAAGATAGATAAACAAACAACCTAGTCGCTCCCCAGCGGAGTCGCCATTTTGTTACAGGGAAAAGTGTCTATGCAGAACTGCTAATCCCACTAAATGGTAGCTACCTTAGAAACAAATAAAGTAAAGCTACTTTCATTTTTCCTTTATGAAATATAGATGAGAGAAGAATAAAGGAGACCAACCTCTGTCTTGCGCTTGGTTCCTAATTCGATTCCTCTCTCTTCTGATAGTCCTTTGCTACTTTCTTCCTTGTACGCCCAGCTTCACAGAGTACCTGTAGAATCAAAGTAGCATAACACTATACAAGAACATGGATCTATAATCATAAACAATCTAGGATCAGATGTAAATTGACCATACAAATGCATAAAACATAAATGACACAAGAGTATGGAGGAAAACTTGAATAGCTTTATTGATAATCAAGAAAGAGCCAAGAGAGTTACAACCAGTTATTCTGACCCAGCATCATCCTCTCAGCAAGTAAGCCCTTCTTCACCTCATGCAAAGCTTAGATCACCCAACACTATGATGTTGCCTCAAGAAACCAACAACAATTCCTTACAAGATGCAAAATTCCATCCCCCTGGATCTCTAGGATGAGGGATCCATATATAGATATATATAAGGGAGACGAGTCAGCTTGTGATTTGATTAGTGTCTTCCCTCTGATAGTTCTTGCTTCCACTTGGAGATTGATGATCTCTTACTCATCCTTGGTCGAATTTAGAGAGGCAAGTGTCACAGGAGAAGTTTCTGGAAGAATCCATGCCTCTCCACCTCGCGGATTGACACTGCCATTTGTCACTTCTCGCCCATCGCACCCCATAGAAGGGCTTTTTGAAATGCAACGCACCCACAGAGTGTACTTAGGTGAGATGCAACGCACTTTGCCTATGGAGCAGGTGAAATGATCATGTTTTGACTAGTTCTGAGCAGTTTTTCATGGAGAACTTCTGGGAGAAGCTGTAATCAGTTGACCTTGTTCCTTTAGGGGTTAGAACAACACTTTTAGGGACTTAGGAGCCCTTCATTTATGGACATTTTATGCTTTGGGTTGCAGTGCCCAAAAATGTCTATAACAGTTGGTCCCCCTATTGCAACATAATTTGCCAAGACTGGGCAGTGATCTTTACCGTGTCCTTGGCCCCTGCACTTTATACACCATACTTCCTCCCGGGCTTCTGGGCACGGTGCTTGTTCCTGTTTTAACTTCTTCATTTTCAAACACAAGTTTTGGATCTGCGCTTGGATTTTCTAAACTCCCAACCACGGGTCTTGTAGTGGAGTTTCGTGCAACCTCATCGTTGTCTCCAATGCTTCAGCCTGGGTTAAGATCTTTTGTTGTGATAAAGTCGTCCTTAGATGTGGTGTTAATGACGCCATAAACCAAGCGCAGTGCTATGAATCTGTTAGTGTCACGTTTGCTTCGCGAATAATAATTTTCAGTGTTTGGTTCAAATCCCATGGGGTTTCACCAGGCATCAGCGTGATCTCCTTAAACCCTATGATCGACTGTGTTTTTGACTTCGGCTGGCTAAACTCTTTTTTTAGTTAAGTCTGGATTTCTGCTGTCCCCACAGTTAGGTGATCACTTGAGTACTTTATGTACCATGTCAACGCTCGGTCCTGTAGCGTGCTAACTAAGGTAGCCTTTCTGATATTATCACCTGTAATCTCTGTGCATTCGATACTGATGTTAACACGAACCGAAATTGTTCTCGATCTTCACTTCTTACTCCTTTGAATACCAGTAGCTGGATCGCACTTGTCATGGTTAACTTTTACTCTTAACTACTACTGCTCCTGGTCCCTTCGATCCTTCAATTCTTTTTCTATAGAGTCCCTGCATTCCACATCAGAAACCCCTTAGGCAGATCCTGGTCCCGGCAACGAAACCATTTGTTCGCTTCTATGGGCCTGACCTAGGTTCTGAAGAATTATTTAGCCAAACAAATCCCGTAGCTACCGGCCCTTCCGGTAACAGCCCACGGAGCGTGGATTGAGGTCTCACCTGAGGTAGGAGGGGAGGGTACTGGAACCAGGTTTCCGCACCCTTGGGATGTCTAGAAGTGGTCTGGAGGTTTTGCGTGCCGGTCTGCAGCCTTGCACTGCTCTGCTTCCACGCAGATCCGGATCTAGACTACTTCTTACTATTTATTACTTAATGATGTATTATGAATTAGATCTACTTAGAACGGTCTTTAAGAAAACATTTAGTTAACTAGTTCGCGCATTCAAAATACACACATATTCATAACATAAGCATGTGCGCATAGATCAAACAGTTATATTAACCATACTAAATCTAGATCCGCGATAATACAGATTTAACACAGAATTTAAAAACAACTTATCTTTATTCATTTTCTTCACCAATACATCCAGATCCACCCTGCGCACTCAATTGCAGGGGTCCGTGCACATAGCTGCGGACTCTCCAGGCCTCTGCACACACCGCTGCAGAGCCTCTATCTACTACCCAATCCCTCGACTCAAACTTACAGAAAATTTCAGGCTTTTCTTCTCAAAAAGCCATTACATATCAGATAAAATATTTCATACCCAAAAAAACTGCCTTTTACCCATAGGGCCTCGCTCTATTTATACCTTTCTATGGTTTGCGGACCGACTTACTTCCTATTATTCTATATTATTTCTTAGGCGGGAAACCCTTTGACTTGACCTTTTACATTTCGTGCTTCACATATTTCAGAGGTTTACAATATTTTTATCCTAATTTCTAGGCTATTAGACCCAAAACTGTTACATGGGACCTCTGCTACCCAACAAAACTCAACAAAGAAATTCACTCTATATCCTCCAGCAAGAAAAATAACAGAAATAGATGACAAAGAATGGATTTATGATGAAAATGACATTCAACCTCTCTTTACTATTTCAAATATTAGTGAAGATAGTCAAATCTTAAATACAATGGAAAATTTTGAATCATCTCCAGAATATGACAATGATCAATTTCAAGAAAAATCCAATATTGAATATTTGTCATCTAGGCATATGTCTCTTTATTCTATGGAAGAATTTGGTAGCTCTACAATTGAAATATTTCCAGGGAGAACATTGAACATAAACAATAACATGGAGAAATTACAACAGGAAAAGCTAATCAAGACATTACAACAACATTCTGCTACATATGCATGGGAATATACTAACATCAAAGGAATTAGTCCTAATACTTGTATACATTACATCTACATTGAGGAAAATTGTAGACCTATCAAACAACCTCAGAGAAGAATGAATCCAAATCTTAAGGAAATTGTGAAAGAAGAGCTGCAAAAACTATTGAATGTAAACTTCATTTACCCAATTTCAGACATCCAATGGGTTTCCCTTTTAGTGATTGTGCCTAAAAAGAATGGTAAATGGAAGGTGTGCATTGATTACCGAGAATTGAATAAAGCTACCCTTAAATATCATTTTCCTTTTCCCTTTATAGATCAAGTGTTAGATACATTAGCAGGTAAGAAGTATTTCTCATTCTTGGATGGTTTTAGTGGTTATAATCAGATTCAGGTGGCACCTGAGATCAAGATAAAACCACATTTACTTGTCCATGGGGAACTTATGCCTATCGAGTACTTCCTTTTGGGTTATGTAATGCACCTGCAACATTACAAAGAGCGGTACTAGGAATTTTTTCTAATCTAATACATGATTGTGTAGAGGTATATATGGATGATTTTACAGTCTATGGGAATATATTTGAAGAAGCTTTGGAAAATTTGGAAAGAGTTCTTAAAATATGTAAGGAAGCAAACCTTTCATTAAGCCATGAAAAATGTTTTATGATGTTTATAGAAGGTATTATTTTAGGGCATCACATTTCAAGATATGGGATTACAGTTGATAAATCTAAGGTTGAAGTCATCTCTAAATTATCAATTCCAAATTGCCAAAAGGACGTTCGAAGTTTTCTAGGATTCACAAGATACTATAGACGATTTATAGAAAATTTCACTAAAATAGCATCCCCACTCTTCAAATTACTCACCAAGGATTGTGAATTCAAATGGAATCTTGATTGCTAGTTAGCATTTGAGACTTTAAAAACAAAAATTTCTAAAGCACCCATCTTGAGAGGTCCAAATTGGAAACTACCTTTTCACATTTCAACAGATGCTTCAAATACAGCTCTGGGAGCTATATTAGGACAAAAAGACTTGATTCCCTATGCCATATACTATACAAGTAAGAATTTGACTCCCACTGAGTTAAACTATACTGTAACTGAAAAGGAATTTGTAGCTGTTGTTCATGCAATCAACAAGTTCAGACATTATATAACAGGCTATGAAAACTTTTTTCATACAAATCACTTTGCAATTAGATATTTAATGAATAATCCTATTACTAATGGCAGAGTTACAAGATGGATCTTACTCTTGCAAGAATTCAATATTATTGTGCTAGATAGACCTAGAAAACAAAACACAGTTGCTGATTTCTTTTCCAAAATTTAGAATATCAAAGATGACACTCCGGTTGAAGATAATTTTCCTGATGAATATCTTTTTGCACTGACTAAAACTCCTTGGTTTGCAGATATTGCTAATTACTTAGTGACAGGGAAATTGCCTTCAAATTTGTTTCCTAGAGAAAAAAGAAAAATCATTCAGATAAGTGCAAGATACTTATGGATCACTAATGAATTGTATAAAACAGACCCAAATCTTATGATTAGAATATGTGTTAGGGAAGATGAAATGCCTGAGATTCTTAAGGCATTGCATGATGAGCCGTGTGGTGGACACTTTACTTACAAGAGGACAACCTATAAAATCCTTTCTTTATGATATTATTGGCTATCAATTTTCAAAGATGACAAAGAATATGTTAGGAGGTGTGACAGCTGCCAGAGAGTAGGGAAACCTACTCCTTCAAATGAAATGCCACTACAAATTCAGGTAACCATTGAACCTTTTGAAAAATGGGCCTTAGATTTTGTTGGGCCAATTAATCCTTCATCTAAGAAAAAAAATTATATATTGGTATGCTCTTATTATGTCACTAAATGGGTAGAGACCAAAGCATTACCTTTTGCTAATGAAAAATCTGTAGTTAATTTTTTTTTTAGGACATCTTCACTCGTTTTGGTGTTCCAAGAGAAATTGTGACAGATCAGGGATATCAATTTACATCGAAAATGATGAAGGGTCTTGTGGAAGATTACAAGATCAAACATAGGAAATCTACTCCTTATCATCCACAAGCAAATGTTCAAGTTGAATCTACAAATAAGATAATTGAAGGAATTCTCACTAAGACTGTGCATCTACCTAAGAGAGATTGGGCAGAAAGGCTTCCTGAAGCCTTATGGGCCTATAGAACTACATGGAGGAACACAATGGGACATACACCCTATGAACTTGTTTATGGGAAACAAGCCCAGTTCCCTATAAAGTTTCAAATCAAAACCTTCAAGATGGCAGTCCAATTGGGATTGGATTTATCAAAGGCACAGAAACATAGATTGGAGCAACTCATTGAACTTGATGAAATCAGGCAAGATGCAGTTCAAAGAACTAGTATAGTCCAACAGCAGAGGGCTAAATGGCATGATAATATATTAAGGAGAAGAAATTTCAAGCAGGATATTGGGCATTATTGTTTGATACAAAGTTCAAATATTTTCAAGGGAAGTTTCAAACTCATTGGCTTGGGCCATATGAGATTGAAAAAGTCTTTAACAATGGAGTGGTGAGAATAAGAACAATAGATGAGGAAAAGGTACCTCTTCTTGTGAATGGTCATCGGTTGAAGATATATCAAAAACCAATTTCAAGAGAGGAGTTCATTAGGATTTTCTAGGATAACTCTAAAATGAAGCTAGTGAAGAAGAATCCTTCTTCTCCACTAAGTTAATGACTGATAGAAAAAAATATGATAATAAAATGTATAAGGTTGAAAACCAATCATTGATTGGCATACTTATACAAAAAATACAAGGTGAAAATCAGAGATTTCTAACATCCTATATTTTCCATTTCCTTTCTGTAATAAGTAGTGACAAAAGGGTACATTTATTTGCAGTATAGAGTCTGTAATTTCATAGTCTCATTTCATCTCATTTAGTTTTCATTCTGTTTTACAGTTCCACTTCATCTTACTGTCATCTTTCATTTACATTTTATTTTTACAGTTTTACTCCATTTCACCCTATTTTTCATTTTATCTTACATCTCATTCCATCTCATTGTCATAACTCATTTCCATTTTATTTTTACACCCATATTTCATAAGCCATATTTCACTTTTCCTTATTTTCACATTCTACATTTGATTCCATTCCGCAGCTAATATGGTTCTGCAGCTATAACTTACTTATTAGCTTTGGCACAATTGTACAACTCACAAATAAATCATGAATGAAGGGAAATTGAAGAATCAAGTTTTGGAGATCAAACATGCTCAATGTACCTATGAATCAACACCAAAAGAATTATCAAGCAAAAGGTTAAGTTATAAAGGTAAAATGCAAATTTATTTCAAACAGCAAGTCATAAACATAAGTCGTGTATAATATCAATGATCATATGTCTCCTTAATAAGTCATCATTTGATTTGACTACCACTTCATGATACCACATCTCTGCCACATCTTCCACATTCGATACCAAATGGTCAATAATGATTTCATCATACCACACCTCCACTATGTTCTCCATACACTGTACTCAAATGGTGTCTAATAACTCCATCTGTTAACAGTCAAAACCAAAATGTGACCAAAGTATTTACATCTCTCCAAAGCCTCACCATCCCCTTATTCCATGCAAACCCATAGTTCTTTTTCACCATACCTACAGTCAGCCCATTTCATAGACTAGGAGAGTAATTCTAAAGGTTAGAAAATTCTACGAAACAGAGACCATGGGACTCATTGTTAGGGTAGAGCCTGTAGGGGCAAAGTTTATGGAAGGGTACCCATAACTCAAGGAGATGCTGCAGAAGACTGGATGGCTCAATTTCATTGAAAAATTTGATGGATATCACAAGGAGATCACAAAATCGTTTGCTAGATCATTCAATGGTACAGAAGTAGAGATTGGAGACATTAAGTTTGCAATAACAGAATCTTACATAGCAGAGGCTACAGAACTACCAAGACTTGGTAATGTAGGTTTTAACCCCATACAGAAATTACCTGCATATGAATTCTAAAACATAGAAAATAAACAATGTGAGAGCATAACACATAAAACACATATACATAGAGATTTTCCCCTGGATCCCAAAACCAAGACTACCAGCTTGATTTTTCATTATATTCCTTTCAATGTTACAATACATATTTATACATGCCAAAGCATCCAATACCATGGACCGAAAACCATCGCGTCCAAAACCATGTGATAAAATCATGCACAAAACCATAGGTAGGTCCGCCCAACCTAACACAGGGTCCAAAACCAAAATTTTCCAGGGCGCTGCTCTAGACCCCAAAGAGTGGGGTTATGTGCACCCCTCAAACCCCCTATGACTCCCCCTGCTATGCAATCAACGCAACGAAGGTGGGGTTCCGCCCCCCTTCTAACCCCCCGGTTAACTACATGGGTTAGTCATGAAAGAATATAACACAACCCAACATTCTCCCACTCGTTATTTTCTTTCCACAGGGGGCCACATGAGAGCTTAGTCATTTATCCAGTCCTACAATGCCCATTGTTTCTCTACACCAAGAGAACTTCTTAGAGCTCATAGATTTTGTCATTGCATCTGTAGTATTCTTCAAAGTGTCCACCTTTACCAGCAACACCTTTTTGTCTTCTATCATATCCCTCACAAAGTGATACTGAACATCAATGTGCTTTGTCTTTGAATGATATGCATGGTTCGTTGCCAAGAAAATTTCACTTTGGCTGTCACATTCTATCCTTATAGCTCCCTATACTAACCCCATATTTGAACACAATCTCTGCAACCAAACTGCTTCCTTGCTTGCATGAGTGGCGCCATGTATTCTTCCTTTGTAGTTGATAGTGCCACTACAGATTGTTTCTTACTCGTCCAACTGACTGCACCTCCAAATAGGTTAAAAACATACCCACTTGTAGATCTTCTCTGCTCCAAATCTCCAGCCTAGTCTGCATCAACAAAGCCATGAATATCCAACACTCTGTCCAATCCTGGTCTTCCTTGGTAGCACAAACCATAATCACTAGTGCCACATAAATACTTGAAAACCCGCTTCACTGATGTCTAGTGCTCCTTCCCTGGTTTTGACATAAACTTGCTCAATACTCCCACTGCATGTGTAATGTCTGGTCTAGTACAGGCCATCACATACATCAGGCTACCGACTGCACTTGCATATGGAACACGGGACATGTCCTCTTCCTCTTCTTGTGTCTTGGGACACTGTTCAGCAGATAACTTTACACCCACAGGAATAGGAACCTTCATCGGTTTACTATCCTGCATATTAAACCTCGGCAATATTGTCTCGACATACTTCCTCTGGTTTAACCAAAGCTTCCTCTTTGTCTGATCTCTTTTAATTTCCATGCCCAAAATAAAGTTTGCAACACCAAGATCTTTCATTTCGAATTTGGAGGACAAATGGGTCTTCAAATCCTAGATAATTTCTTTGTCATTTCCAACCAGCAACATATCATCCACATACAAGACCAGATAAATAACACAATCACCAATTAATTTAAAATACACACAGTGATCTGCTTTACTTCTAGTGAAGCCAAGTCCCCGTATAAATGTATCAAATTTATGATACCACATCCTTGGTGACTGTTTTAACCCATACAGAGACTTCTTTAACTTGCATACCAGTTCTTTCTTACCCTTCACCGCAAAGCCTTCGGGTTGCTTCAAGTAGATCTCCTCTTCCATATGCCCATGAAGAAATGTTGTCTTCACATCCATCTGTTCTACCTCAAAATCAAAAGCAGCAGCAATCGATAAAAGTAATCTAATAGAAGTTATCTTGGCAACAGGAGAAAAGATATCACCAAAATCAATTCCCAGAAATTGGGAATAACCTTTTGCTACCAACCGAGCTTTGTATTTCTCCACCTTTCCTTCTGCATTTGTCTTCTTCTTGAACACCCATTTGCTACCAATGGGTTTCCTTCCATCCAGAAACTCCACCAGATCCCAAGCCTCATTTTTGTGCAAATATTCCATTTCATCAACCATGGCCTCTCTCTAGAGTTTTCCATCCTCTGAATCTACTGCTTCCTTCACAGTTTTGGGATCATCATCAGTAATAGATAAAACAAAATAGAAAGAAGATGAACTATACCTTTCTGGCTGCCTTCTTTCTCAAACTGATCTTTTCACACCCGGAGCTTGTGGCTCTTCATCTTCTGATTCCTCCTCTGCTGTAGAGTCTGATTCTTCCTCCTTTAGCTCAAACTCTATCTTCTCAAGTTCCTTTTGTTGGACTTCATGTTTAATAACATCTTTCACCTCTCTAAACACCACATCTTGGTTGTACACAACCTTCCTTGTTACTGGGTTCCAAAGCTTATAACCCTTTAAACCATCCTTATACACAATAAAGATGCATTTTTCAAATTTATTATCCAACTTGGTTCGTTTCTCCTTTGGAACATGTACATATGCATCACATCCAAATACCCTCAAATGTGAAAGAGAGAGTTTCTTACCAGTCCATACCTCTTGTGGAGTCTTATCCTCCAACGCTGATGAAGGTGATCTGTTGACTAGGTAACATGCTGTCTCCACCGCATCTGCCCAGAATTCCTGTCCTAACCTAGCACCATTGAGCATGCTTCTTGCCCTTTCCATCAACGTCTTATTCATTCTCTCTGCAACTCCATTTTGTTGAGGTGTATACGGAGTAGTTTTCTGTTGTGCTATACCACACCTCTTATAGAATTCTTCAAATTCCTTACTGCAAAACTCTCCACTGTTATCTGTCCTCAACACCTTTATCTTCTTCTCTGTCTAATTTTCCACCAAAGCCTTAAATTCTTTAAACATGTCAAAGACTTTAGATTTCTTCTTAAGGAAATATATCCACGTATTCCTTGAGAAGTCATCCATAAATGATACATAGTACACAGACTTACCTAGTGATGGAACCTTCACAGGTCCAAACACATCATTGTGCACAAGCTTTAATATATGTTCGCCTTCTTACCACCAGAGGGGAAACTCACCCGATTCTGCTTCCCATATACACAATTTTCATAGAAATCAAAATCCAGAGAGCTATTACTCATACCTTCTACCATATCTTTACCATGAAGTATTCAAAGGCCCTTCTCTCCAATATGCCCAAGTCTTTGATGCCACAACATGCTCTTCTCTCCAGAGACCACTAGATTTTCTACTCCACTTTCAAGAACCACAGAACTGTTGCACCCATCAACAACCGTGATACCTTGCAGCTTGTACAGAGTTCCAATTTGAACTCCCCGCATCAATACCAGTGCTCCCCAAACCATCTTGCAGGCATCCTTCTCGAACACTGTTTTTACACCTGCATTATCCAACTTGCTTACAGAATTCATATTTCTAGCCAATGCAAGAATATGCAAAATACCTGGAGGTGTTCTAACCCTTCCACCTTGCAACTTCAACTTTACTTTTCAACGACCAATGATTCTAGCCTTCCTATCATCCCCTAAGAAGACATCACCACCATCGTATTTCTCATACTCGCAGAACCACTCTCTATGGGAAGTGAAGTGAAAGGATGCACCTGAGTCAATCAACCATGCCTCATGATCTACATGTGTACTTGAAGAAGCCAAGTACACATCCCCACCTTCATCTGAGGTGGTTTTCGCCTCTGCAGAAGGAGCATCATCAAATCCCTTTCCTTTATCAGGAGCTTTAGATTTAGAGTCCCTTTTGTAGTGCCCTTCCTTTCCGCATTTCCAACACACCACCTTTACAAGTTTTCCTGGAGATTTAGATCTTCCTCTAGATTTAGATCTCCCACTTGATGACTTATTTTTGTTTCTGTTCTGGGATCGTCCTTGTACAGACAAGGCATCACCATTCTGGCTCTCCATATTTTTCCGTCTCATCTCCTTCGTTAGCAAGGATGAGACTATTTCATCAAACTGCAAGGTAGTTGCATTGCTACCTATTGCAATAACCATACTATCCCACGAATCTGGTAGAGAACACAACAAACTAATGCACTTATCTTCATCTGAAATTTTAATATCAACAGATGCTAACTGACTTACCACAATATTAAATGCATTCAGATGCTCTATCACAGAGTGTACATCTTTCATCCTTAGGTTATACAGATTTTTGTGCAGGAACAGTTTATTCACTAGAGACTTAGATTGGTAAAAAGTCCCTAACTTGTCCCACAAAGCCTTCATCGTAGCTTCCCTTGATACATTCAGCAATACTGAATCTGAGACACAAAATCGTATTGTGCTCTTTGCCTTCCGATCCAACTTCTTCCATTCTTCATCGGACACTCCCGTTGGTTTAGTACCCAAATCTACCACGATCCATTGATCTTTATCCACCAACAAATCCTCCATCTTGAGTTTCCACAACTCAAAACTCTGACCATTAAATTTCTCGATCTCTATCTTTCCATTGCTCGCCATCTTCTTTCACCACCATAATCGATCTCATAGATCTCCCACTGAAAAGGGTCTACAACAAGCCCGAGCGAAACCCCTCAGCAACAAAGGTGTCCCCTTGAAGCCAAAACAACTCCGATACCAAATGTAGGTTTTAACCCCGTACACAAATTACCTGCATACAAATTCTAAAACACAGAAAATAAACAATGCGAGAGCATAACACATAAAACACATATATTGAATTGAGGCTTCTGTGATCCATAATATTTTTAAGAAGAGATTTCAGCGTAAATCACATTCAGAAAATCTTTGTCGACGCGTTTCGAACCAACTAGTGTGGTTCATCGTCATGACAAGTTGAAGAAACAGATCTAGCTTAGCATGTTAAATAGTCCGAGCAGAGTCTCCAACAACTAATTTTGACTTTAGGACCAAGGTTATAAAAATTATTATAATTTAATGGAAATTAGTTAGATTAGGTAACCAATAAAAATATATAAATATATAAAAAAATAATTTAAATGGTGTTAATGGTAAGTTAAAAAGTTATGTTTGATAATTAAAAATTATAAGTTGTTTAATATTTAGATGGGAATTAGTTATATAAAGGACCTTTTCTTGTAATATATGTATAAAATATATGTATATATATAGATATAAAGTAATATTCATAAAAGTTAGTTAGAAATAATCAAAACATTGGAACGAGAAAATTAAGTTAACTTAACCAAACCAAAAAAAAAATTTAATAAATAAAATAATAATAATAATAATAATAATATATACAGTTTAATTAAGAAAGTAGAAGGTTGTAAAAGGTACTAATATCGAAAAAAATAAATAAATTAATTAATTAATTAATTAAAAAAATTCATATAAAAAAATAATAAAAATAAATAATTAACGAGAAAATATTAAAAAAAAAAATTGAAATAAGAAATAAGAAATAATACAAATAAAAATAAATAAATCAAGTGAGCGACACATTCTAAAAAGAAGAAGGACAAGAACAGGATCAAAAGAAAACTACAGAGCCAAAAGGAGAAACCCTAGGAGGAAGGAAAGACACGGCTCCAAGGAAAAAGAACTGCGAAAATAAGGGAAACAATGAAAGCTAGAAAAAGCAAGACTAGGAAGAAAGGGCAGGGATTCAGCAGCTACTGATCTTCCAATCGTCATCTCTATTGAGATTGTTCATCCTTCTTTCAATTTCAGTGGCTTCGGCCCATTTTTTTTTATATATATGAATTTTTATAATTTATTTATTTTATTATTATTATTATTTTTCTTCGATATTAGTACCTTTTACAACCTTCTACTTTCTTAATTAAATTGTATATTATTATTATTTTAGTTATTTATTTATTTATTTATTTATTTATTATTATTATTATTATTATTAATTTTTTTTAAATTTTATTATTATTATTATTATTATTATTTTTTGTTAAGTTAACTTAATTTTCTGGTTCCAATGTTTTGATTATTTCTAACTAACTTTTATGAATATTACTTTATATTTATATATAAATATATAGACATATATTTTATACATATATTATAAGAAAAGGTCCTTTATATAAATAATTCCCATCTAAAGATTAAACAACTTATAATTTTTAATTATCAAACATAACTTTTTAACTTACCATTAACACCATTTAAATTATTTTTTATATATTTATATATTTTTATTGGTTACCTAATCTAACTAATTTCCATTGAATTATAATAATTTTTATAACCCTGGTCCTAAAGTCAAAATTAGTCATTGGTCAAGTTAGCCATTGGAGACTCTGCTCGGACTATTTAACATGCTAAACTGAATCTGTTTCTTCAACTTGTCCTGACGATGAACCACACTAGTTGGTTTGAAACGCATCGACAAAGGTTTACTGAATGCGATTTACGCTAAAATCTCTTCTTA
This sequence comes from Pinus tabuliformis, assembly GCA_031772625.1. Classification (NCBI taxonomy): domain Eukaryota; kingdom Viridiplantae; phylum Streptophyta; class Pinopsida; order Pinales; family Pinaceae; genus Pinus; species Pinus tabuliformis. Next base: position 1,953,598,952 of record CM062819.1, read on the forward strand.
AAAACAAATATACACAGAGATTTTCCCCTGGATCCCAAAATCGGGACTACTAGCTTGATTTTTCATTATATTCCTTTCAATGTTACAATACAGATTTATACATGCCGAAGCATCCAATACCATGGACCGAAAACCATCGCATCCAAAACCATGGACCAAAAAATATCACGTCCAAAACCATGTGTGAAAATCATGCACAAAACCATAGGTAGGTCCGCCCAACCTAACATAGGGTCCAAAACCAAAATTTTCCGGGGCACTGCCCCGGACCCCAAAGAGTTGGGTTACGTGCACCCCTCAAACCCCCTGTGACTCCCCCCGCTACGCAATCGACGCAACGAAGGGGGGGCTCTGCCCCCCTCCTAACCCCCTAGTTAACTATGTTGGCTAGTCGTGAAAGAATATAACACAACCCAACAGGTGAGAGATGGTTCAAAAACAAAAAAATTCACAGTGAATCATGGAAGGTAATCTTCAAGAACCCAGGTATGGATGTCACTATGTTTATAAAAGGAATTCCTATTTCAGCACTCAAAAATAAATGGAGAAGCATGCTTTTGATATTACAAAAATTTATTACCTGTGAGGGAAGATTCAGATGTATGTATGTTTATCATATATGTTTATTGATGAACTTTCTAGAAAATGGAAACATCAACCTCCCTTTCTTCCTTCTAAACAGTCTAAGGAGGATGGCTTCAAATGTACAGAAGAAAATAGAATCCCTGGAGACAACCATGTACCATCATGGGTTGGTCAAAATACTAGTTGAGTATCATCTGAAAAGAATAGGAGATACCTGGGAAAAATTTCTGATAAGAAACAATTTCCAAGAGGCACCAGAATATCCTGAAGGAGATAATATCAGAAAGAGTAGGAGAAAGAAGACTAATCTAACCATTCCAAGCAACCCCGAGCCCTCAGTATAGAAAAATTATGAAGAACCAATCTCTGAAAAATTGACAGAGATCAGAGAGCAAATTAGGCAGAAGAAGAAATAAAAAAGAAAGCTAGTGGAATTACTAAGAAAAAACCTGAATCTCCATTACAACAAGATGATGAACAACTAATCTCCGAAAAATTAATAGAGATTAAGAAAAAAATCAAGAGGAAGGAAAAGATAGGAAAGGAGAAAAAGGGTACAAAGGAAGAGAACATAAACCCCCTACAACTTAGAAGGAGCTCTAGACTCCGAGGTATGGTAAATAAGGTATCATCAAAGGGAACATAGTTCATAAATCTAGAAGAAGAAACCCTAATACCATCTCCTGAAAATGTTCCATTTACATACAGTCCTCAAAACTCTCCTAAACAGTATTTTGAAGGTATCCCTAACAGAGGATCCCCAGGCATAGACCCAGTGCAGCAACAAATTTATGATTATATAGAATCACTAGAAAAGAAAAATGCCTCAATGGATCCAGGATCCTCAGCCCATCCAGAACAACCTGTCAATCCACAAGAACCTTTGACTGACTCTCTCAAACAGGAAATCTATGAGTTAGATATATTGAACAGGCATATCAAGAAAGAAAATGAAACCCTGAAGGAACAAAGCAAATTGGATGAAACCATTCATGATAATACAATACTGCACCTAGGGCTATGGTAGAAGAAGCATAGGAAGTTGAAGAGGAAGAATAGAAACTTGAACAAAACAATCATCAACCTCAAATACATACTTCTCATGAAGAAACCCAGGATGAAAGTCACTTCAAACAGGAGTAAGAGAAGAAAGCTAGATGTACTAGCAGAGGTATCTGAGCCGATGCAATAGGAAAGAAGAGTTCACAGTTTTGGAAAAATTGCATGGAGACATGCAATGATTTGTAGTGGGGGTATGTTGGACCTTAGAATTACTCTCTCTTTGACAACTTTTCTCACTTCTTTCTCTTGTTTTTCCATAAAAGACAGATCCCCATCACTTATAAATGATAGATCTTGTCTCAAGGAAGACATTAAATGATTGACATGTTATACTTTTATGTTTTCACTATTTGAAATAATTTTTTGAAAATTAGCTATGGAACGTATCCCATTCTGCAACTAACCATGCGTTCCATAGCTACTTCCATGGTTGAACAGGTTACAGGTGTCAAACGAGGAAATCGGCCGCATGGGAATCTCTAGAATTGTCTTGACATGGATCCTATCCTAGTCACCCAGCGCAAATCGACAAAAAGCCAACTCAAGACCATAGTCAAAGGTGGAGACAAATGAAGAAACCTGAGAGAAATAGGACTCTGTGTCCACTCTTCGTGGCTAATTAATAAATCCAACAATTTTTTTGCAACATTAACTCGAACTAGCCACCGGTGATAACAATTTCATGCAACCATCTTGCTGACTTAAAGTCACCTGTAGCTGATCAACCATTTATGCAGATCTGTTGTAATATGTGGAAACCACCTATAGCTAAATTCTCTCAAAAGACAGTTAGGAATATTTCTTTAAATATCAGTTGTACAAAACTGAGAAAAGTTTGAATTTTTGTATGTATTAATCTCATACTTACAGCTCTGTAATTTTGGAACTTATTTTCCTGTTAATAATATGAAGCTGAGTTTGACCAAGTGATCATTTGAAAGAGTATCTTCAGCTAGTTAGCAACTCAACTCAGTCAGTTGCAAAGGGTCCCTACACTGAAGGAGGTTTTTCTTTTGTTTACTGTTCAGTTTAGTTTCATTATTTACTTTAGTAGTGTTTGTAGTTTAGGTTGATTTCATATAGTTTGTTTTCTTTTAATTCTGTTTAGTAGCATAATGTTAGAATTCGATGGTGCAGTCTTGTTTATCCTATCTATTTCATAAATGACACTTGTTTTGCCTTAACATGGTAAGGTGGAAAAGTAATAAGGATGCATTTCTGATTAGTTTACTTACTATTTTTTCCTTTGTTATTTATTTCCTAGTTCAGATTTCCAATGCACTATGTGGATAAATGTTTTTGGTCACCATTTCAAGCTGATATCCATCCTAAACTAAATGGTTAAACATTCACTTCACACGAGGATTGAAATCAATTAGTTACTCTTTTCATATTTGATTTAGTTCTTTGGACTATAAAGTACAGTAAGCTGCTTGTATGCCATCTCAAGAAAGTTATCTTTCAAAATTGAAGGCTTGGACAACTAAAAGTGCTTTAGTCAGCTTCATTCTCTGTAATTATTTCAATTCTCCTTACAACTTTACCTTTTAATTTTTGACTTAGGATTAAATGACCAGATAGGATAGATGCTTTGTTTTTCCTTCCTGTAACTTAGATTTTGATTAGTTCACCTTTAGGAAATTTAGACTCAGTTTCTCATAATTCAAACTGTACATCATTAGGAATCAAGGAAACCCAAAAAACAAAGCAATATAAAAATACAAAACAACGAAGTAAGAAGGGTTAAATAGCACATACAGTGAACTACACTTCATTAGATTATGAGCCTCGGTTTATAATTTATGCAAAGCAATTTAGGAAACTAAATTGACTAAACATGTTCCCCAGAAGATTATATCATACAAAGATACCAAGTCCACTTCCAGGTTTTGGAAGGAGTTGTTTTCAGGCTTGGGGAGAGAGTTATATTTCAGTATAGATTTTCATCTGTAGACAGATGTACATATAGAGAGGGTTTACAGGATTCTTGAGGATATGTTGAGGATGTATGTCATGAATTAGCAGCGGAAGTGGGAAGATTATCTTCCACTATTATTTTTTTCATATAATAATGTGTATCAAGAGTCCTTAAGGATGAGTGCATTTGAGGCTCTTTATGGGCAAATTTGCAATACTCCTATCACCTGGAGTGATCCAAAGAATAGGGTGTTGATTGGATCAGACATGTTGGTAGAGATGGAATAGGAAATTCAGGTTATCAAAAGGAATTTAAAGGTAGCATAGGATAGGCAGAAGAGTTATGCAGATCAACACAGGGCATTGAAGGAGTTTTAGGTTAGGGAGCATGTGTACTTATGCATCAATCCTGAGAGGATATCCTTCAGGATTGGACCATGTTCCAAGCTAGCATTTTGATATTGCGGGCCTTTTTGAGATCCTTGAGAAAATTGGACCGATGGCCTATAGACTTTCACTACCACCAGTAGTGAAATTCCATGATGTTTCCCATATTTCATTGCTTAACAAGTATGTTCAGGATGTTGATCATGTGATTGATTGGTATGTATTGAAGGTGGTGCCAAAGGGGGAATTCCAGCCAAAACCTAAGTGCATTTTCAATGGAAACAACTCATTCTCTAAAACTGAGCAATCGAGCAGATTAAAGTGCAATAGAAGCACCTTGGGCCCGATGAAGCTTGATGGGAGATGGTTGATCAGATGTGGGCTATGTATCCTTCCTTATTTTCCGTTTTAGTAGACGTATTTGATTTAGGTGTTATGATTATGTTTACGTATATGTGTATTGTAGATATTGTAATGACATATGTTATAAATCTCCAGTAAGAAGTATGTTGTAAATATTGCATCGAGTTGTGTTATAAACTCCAATAAGCAGTATAGGGTTCATGTTTTCAGTAGTTGGTATGATGTAAATGTTGCATTTAGTTGGTTTATAAACATGTTATAAATCTGCATGTGCAGCATGTTTTGTTGGTTATAAGCATCACTGAACACTGAGGGCAGTGTTTTCCCCCGATTAATTTTCTGTGTAAAAAAATAATACCAAGGTCATGGGACACATATTCCAAGTTGAATGATTGGAAAAACACCTTAGTGGGCATCACTTGTGATCAATTAATGGCTATGGAATTGGCAAAGGAAAAGAGACAATAATTGGAATTTATTTATAAGAAATAAAGGAAAATGTGAGAAAAAGAAAATGAAAAGACATAGATTTTCATTCAAGGGAGATTAAAGGAAAAATGAAGGAAAATGAAGAAAAAAGGAGACCTCAATTATAAAAATGCATCAGAGAATCAGTTCACTACTTATGGCACAACTTTTGCTCGTTTATCTTTTGACAGTTTCAAGTTGAGTTATCCTTTTATTCTCTCACTCTCTCATACTCTCGCATACTTCGACAAATATTTGATCATTATTAGAGAACTTGGTTATTCACTTGGATTTGCGATTGAAGGCAAAGGAACGTAGGAAAGCAAAAAGGGAATAATTGAATTGGTGGCTACAACAGGGATATTTTGCAGGTAATAGGTTGCATGTGTGATTTCCTTGCTGATTTTTAGATGCATGGTATATGCATTTGATTTTTTGGTTATGGATTTTCATTAGCATGGATATTTTCTTGGATTTATAGTGGTTTTATCCTTTCCTTTCCATTTCATGGATATCCATGGTGTTGTGGTTTTTTTTCCACTTGTTTTTTTTATTGGTGCTCAGGATCCTTATGGTTGTGGGTAAACGTTCTGGAAGCCCTGGAACAACTTGGATTGAGTTACTAGTTCCTGGAGTCATAGGTTGGGAAAAATGATTTGCAACCCTTGATGGGTTGAGTTACTAGTCCCTGGAGCCATGGTTGGAACAAATGCTCTGGAGCCCTGGATCATTGTGCATTGAGTTACTAGTTCCTGGAACCCTAGACAACGTAGGTTGAGACCAATCTGATTCATGTTATTGATTTCCAGATCGTAGAGGTGGAATTACTGTGGTTGAGAGTTGAGGTGGTTTGGCCTCTGGAAAACCTAGTTGGTTTTTTCTTGGTTTATTCCATGATATCCTACATTCACGCTTGGAATATGGCATGGAGGTGATTAGCAGAAAGAGAGATTTCGTCCAGCCCAATCTATGGTCGAGTGGTGCGTGGAAGTCTTTGAGTTGGTTGGAATTTTCATATGTTAATAAGAGTTATTTTTCTATTTTTTCCTATGAGAATTTGTATTAATTATGATGGTGATGTTATGGCTGATTTTCCATGGTTTCTATGGTGGTTATTTTCTTGTTTATATGATGTATTCTATCTATGGCTCCTGTCATGTTTTGATAAGATATTGAATGGTTAATGAATGCATGAACTAACAAGTAATATTGAGGTTAGGTAGAGAGGGATTAGAACCTTCTTGGTGATTCTCTGATGAATACCATCACTTTATGATCATATATGCATTCATGGCCTGTAGCTTACATGTTTTCCATATATTTGATGAAATTTATAGTGTGTTCTACGCAATATAGGTAAAATTTCTAATTTAAGTTGGAATATTTTTCATTTACATAATGTTAAATATGATCATGGAAATTTACAAGAAGTTATGGAAAGTAGTCTGGAGGCTAGCTTGGAAAAGTGGCTCATATCTCTAGATTGGTGGCACAGAACAGGGAAACTAGACCATAATTGCATGGAAGCATGCCTATGTGTGTGGTTGGAGGCCTATAACTACACTCTTTCTTTGTTGTGCATGTGGTTGGGGTGTTAGGTCAGTGAAAAAGATGTCCAGCTCAGGGAATGATCATCTAGAGTGGTTGTTCAGCTTTTGAGTGATTTATAGTCCCTGTAGGATGTCATAAGTGTTCAATTTTTAGGCCCCACTTCCTTAACTGGAACATTGGAGGTCGGGTCATGTCATAGTAGCACCCAGCTTCACATTTACCTAAGGGGATTCTGAATTTGGGTAAATGTGGGAGGGGCATTTACAAATGATAGTTAACAGTTGCTAAATGTAAAGTGGACTCAACTCTTGGGAAGACTATGGAGCTGAAGGGAAAAACTGTAGTCAATTTTTACAGAGGGATTTTCAATTGTTATGGTTGATGAAGACCTTGTTTGATTCAACACCTGACTATACCATATTGTCAGATTTACAGGTTTATTTTCAAAAAACAATTTAGTATCCAATTCTAGATGACATTCTTTGGAAAACATGTGAAGACTTAATCCAGCAAGCTACAGTTGAATTTATGGAACCATGTATCGAGTCCCAGGGAAAAAGTTCAATTTCTCATATGAATGTTTAAAAGTGGAGACTTTTACTTTGTAATAATGCATAATTTTTTTATTATAGGATGGTAAAGTAATTTGGCAGTTATGCATAATTTTTTTTGATGTAATTTTCTTTCAAAATACAGAAGAACCATAGAGAAAGGGTTCAAATTTTTTTCCTCAGAGACTTTTTTGCAAGAATTTTTTGTGTAATGCTTAAGCTTTTTTGGAAGATGAATAAAGTTTTCAAGTGATTCCAATTTTTTTTGGTTATAGTATGTGTTTCTCTTCTTTGTAACTCATTTATTGTGTTTGTTCTTCCTTTGAAATTTGTGTATGAAGCATATTGTTTCTTTCCTTATAAACAAATTTATAAATGCTTTGAGAATAGAAAAAGATACATGTTTTTCTTTACACAGAGAAACCTTAATCAAGCGCTCCACAATTTCACCACTCCACCTTCTTTCATTCCACATTTTCTGCTAAGATTTTATGTGTGAGATTTTTTTAGCCCTGTGCAATAAATATTTATTCTCAAAATTTCCCCCTGCTACACTGCAACTTTAGAAAAAATTGTAGCCACAAACATAATGGCCATCTTGAGAGGTTTGTTTAGTCTTCCAAGAGAAAAATAACATTACACCTCAAGGGTTGTCTATGGGTAAAGCTATTTAATCATTTTTTTTAAATATATTTATTTTACCTAAGTGGATGTCCTAGTCACTAGTTCCTTTCCGCCAGGAACTATATCTAGGGCTACAACATCAATTGGCATCATTTTCGGGGAATGGAGTTGAAAAATTTTCCCTTGATTCTTCTAAAGAATTTCTTTGTATGATCAGAGAGGAAAGTGTAGGTTGAGTTTTCTAACCAGAAGAAAGCAACCACTAGTGAAATTGACTCTAAGAAGAGCTCTTACCGACTCTGATACTTCTCAACAGAGAACCCCAAAAGTGTTTGATCCTAAGAAATTACTTTCTAAGAGAGCTTGGAGAGAAAATAAGTCCCTTGTCACACCAAAGTCTACAATATTTGGTCATGGTGCATCTACTTCTAGTTCTCATAAAGTTGAATTGGATATTCTATAAATTTCTCCAAAAGCCCTAGATTTCTTTGAAGGACGGTTTCCACCACCTAGTTTTCCTTTTCTAGAACCCCAACTAGAAAAAAATGTATTTTGATCTATCTTTTTATTTCCCTCCTATCTCTGAAGTTGAAGACATTAAAGAGGTTTCTACAGTAACTACATCACAGTTAGTTCCCACTATATCATAAGTTCCTCCAGTTTTTATAGAACCACATGTTTCCTCTACTTAGTCAATAATAAATCCTCCTCCTCCACCAATTAATATGGAAATTATTGGCTTTTTCACTAACCGTTATGATCCTCTTAACTTACCTCAATATCTAAATTCATTACCTCAAGATTATTTAAAATTTTTGCCTAGGTTTGCTGGAGAGGGTGATATTACATCATAGAAGTGTTTTGTAACCTTTTGTGCGTTCGTGGAGAATTTAAATGTTGAATATGAAGATGTGGTCATGAGACTATTTGTTCAGTCACTGGATGGAGAAGCCAAGAAATGGTTTAAGTCTCTTCAAGAAAATTCAAGTAATACTTAGGAGGAACTTGAAACTAAATTTATAGAAAAATGAGTTGTAAAAAAGATCATGTTTATTATCTCACTGAATTCAATAACATAAAGAAGAATCCTAATGAATATGTCTACAAGTCTATTAAAATATTTAATAAACTTTATAATGGGATACTAGTAGAAGTTAAACCTTTTCAATCAGCAGCTTGAGTGGATTTTGTGGGAGTTTTTTTATGTAGATTCCGACTTCACTTTAAGGAAATGGAGATCGAACATCCTTGATAAGGTTAAAATTGATGCCTTGGAAATGGAGGCAAATCTTGCATCAACAGGTATGTTCAAAATAAAAATTGATCACTCAAAGAAGAAGAAACGAAAGGAGGAAGTTGGCCCATAAGTGCAATAGAAATATCCGAGGAACAAATTTTAGATGAGATGATTAGGATGATCATAGATCTTTCAAATAAATTGGTACAGTTAGAAATTGAAAAATAGAATCCTCCTAGGTAATTGCAACAAGCTAGGAACTGAAATGTTAAGCCTCGGTTTAGAATAACTCTTCAAATTATGCAGAGATAAAGGAAGGAGAGAGAATATCAGGTACATCCCCCACTGGTGATTGAGGATACACTAGAGGAAGATATAGAAGAAACTTTAAATCTATAAGAAAATTAAGAGTCTATGTTGTCTGATTAAGAGGAAGCAGAATACAAAGACATGTATATAGAATTCCAACCCCCTTTAAGAGAAGAAGAAATTAATGCTTATTGTAAGGAGTTTGCGGATCTAATGCAGGTCGAGCTTCATAAGAGATATGAGCTCAGATCCAGGAAAAGGTCTAGGACCCAAAGGAAAAATGAGGATTGAGATCAACAATGTTAGTTTCAGTATTTTTGGCCTGTCAGCAGTGATCAAATATGCTCCTACAAGGTGTTGTTAGGGTGTCAAGTCAATTTTTTGTCATTTCAGTGAAGCTTCAAATAAAAATTTGGTCACTGGGTATTGTTGTCTAGGTCACTGCTTCTCCCTTCACTTACTCATGGTATTCATCACTCATCATGGTCATTGTCTTCTTCAAGGTATCATATCTTCACTTAAATGTCTTGGGTCATGAAATGGTTAAATTCCTCATTTTAGGTCATGGTCTAGGGTTTCACTCCATGTGTCATCATGGTACCATATGTCAAAACAAAAACATGTCCATCATGTGATTTAGTGGGTAAAGGGAGTTATCAACTTAGGGAAAGAAAAATAAAGGTAAAGGTAACGTTTTATTTCAAATAAGACAATCCTGCAGTTGATATAGCACCATTTATCACCCTTGGTATTTGTGATGCTTGGTTTATGGCCTAGGGCAACCCCTCCTTCCAGACTTGGTCCAAATATATTAAAAACAGTGTTTTATTCCCTGTACACTACTTTTCCCTGAGATAAAAGCGTGTACACGCGGGTTAGTCAATACCCACCCTGCATATATGTGTTAAAACACTTAAAAAAATAATATTCCTTAATTATGGGTGGAGTTCACAGGTTTTACCTGTTGATTACCTCCTATTGCCCGTGGCCCAACTGTTTCCCAACTAAAAAACTAATTGGGAGAAGTATAAATAGACTTCTATGGGAAGGCCTAAAGGAGGAGAAGAGATAGAGTTATTATATTGAGATTATACCTGACTGAGTCTGATGAATCCCTGTGCCTCATGCACTTCCCCAAGCTTCAGGAAACCCTTGTTTCCTTGATTATAGATATTCTCCCTCTTGCTTGAGATATCATGGTGTTGGTTATGGAAGAAGATTGTTGAAGGTTGGGATAGGATGAATCCGGAGGACGGTTCCGCTTGGAGCCGGAAGAAGAAGACTCAGGTGAATTCTCTCCATGTATTTTATATCTTACTGCAATAAAAGAAATGTTGTCTTGTTTTCGAAATTAACTTTGTTTATGCATCAAATTGTGTTTCAACTCATGTATGAATGTTGTTTTGATGTATAACTAATCATTAACTTATGTGATATAAAGTCAAATTTTGTGAATATGCTTTACTTCTATATTGCTATGTATGTTCGAATTGAATGATTTTCAGGTTTGAAGAACATCAGGAGTTGCAGAGGGTCTAAACCCTGCGGGACCTACTCAAACGAAGGAAATCTAGGTATGGTCGCTCTTACATAGTTTGTTTATATAAGCATTTTGTCTGAGTTGTATGAGTGTTCTTATTGTAGTCTACTTCTGCTCTGTTGCGGTTCTAACCCAAAGCCCTAGGGTACTTATTCCCGTAACAGAATTGGCAACTCCGCTAGGGATAATAATCTTGTTATTCCTATTTTGGGTTGTTCAGTGTGAATCAAGGCTCAATATTTGGTTTGCTTGTTATTACAATTTTATTTGGTCTACTAGGGTCTCATACCTTAAGTGTGATCTTTTTGATTTGGCTTTGTTTTTACTTTTCTTACAAGGCTTTGCATACACATTTTACTCGATTTACAGTAGCATACACACACTTGTTTCTGTGAAGTAAACCTGAGTATACGCGAGTTTCCTTTATCAGAAGCGCGTGTACATGCCTCTGTGCTTGAACACAGTCGCGTATACCATTTTTTGCATTGCTTTTTCAAATCTCTCTCTCCAGAAAGATTTGTTGCCTGGTCTACTTAGTCTCTGAGTGGTCAATTTTTGTTTGAAGAATTTCATTATTCTGCAAGCTTACTGTTTCGAAGTCTCTTCCTCATTGAAAAGATTTGGCCTAGGTTTGCTTTTTGAGCGAGTTTGTAATTGGTGTTTTGGCACACAAGACTTCGTTCAAAAGTTCTTGATTGTTCTGGTCCTCCAGAACAGGAGATTGTTTTCAATCTCAGTGTCAAGCTCGGTTTTTGGTCTACTTGCTTTGCTTTCCATCATTTTGTGGCCTTATAGCTTTTCTTGCTTTTTGAAAGTCTTTTTGATGAATTTGAAAGTATTTCTTTCCTGGCTTCTTGGTCAATTTGTCAAGCTCTTTGCTGTTGTTTGGGTCGTTTAGTACAAGTTGAAGCCTTTTTGCTCAAGTTTTCGTTCATTTTCGAGTTTGTAACTTGCAAGGACTCCTTGTGCTCTTCTTTCGATCTTTGAGTTTTAGTGGCATTTAGAGTAATTTCAAAAAGTTGTTTTGGCTGTTTCTTGAAAAAGAAAAGATCCCAAAAAACGTTGTCTTTAATAATAACAAATTCTTTCGGAAATAATCACATAGGAGAAATTTTGTCGACACATTTCGAACCATCTAGTGTGGTTCATCTTCAAGACAAGATGATGAATCAGATCTAGGCAATGAAATAAATAGATGAAGAGAGCAACTAACTAGCCGTTAGAAAAAACGGCAAGTTTGAAAAATATATTTAAATTTCTATTTTATTATTATATTTCTATTTTTTAGTTAAAAAGAGTTTTAATTATTATTAATTATTATTATAATTATTTAATATTATTATTATTATTATTATTATTTGAATAAATCAATTTAAATTAAAAATAAAATAAAAACAAATAATAATTGTAGAAAACAAAATAATAAATTATTTATTATTATTATTATTATTTTGGATTTTATTAAATAAAATTATAATATAGATATGACTTAATTTCATTATTATAATAAATATATTATTTAATTTAATATATATATATATATATAAGAGACCAGGGTAGGAATCCAACACCGGTTGACGCTCCAACCATCGTCTCTGTTAAGGCTAATGAGCCTTTTTCATTTTAAGGTTAAGATGTTGGATCCCTGCCCTGATCTCTTAAAAATATATATTATTATTATTATTATTATATATTAAATTAAATAATATCTTTATTATAATAATGAAATTAAATAATATCTATATTATAATTTTATTTAATAAAATCCCAAAATAAATAAATAATAATAATTAATTTATTATTATTATTATTATTATTATTTACAATTATTTTTTTTGTTATTTATTTATTTATTTTATATTTTTTAAACATAAATTGATTTATTCAAATCATAATCATCATCATGATAATAATAATAATAATTTTATTTTTTTATTTTTTACAATTATTATTTGTTTTTATTTTATTTTTAACTTAAATTGATTTATTCAAATCATAATAATAATAATAATAATTAAAATTCTTTTTAACTAAAAAATAGAAATATAATAATAAAATAGAAATTTAAAAATATTTTTTCAAACTAGCCATTTTTTCTAACTGATAGTTAGTTTCTCTCTTCATCTATTTATTTCATTGCCTAGATCTGATTCATCTTCTTGTCCTAAGTCTTTAAGTAGATCTTTTTAATAATTCAAAGTGGCTCACCGACCATCTCGACAGTCCAGGAGACTTTGTGGGCTATCATCTACGAGTTTGGAGCCTTCTCCTAGAAGGCGTAGGAGCGATTTTGCCAGTGGTTTCCAACTAGTGACACTAGGCGGATCAGAGATTGATCCTCCGCTTGGGGGCATTAGTTCACAAGATAGACCTGGTACTAGTACAGAGTTAGAGAGGAACACACCAGTTCTTTCTCGAGTACTCTTCTAGTCAGAAGATAATATTGAAGTAGAAGAGATTTTAGAGTCGTTTGTAGCTCTGAATTCTCCTCTCCCTCTTGACCATCCAAAAGTTTTGTTATACGTTGGAACTCTGACTCACAGGCCTTCGAACCCGGGTTTACATACGTCTATTCCTTCAATGACCACTGTCGGAAGCATGGCATCTACGACGAGTGTTGCGAGCATAAAGACTCCCATATTTGTTCAAGCGGGAGGAACTATTTCCATCCCTTCTAATACTCCCAACACAACTATATTTGGGGCTACTTCCATTCTATCAATGAAAGTTCTCAAGTTACTGTATCTAGTTTTGGATTCTTCCCTTTTGGAATGTCATCTCAAGGTATTCCTTCAGTTCCTTTGAACATACCATTGACCGCCTCTACACCCATGATGAGTGGATTAGCTTCTTTTCAGGGTTTCCCATTTGGAAGTGGTCATATACCACATTCCAATCCAACAGTTGGGTCAATGCCTTTTCATTTTACAAGTCAAGGTAGTAACCCCTTCTAGAGTTGGACAGACCCCGCAGTTAGTGGGATAGGAGTTGGGAATCAATTTTTTGACCAACAAGGGAATGTTTCGTATTCTTTGGTCAATTATTTTCAAAGTTTTCCACCCTTTTTTAACGCATGTAACCCTTATCAGGGGTTGTCAGCTCCTTTCAATAATTTGTTAGGGGGTAACTTCACTGGTTACGGAGGATTTTCGGCAGGAGTTGGTCAAACTCGGAATTTTGCTGGACCACAAGGATCACCTTTTGGTTCAGTAGGCTCTACAAGTTACTTTGGGCAACTTGGTGCCTTTCAAAATCCAGCTCATTCTTTTCAGACCTTTGGGAACCCCGCCCGGTTTGGATGGAATTCTCAAGGTCCCTCATGACTTCCTTTTCTAGCCATGCTTAACTTGCCAGACTTAACTAAATTGATGAATGATCTAATTAGGTACAATCTGGCTTGGCCTCCAGTTCCAACTAAACTTCCCTCGGACATTCCAAAGTTTGAAGGGAAGAGTGGTGAAGACCCAAGAGACCATGTGACCACTTTTCACTTTTGGTGCTCATCCAACTCCCTGATAGAAGATTCGATCAAGTTGAGGTTATTTCAGCACACCCTAATAGGAAATGTGGCTAAATGGTATATAGAGTTTCCAGGGGGCACCTATACATCTTTCGCTGATTTGGCTAATATTTTCTTGAACCATTTTCGGTTGTATGTCCGCTATAAAGTCAGAACTGAACTTCTAGCCAACTTTCAGCAAGACACATGTTGTGTCCCCATAATACTAGTGATTACCCCATTACTATTGTAGTTATACCCCTTATTAATATTGTTGTGCCCCTATTGCCCCCATATTGTTATTATTGTGCCCCATAGAATCCCTCTATTGTTATTTTTGTGGCTTTATATTATTATTGTTAGGTCGGCTGGATTATATTGTGACTCCTTAGACTCCTATATATAGAAAGGAGGTTTTGTCATTTGAATCATCCAAGAATTGTTCATTTATGTAATGCAAAGGAGGTTTCCCCCTCGAAGAGGCTGAATTCTAAGGCATTGATCTATCTTTTCTATCTTTTCTTGAGCTGGTTTCATAACATTTGGTATCAAAGCTTTGGATTCTAGGGTTTCGCTGCGCCAAACAGGTCATCGTGGAATTTTCGCTATAAAATTTTTTTTGTGACGTTTCAGAAGTTGCAAAAAAAACCCATTTGAGAAGAAATCGTATTGAACCTCGAGTCCGAATTTCAGAGCTTTTAGCTATATATTTGTGGAGATATGATCTGAGGAAGTTGGTCTTTTTTAGAATCCTGAATTACATTCCAAACAGGTGACCTGAGGAAAATCTTCATAACTTTCTTTCTGAGCATCGGATTGAAATTTTGCAAGAAGGTATAGAAAGAGGACGGACTGTAGTTTTCTTGTATATATTTTTCAAAGTTAAAGGTCAAAACAGTGACACATGGAACTTCATACAAGTTCGCTCTACTGAACTAGTCTACAATCAGGTCACTGCGGGAGATTGTGCATAACTCTTTCTTGGAGAATCCAATTTGGATCAGAATAGTGGCATTGGAAAGAGGAAACAGAAGGCTACTACAGATCACAATTTTAGAACTGGATGATTCGAAATTACAGAGATACATCAGATTCAATATCAAGCTTCTACAAAGTGAAAAAAGGTGTGTGGTTTTTTTTAAATTTTTGCATAAGCTTGGTTTGAAGGAATTCAAAGGGCATAGTAAAGCATTATTATCGGTAATTGATGCCCCGAGGAAAGAAAATGCAAACACCTAGTAAGCAACCTGAAATCTCTAACATGACTTATGAAGAAGAGGAAGAAATGCAACATGATATAGCAAAATTACGAGACCAAGTGCAACAAGTGTCACTTGCACAAAAAGGAACAAAATCTAAGATGGATGGTTTAAAGAAATATGTAGAAGCTAAGATGGATGGTTTAAAGAAAGGCGTAGAAGCTAAGATGGACGATTTGAAGATAGATTTGAAGACAGACATGGAAGAATTTAAGAAGTTGCTACAAGAAAGGGTCACTAATGGTGAAAGGGTAGTAAAGGAAACTCATGATGAGAACAAAAGAAATATTAATCATGATTCCATAGACTCTAATGTTGGATTGAAGACCCACCATATTCCAAAAATCGATATGAGGAAGTTTGATGGCAAGGATCCCGCAACATGGATATTACAGATGGAGCAATTCTTCGATCTCAATAATGTGCAAAACACACAAAAGGTACGTATGGCAACTTTATATTTGGAACCAAATCAGTTTGTATGGTATCAATGGATTTGCTCTCGTAAACAATTTATCACTTGGGCAATTTTTACGGAAGAATTGATAGCACATTATGAGGGTACAAAAAGCAACACTTTTTTTAGCCAATTGATAAGTCTCAAACAAAAGGGTTCAATAATGGAGCACATTGAGGAGTTCCAAAAATTGAACATAAGGGTAAAAGATATTCCAGAGGAGCATAGGATTGATGTGTTCATAGGGTCTTTAAAGGATAATATCCAACATGATGTTCGCCTTTGGGAACTTGATTCATTAGAGAAGGCATTCAGGTTAGCAAGAAAAATGGAAAGCAAAATTATGGCAACCAGGAAGCATACCACTCACAACTATAAATACGGAAGTGTTGTTGCCCCTAGTCTTCCACAACCTATAAGGTTGACACCACAACAATTGGAAGAAAAAATAGAAAAAGGGCTTTGTTATAGTTGTGATAGAAAATACACTAAAGGTCATAAGTGTGCTGAGAAGAAATTATTCTACATAGATTGTGAAGAGGAAGAAGAAAAGGAGCAAGAAAGGTCAAAAGAAGAGGATATACTCCAAGAACAAAGCCTAGATGAAGAACAAATAAATCCGACCATATCTTGTAATGAATTGACAGGAATTACCACTCCTCAAACCATCAAGATAAAAGGACAAATCAAGAAGAAAAAGGTAATAGTGTTGATTGATTCAGGAAGCACCCACAATTTTATTCATTGTAAGGTAGCAAAATAATTGAATTGCTTCCTATATCCAACACCAGAGTGTCAAGTGATGATTGCAAATGGAGGAACAATAAATTGCTCTGGAAAGTGCCATAATATCAAGCTATCCATGGGAGAATATGTATTGACTAGCCCAATGCTTTCCATTTCAATGGGAGGTGCTGATGTTGTACTAGGAGTCCAATGGCTACAATCCTTGGGTACAATAGCTTTTAATTTTCAAGAACTTTTCATCAAATTTTCTACGGAAGGAAAGGAAGTTGAATTAAGGGGTATTGCAGGGAAACCAGGAAAGATAACCAGCTCTAATGGTATGACAAAGCTTCTAAAAAAGGAGCAAAGAGGTGTAATTGCACAATTATGTTCGCTAGATGTTTCCACATCGGAATCATCTATTTCTCCAGATCTCCAAAAAGTCCTAGACAATCATTCTAAGGTATTTGAGACTCCCAAAGGTCTCCCACCTATGCGTGATCATGATCATGCTATTCATCTGATTCCAGGAAGTGTTCCTCCAAACATCAGGCCGTACAGATATCCCTATGTCCAAAAGAGTGAAATTGAACGTATGGTTGCAAAAATGCTAGAGGCTGATATAATTCAACCAAGTCAAAGTTCTTTCTCTGCTCCAGTACTATTGGTGCACAAGAAGGATGGATCATGGCGCATGTGTCCGGATTATAGGGAGCTCAACAAGCTCACTATTAAAGATAAGTTCCCCATTCCTGTCATTGATGAATTATTGGATGAATTGCATGCATCAATTTACTTCACCAAGTTGGATCTTCGTTCAAGATATCATCAAATCAGAATGAAGATTGAAGACATTCCGAAAACAGCATTTAGAACTCATAAGGGTCATTATGAATTTTTGGTCATGCCTTTTGGCCTTACCAATTCACCTTCAACATTTCAAGGTTTGATGAATTCAATTTTCAAACCATTCCTTAGAAAATTTGTGTTAGTATTTTTTGATGATATACTAATCTACAGCAAGTCTTGGAAGGATCATGTTGAACATGTTGACAGGGTGCTACAAATATTGGAGGAGAAACAATTATATGCAAAAAGATCCAAATGTTTCTTCAGAGTCCAGGAGGTGGAATATCTGGGTCATATTGTATCTCATGAAGGAATCAAGGTAGACCCTAGAAAAATTAAAACCATTAAGGAATGGAAAATCCCCACATCCATAAAGCATCTGCAAGGATTTCTCAGGTTGACAGGGTATTATCGCAAGTTTATTAAGAATTATGGGAGAATAACAGCACCTCTAAAAACATTATTGAAGAAAGATGCATTTTCATGGACTCCGGAAGCAACAAAGGCCTTTGAACATCTTAAAGAGGCAATGTGCCAAGCACCGGTCTTAGCTACACCGGACTTCACAAAAACCTTTATTGTGGAATGTGATGCTTCAGGAAATGGAATTGGTGTTGTTCTAATGCAAGATGAAAGACCCATTGCTTTTGAAAGTCGTCCAATCAAGGGAAAGTTTTTAAGCAAATCTATTTATGAGAAGGAAATGTTGGCAATACTCCATGCACTTAAGAAATGGCGACCCTACCTAATGGGAAGACACTTCAAAGTAAAAATGGATCATGATAGCCTTAAATACTTTTTAGAACAAAGATTATTCTATGAAGAGCAACAAAAGTGGGTCACAAAGATGTTGGGTTATGACTTTGAAATCATATACAAAAAAGGGAAGCAAAATGTGGTGGCAGATGCACTCTCAAGAAAGGATGAGGATGTGGAAGCATTGTTATGCGCCATTTCTATTATCCAACCAGATTGGATAAATGAAGCAAGGGAGGAGTGGAAGAATAACGAAGAAGTGTGGGCACTTATTCGAAAGTTACAACAAGATTCCAGTACGTCTGATACATTTAGCTGGAAAAATGATTCGTTATGGTACAAAGATCGCTTATACCTCTGTAATAATTCCCAGCTAAAACAAAAGATTCTTATGGAATTGCACACTTCTCCCTTAGGAGGGCACTCAGGATTTTTAAAAACTTACCACAGGGTTAAGAAGGAATTTTTTTGGGATGGCCTTAAATCAGATATTCAAAAGTTTGTGGCGGAATGTTTGGTTTTCCAACAAAATAAAGTTGAAACAATTAAGACACCGGGTCTATTACAACCTTTATCCATTCCAAGCCAACGTTGGGAGGAGGTTTCAATGGATTTTATCACAGGTTTACCCAAGTCTGAGGGAAAGAGTGTCATCATGGTGGTAGTTGACAGACTTACCAAGTATGCACACTTTTGTGCATTATCACATCCATTTAAAGCCAGTACAGTTTCTACTGCATTTATGGAAACAATTCAAAAGCTACATGGAAACCCAAAGATTATTGTAAGTGACATAGATCCCATTTTCACTGGAAATTTTTGGACAGAATTATTTTCTTGTCTTGGTACTCAGTTAGCTCATAGCTCATCTTATCATCCTCAATCTGATGGGCAAACTGAGATAGTAAACAAATGTTTGGAAGGATATCTTCGTTTCTTTGTATCTGATAAACAGACACGATGGGTCAAATGGTTGCGTCTGGCTGAATGGTGGTATAACACTTCCTTCCATACAGCAACAAAAATAACCCCATTTATGGAACTTTATGGGTATCAACCACCATCCATCACATCATATTTAAGAGAAAATTCTAAGGTTCAGGCAGTGGAACATCACATTGAACATTAACAACAAGTCCTCCAGCTCTTAAAGGATAACCTCGTGTTGGCACAGAATAGAATGAAACAACAGGCAGATCAAAATCGCAGTGAAAGAAGTTTTGATGTAGGTGATTGGGTATTCCTACAGCTACAACCATATAAGCAAATGTCCCTCAAGCAAGCTAAGAAAGATAAGAAATTATCACCAAAGTATTATGGTCCGTACAAGGTGTTGCAAAAGATTGGTACTATGGCATATAAATTGGAGCTTCCTGCAGCTTCTCGATTGCACCCAGTTTTCCATGTTTCATGTTTAAAGAAGGTTATAGGTGACAAGCTCCCAGTTCAAACAATATTGCCAGAACTTGACGAGGAAGGAAAAATTATATTGGAACCGGAAGCAGTCATAGAAACAAGAACTCAACAGCTACGAAATCGATCAATTTCAGAGTATCTTATCCAGTGGAAGAACTTATCCACCGAAGATTCCACATGGGAGGATGAGAATTTTATGCAAAAGTATCCAGAACTACTCAAGCGTTGAGGACAACACTTTTTTGAAGGAGAGGGGCATGTTGGGTCCCCATAATACTAGTGATCACCCCATTACTATTGTAATTATACCCCTTATTAATATTGTTGTGCCCCTATTGCCCCCATATTGTTATTACTGTGCCCCATAGAATCCCTCTATTGTTATTTTTGTGGCTTTATATTATTATTGTTACGTCGGCTGGATTATATTATGACTCCTTAGACTACTATATATAGAAAGGAGGTTTTGTCATTTGAAACATCTAAGAATTGTTCATTTATGTAATGTAAAGGAGGTTGCCCCCTCGAAGAGGCTGAATTCTAAGGCGTTGATATATCTTTTCTATCTTTTCTTGAGCTGGTTTCATAACAACACAACAACTCACATTTCGGATCACATCCAGGAATGGAGAAGGAGAAAAAGGCTTATCAAAGCCAAAATTCCACCAGAGTTCCTTCCCGAATGGTTTCTCAAATCATTACAACTTGAGATCTCAAAGGATGTTTCTCTTTCTGGTGTTTATTTGGAAGAGCAGGCTATTTTTCGAGCCCAACAATTAGAACTGATATATTCTCAGTCTGAAACTCTTTAGAAAATCCTACTTGATTCTCCTAGATCTAAGGTTGATTTATCCAAACCGAAGCCAGGCCCTCACACTGATGGTATAGTTGGATCAATTGATGCAAATATGGTGAACCTTTTGAATCAATTGCAGCAGTTGTCTCTACAAACTATTTCTTCTAATCAGGCAATACCGTCTACACCTTCACCTTCCCAACCTACCTCTATAAACCTCGTCCAAGCCTCTAACCCCAAAGTAAATCAACAATCTGATGGGAAGAGGAAGGGACAAGGTAAGAAGAAGAACCAGGAGGGGAAAGGCAATGCAAACAAACCCAACAACGGTGTCGGTGAGGGTAGAAAAGAATCCAAGAAAAAGGTTAAGTTTCCATGCAAGTTATGCAATGGATATAATTTGACTCACCTCTACCTAAGATACAAGATGCTCAGTGCTTGTTAGTGCAATAAGGGTCCTCTATCTCCCAAGTTGTTATGACTAACCCTTTTCCCCAAGGGTAGCAATTACTTTCTCGCACGAACTCGAACGTTGGTACCTCCACAGGGGGCAACTAGGAAGGGGAAAATTCCTCAAATGTTTATATGATGAACTCTCATGTCGACATTGCTACACAAGCAAACGGAAACATCTAAGGTTAAATTTTCTCTTGAAACCACAGACCCACTTCCTATTGAGTGACCCTCTGTTAAGTCTATACCTTGGATACCGAAAGGTTCCACAAAGTGTTCAACTATTAACCCTAATCTAGGGCAGCCCAGAACTACTTGATTGTAGAAGATATGGTTCAAAGTCCTTGTGTTATGTCTGCTTTGGGGGTACTCCAGTCATTTCCTGCTCAGAGAAGTGCTTTGATTTCAGCAATCGATGCATTAGATCCAAAGAATTCTTTAGTGCTCACTTTTGATATGCTGAATGTCAAAAAGAGACTTCCTCACCATATGGCTTTCCAGATAAATTCCACTTACTGAAAAACCAATATTTTTCGGACAGTTATAGATGAGGGAGCTTCCACATGCGTAATGTCTATGTCATGTTGGAAGGCCATTAGATCACCTTCAGTTGTTCCTTCACCGACTCTCTTGACAGCATTTGATGGACATTCTCATAGGCCACACAGAATTATCTCGACCTTTCCTATATGTGTTGGGGGAAAGGTCGTAAATATTGAGGTGGAAATTGTTGATTCCAACCTGGATTATAACCTCCTCTTAAGAAGGAATTTGATTTACAAGATGGATTCCATAGTTTCATCTTTATTCCGCATCCTCTGTTTTCCTCATGAGGGGATAATTGTTAAAATTGATCAGTTAGATTATTCTCCAGGTGACTCCCACACAACTTCAGATTCTACCATTCCATTGGTGGATAATTCCCGTCAACCTATTGAGAATTTAGGAGTTGGGATGTACTCTTTGTTAATGGGTATATTTGACCATCCTCTTCCTACAGCTAGAATAAATGCAATTTCATCCTCCAGGGGGCCTTCACGGAAAGAGTTCTTTCGAACTCATTATTTTTAGACCCTTGGACCTTACCCTCATCTACCACCACATTAGATGGAGGGCAGGTTGGTGGAATGGCATTTCCCATGTATGCAGTAGAACTTAGCTACCAATCTATCATTAACTCTACAGACAACCATCCCACTCCTTTTTCACAAGAGGAGTTAGATGGTGATGTGGCTCCAGCTTGGACTCTCGACTCTACTTATTCTCTAGATTTCTTAGATACAATTTTACCATCTGAAGAAGCAATTTTGGAGGCAATGATGGGTGTGGATCGACCATGAGAAGCTTTACATCATCGTTCATATTTTCTTCATCCATTGCATGAAGTTGAATCCGGGTTTTCCAATATTCTTACTAGCGATGTTTGTATAGTTTCAAACCCTTTGGCTCCAGCACAATTATCTGTCGAAGGTAATATGTTGGTTATCTCAAGAATTGTACCTATAAACATCTCTAGGAATCCTAACATTATAGAAAATGTATTCATCGGAGCCGATTGTTCCCCTGAAGAAATTCAAATTTACACTGACCTCTTTAAAGAGTTTCGAGATGTGTTCGCTTGGTCTTATGAGGAAATGCCTGGAATTGATCCATCTATAGTCCAGCATGAGATCAAGACACACAAAAATGCCAAACCTATTTGTCAAAAGCTTCGATCGGTCAATCCTCGAAAAGCAATAGCTATTAAAGCTGAAGTTGAAGAGCTACTTAAGGCGGGTTTCATATACCCCATTCCTCTAATGGATGTTGGGTTGTGTTATATTCTTTCCACGTAGTTAATAGGGGGTTTGAAGGGCACCCGTAACCCCACTTTATGGGGTCCGGGGCAGCACCCCGGAAAATTTTGGTTTTGGACCATATGTTAGGTTGGGCGGACCCACCTATGGTTTTTTGCATGATTTTCACACATGTTTTTTGGACGCGATGGTTTTCGTTCCATGGTATTGGACGCGATGGTTTTCGGTCCATGGTATTGGATGCTTCGGCATGTATAGATATGTATTGTAACATTGAAAGGAACATAATGAAAAATCAAGCTAGTAGTCCCGGTTTTGGGATCCAGGGAAAAATCTCTGTGCATATGTGTTTTATGGGTTATGCTCTCGCATTGTTTATTTTCTTTGTTTAAGAATTCTTATTGCAGGTAATTTCTGTACAGGGTTAAAACCTACATTTGGTATCGGAGTTGTTTTGGCTTCAAGGGGACGCCTTTGTTGCTGAGGGGTTTCGCTCGGGCCTGTGGTAGACCCTATTCAGTGGGAGATCTGCGAGATCGATTCTGGTGGTGAAAGAAGATGGTGAACAGTGGAAAGATAGAGATTGAGAAGTTCAATGGTTAGAATTTTGAGTTGTGGAAACTCAAGATGGAGGATCTGTTGGTGGATAAAGATCAGTGGATCGCGGTAGATCCAGGTACTAAACCATCGGGAGTGACCGATGAAGAATGGAAGAAGTTGGATCGGAAGGCAAAGAGCACAATATGATTGTGTGTCTCAGATTCAGTATTGCTGAATGTATCAGGGGAAGCTACGGCAAAGGCTTTGTGGGTCAAGTTAGGGACTTTGTACCAATCTAAGTCTCTGGTGAATAAACTGTTCCTGCGGAAAAAACTGTATAACCTGAGGATGAAAGATGGAGACTCGGTGACAGAGCATCTGAATGCGTTTAATACTGTGGTAAGTCACTTATTATTTGTTGATATTAAAATTTCAAATGAAGATAAGTGCATCAGTCTGTTGTGTTCTCTACCAGATTCGTGGGATAGTCTGGTTATTGCAATAGGTAGCAATGCAACTGCTTTGCAGTTTGATGAAATAGTCTCAGCCTTGCTGACGGAGGAGATGAGACGGAAAAATATGGACAACCAGAATGGTGATGCCTTGTCTGTACGAGGACGGTACCAGAACAGAAACAAAAATAAGTCATCGAGTGGGAGATCTAAATCTCTAGGAAAACCTACAAAGGTAGTGTGCTGGAAATGCGGAAAGGAAGGGCACTTCAGAAGGGATTGTAAATCTAAAGCTCCTGATAAAGGAAAGGGATCTGATGATGCTCCTTCTGCAGAGGCAAAAACCACCTCAGATGAAGGTGGGGATGTGTACTTGGCTTCTTCAAGTACATATGTAGATCATGAGGCATGGTTGATTGACTCAGGTGCATCCTTTCACTTCACTCCCCATAGAGAGTGGTTCTGCGAGTATGAGAAATACGATGGTGGTGATGTCTTCTTAGGAGATGATAGGAAGGCTAGAATCATTGGTCGGGGAAAAGTAAAGTTGAAGTTGCAAGGTGGAAGGGTTAGAACACTTCCGGGTGTTCTACATATTCCAGCATTGGCCAGAAATCTAATTTCTGTAAGCAAGTTGGATGATGCAGGTGTAAAGACGGTGTTCGAGAAAGATACCTGCAAGATGGTTCGAGGAGCACGGATATTAATGCGGGGAGTTCGGATTGGAACTCTGTACAAGCTGCAAGGTAGCACTGTTGTTGATGGGAACAATAGTTCTATGGTTCCTGAAAATGGAGTAGAGAATCTAGTGGTCTCTGGAGAGAAGACCATGTTGTGGCATCAAAGGCTTGGACATATTGGAGAGAAGGGCCTTCGAATACTTCATGGTAAAGGTATGGTAGAAGGTATGAATAATAGCTCTCTGGATTTGATTTCTGTGAAAATTGTGTATATGGGAAGCAGAATCGGGTGAGTTTCCCCTCTGGTGGTAAGAGGACGAAACAGATATTAGAGCTTGTGCACAGTGATGTGTTTGGACCTGTGAAGGTTCCATCACTGGGTAAGTCTGTGTACTATGTATCATTCATAGATGACTTCTCAAGGAATACATGGATATATTTTCTTAAGAATAAATCTGAAGTCTTTGACAGGTTTAAAGAATTTAAGGCTCTGGTGGAAAATCAGACAGAGAAGAAGATAAAGGTGCTGAGGACAGATAATGGTGGAGAATTTTGCAGCAAGGAATTTGAAGAATTTTGTAAGAAGTGTGGTATAGCACGGCAGAAGACTACTCCATATACACCTCAGCAAAATGGAGTCGCAGAAAGAATGAACAAGACGTTGATGGAAAGGGCAAGAAGCATGCTCAGTGGTGCCGGGTTAGGACAGGAATTCTGGGCAGAGGCGGTGGATACTGCATGTTACCTAATCAACAGATCACCTTCATCAGCGTTGGAGGATAAGACTCCACAAGAAGTATGGACTGGTAAGAAACCCTCTCTTTCACATCTAAGGGTATTTGGATGTGACGCATATGTACATGTTCCAAAGGAGAAACGAACCAAGTTGGATAGTAAATCTGAAAAGTGCATCTTTATTGGATATAAGGATGGTTTAAAGGGTTATAAGCTTTGGAACCCAGTCACACGAAAGGTTGTGTACAGCCGAGATGTGTTGTTCAGAGAGGTAAAAGATGTTATTCAACATGAAGTCCAACCAAAGGAACCTGAGAAGATAGAGTTTGAGCCAAAGGAGGAAGAATCAGACTCTGCAGCAGAGGACGAATCAGAAGATGAAGAGCCAAAAACTCCGGCTGTGAGAAGATCAGTTCGAGAAAGAAGGCAGCCAGAAAGGTATAGTCCATCTGCTTTCAGTTCAAATTTTGCTTTGTCTGTTACTGATAATGATCCCAGAATTTTGAAGGAAGCAGTGGATTCAGAGGATGGAAAACTCTGGAAAGAGGCCATGGTCGATGAAATGGCATCTTTGCACAAAAATGAGGCTTGGGATCTGGTGGAGTTGCCGGCTGGAAGGAAACCCATTGGCAGCAATTGGGTGTTCAAGAAGAAGACAAATGCAAAAGGAAAGGTGGAGAAATACAAAGCTCGGTTGGTAGCAAAAGGTTATTCCCAGGTGCCGGGAATTGATTTTGGTGATATTTTTTCTCCTGTTGCCAAGGTAACTTCTATTAGATTACTTTTATCTGTTGCTGCTGCTTTTGATTTTGAGGTAGAACAGATCGATGTGAAGACAGCATTTCTTCACGGGGATTTGGAAGAGAAAATCTACATGAAGCAACCTGAAGGCTTTGCGGTGAAGGGTAAGAAAGAACTGGTATGCAAGTTAAAGAAGTCTCTGTATGGGTTAAAACAGTCACCAAGGATGTGGTATCATAAATTTGATACATTTATACGGGGACTTGGCTTCACCAGAAGCAAAGCAGATCATTGTGTGTATTTTAAATTAATTGGTGACCGTATTATTTATCTGGTCTTGTATGTGGATGATATGTTGCTGGTTGGAAATGACAAAGAAATTATCCAGGATTTGAAAACCCAAATGTCCTCCAAATTCGACATGAAAGATCTTGGTGCTGCAAACTATATTTTGGGCATGGAAATTAAAAGAGATCGGTCAAAGAGGAAGCTCTGGTTAAACCAGAGGAAGTATGTCAAGACAATACTCTAGAGGTTTAATATGCAGGATAGTAAACCGGTGAAGGTTCCTATTCCTGTAGGTGTGAGGGTATCTGCTGAACAGTGTCCCAAGACACAAGAAGAGGAAGAGGACATGTCCCGTGTTCCATATGCAAGTGCAGTGGGTAGCCTGATGTATGCAATGGTCTGTACTAGACCAGACATTGCACATGCAGTGGGAGTATTGAGCAGGTTTATGTCAAAACCTGGGAAGGAGCACTGGACAGCAGTGAAGCGGGTTTTCAGGTATTTGCGTGGCACTAGTGATTATGGTTTGTGCTACCAAGGAAGACCAGGATTGGACAGAGTGTTGGATATTCATGGCTTTGTTGATGCAGACTGGGCTGGAGATCTGGATCAGAGAAGATCTACAAGTGGGTATGTGTTTAACCTATTTGGAGGTGCAGTCAGTTGGATGAGTAAGAAACAATCTGTAGTGGCACTATCAACTACAGAGGCAGAATACATGGCAGCCACTCATGCAAGCAAGGAAGCAGTTTGGTTGCAGAGATTGTGTTAAATTATGGGGTTAGTACAGGGAGCTATAAGAATAGACTGTGACAGCCAAAGTGCAATTTTCTTGGCAAAGAACCCTGCTTATCATTCAAAGACAAAGCACATTGATGTTCAGTATCACTTTGTGAGGGATATGATAGAAGACAGAAAGGTGTTGCTGGTAAAGGTGGAAACTTTGAAGAATACTGCAGATGCATTAACAAAATCTGTGAGCTCTGAGAAGTTCTCTTGGTGTAGAGAAGCAATGGGAATCTCAGGGCTGAAAAAATGACTAAGCTCTCCTGTGGCCCCCTGTGGAAAGAAAACAACAAGTGGGAGATTGTTGGGTTGTGTTATATTCTTTCCACGTAGTTAATAGGGGGTTTGAAGGGCACCCGTAACCCCACTTTATGGGGTTCGGGGCAGTGCCCCGGAAAATTTTGGTTTTGGACCATATGTTAGGTTGGGTGGACCCACCTATGGTTTTGTGCATGATTTTCGCACATGTTTTTTGGACACGATGGTTTTCGGTCCATGGTATTGGACGCGATGGTTTTCAGTCCATGGTATTGGATGCTTCGGCATGTATAAATATGTATTGTAACATTGAAAGGAACATAATGAAAAATCAAGCTGGTAGTCCCGGTTTTGGGATCCAGGGAAAAATCTCTGTGCATATGTGTTTTATGGGTTATGCTCTCGCATTGTTTATTTTCTTTGTTTAAGAATTCGTATGCAGGTAATTTCTGTACAGGGTTAAAACCTACAATATCATCCATAATAGTTCTTAGAGTATATGCATGGCATAAAGCTATGTTGTTAAACCAATTTATGACTATTTTGGAATCCCCAATAATTTGTATGTATCTGCATTGTTTGGGGATGGTAAAATGTAACAAATTTCGAAGAGTAATCAGCTCTGCATAATTATTTGTACCCTCTCCCAGACCCATGCATATGTGAAAAAAATGGGTGTCTAATAGATGAAAGATTATGCCTCCCCCACATCCCTGAGCTTGTGCAGCGCCATCAAAATAAGCCCAGGGGCAGGTTTTGTCAATCTGTTCCTGTGTGGTGATCTGGGGTCTGTTGACAAAATCCTTGGCTAGGAGTTCCTCATAGCCCGAGCAGATTTTTGGTGGTATCAGGGCCCAGTTTATGATATGGTCACGGAAGATGATATTGTTGCAACCCATCCATATATGCCAAGAGACCAGTAGCAGCGGATTTCTAATCTTTGGTTCAGTTGTAGCGCCCCACCAGCTGTCCTTAGCACTTGGGATATCCGCACCATTCCAGGTTTGGTTAATAATAAGGGTATGCAGAACTTGTGTCCATAGCAGTTTGGACGTAGAGAACGTTAGAAATAAGTGTTGGTTTGATTCCTCCTCCTCATGGCAAAGAACACACCAAGTTGGTCCTGTGAAAGCCCTTTTTTTGAGATTAGCTCCTGTGGGGGTTTTATCCTTGATGATATTCCACATTAATAATTTTGTGTGCAAGGGAACTTTTAACTTCCAAATTTGACTCCACTAGCTCAACAATTTGTCCGGTTTGTGCTCAGCTTGTATGAGATCGTACCCTTACTTGGAGGAGTAATGACCATTTTTAGATAGACCCCAAATTAGTTCATCCTCTTCATCATTGAGGCGGACATGGGATTTTTTTAGAGCTTGCAAGAAAATTCTCCATTGTCTTTCCCATTGGATCGAGATATTCCATTCCTCACCTGTGTTTAAGCTTGTTGAAGAAAGGTTGTATTTCGATGGTCCCCTAGATTTGATATGTACAAGACACCGATGTGGTTGAGGTGTGTGATCAAGTCCTGTGGTAGTTGATATACATTCCCACTACCAATCCAAGGATCAATCCCGACATGCATTGATGCCCCATTTCCAATCTTCCAGATAAGTCCTCTTTTAATGATGGGCAGGGTGTTTAGTATGGCCCTCCAAATGACTGAAATTCCTTTTATGTTCCATGTAGGTCGCCTTATCCAATCAATGATAGAGTTGGGCCAAATGTATTTATGAGTGACCACCTCCGACCAGAGACTCTTATGTTTCAGGAGTAACCAACCTTGCTCTGCAGCGAGTGTTTGTGCAAAATTCGGGAGATGCTTTAAACCCCATCCTCCCCATTTTTTGGGGGTCATAATTCTGCTCCATTTGACCCATACATAAGGCTTTCCATCCTTTTATCCCTTCCATAGGAAATGGCTGCAAATTTGTTGGATCCTATGTAGAATCCCTAAGGGAATCCAGGCCAAAGATATCCAAAAGACTGGGGTAGCTTCTATTACTGCTTTAATGAGTACCAGTGTTCTTGCCCTGGATAGGAAGCGATGACACCAGATATTTATTCTTTTCTCCACTTTTGTGATCAACCAAGTCCAATCTGTTGTTTTTTAGTTGTCCGCTTTATCCTAAAGCCCAAACACTTCAGTCCATCCTATAGATCCAATACTTGATAGGGAAAATTTTGTAGGGTGAGGTGAATTTCTTGTTGGGATCATTCAGAGAAAGATACAGTGGACTTTTCCCTATTGATTTCCATTCTTGTAGCAGCACTGGAGAGTTTTAATGAATCCTTAAGAGTAATAATATTATGTATGCCCCATTGAGAAATATGAGGATGTCATCAAAAAAAAGAAGATGGGTCAATATGAAGTGATCAGTAATCTTTAGTCCCCTGAGTCTCCCAGCTCACTTCTCCGAATCTAACAGTATACTCAGGCCTTCCATGACTAGAAGGAACAACAGGGGGATAAGGGGCATCCCTGCCTTATTCCCCTTTCCGCCTGAAAAGGATGGGAGGCTGACCCATTTATAAGGATTACAAAGGATACTGAGGTTATACATCCCATTATCCATCTAATGAGCTCCAGAAGGAAACCCAGGTGAGTGAGAATCATTCTTAAATATAACCAACTTACTTTATCAAAAGCTTTTGATAGGTCAATTTTGAGAGCCATCCCTTTGAGCTTTCTCAATTTAATGGAGTGGAGGGCCTCTTGGGCAGAGCCAATAGCTTCATGAATATGTCTATTATGGAGGAAGGCGAATTTCTCTTGAGAAATGTGTTCTAAGAGGATAAGCTTAATTCGATTGGCTATAATCTTGCCGATAATTTTGTAGAGACAATTGCAGAGTGATATAGGGAGGAAGTCATGGAAGGTGGAGGGGGAGTCAGTCTTTGGAATGAGGGTAATGAAAGTGGAATTTAAGGGGGCATATATGCGGTCATGAGTCTGACTTTCTTCTATCACTCCTAGCAGGTCTGGTCCAATAATATCCAAGAAATCTATATAAAATTCCACTGGCCAGCCATCCGGACCTGGGCTTTTGTCTTTATTGAACCATTTGAGAGTGCTTTCAAGTTCGCCCATAGAGACAGGTTTTATAAGGTCATCAATTCCATCCAGTTCCAAGTACCCAGGGAAGTGGCCAACAAGGTTAATGATTTCAGGTAGAGAGGGGTCAGAGGGGGCTTTGAATAGCTGCTTGAAGTGGGAGATACCAAGATGGGCGAGCTGAGAGTGAGTGGTGGCCAACCGATCCTATTCTGAGGGCATCTGCCAAATAGTATTGTTGGCTTTCCTTCCATTGGCAATTGTGGAAAAATTTTGTGTTTCCATCCCTGCTTGCAGCCAAATTGCTCTATTTTTGAGTCTCCATAGTTATTCCCGATCCAAAAGGATCTTGGATCTCTGTGATTCCAAGTCCACTAAGTGAAGCTTTGATTCATTGGATAAATAGCCAAGCCCACTAGCATCCATGAAGAAGGATAGCTATTCTTCGATATCCATAAGGGATTGGTCATCCCTTTCTATTTTCCTTTTAGACCAATCAATGGTTAATCTCTTGAGCTGATTCAGGTTCCTGCAGAAGTCTGTAACCTTTCTTTGATCTCTAAGGGGTGGTTGGGCTTGCCAGAAGTCCGAGACCATCTTAGCATAGTCCGGGTCTTTTAAAAAAGATTAATTAAATTTGAAAGGGGCTCTGGTTTCCTGAATGAGCCCGCCACTTCTAAGAAGATGGGGGAGTGATCTGAGATTCCCCCGAACCAACCCATTGTTTGTATAGGGCAAGAGTTTTGAGTAGCTCTTCATGTATGAGATATCTATCCAGCCTTCTTCCAAGAGCAGCTTCACCAGTACGCCTATTATTCCATGTGGCCATCTTCTTGTTCATGGGAAAATCTATAAGCCAATTTTGATCCAAAAGGGAGCTCAGCTGGTCAGAGAGAGGGTCAAGCTGCGAGTGATGTCCTGCAAACTTTAAATTTGTTTACTAATTCATTTCCATTTAGTGTAACAAATTATTACATGTATACTTGAGTTCATGCTTCATTTCTAAATGCTACATTGTTATCTTGAGTATTGGAACATTCTATTGTTTACTTGAAACAACTTTGTTTCTCAAGCAAATTGATTTGTATCATTCTAATTTACTTACGAGCTAATCTCTATTTGAAAGTTACATTTGCAATATATTGTTGAGCACCATTTCCTTACTTTGAAGCATTGAAAATTTAATATTTCTTTGGGAGAACTTACTTGCATTTAATTTAAGCATTTATATTGGCTTGAATTTCTAATTTACCTCCAATCATAAGCTTGATTGATAGATATTATAAGGAAACAAATTTCTTTGAAAATTCTTCCAACTGGTACAAAGTAAGATAAAGAGTGTGTGACCCTGCAGTGATGGAGGTGGCTTGTCCCCTCGTGGGAACGAAGACACATGTTGGCTCGTAATATTGAGGGGAAGAGTATCAGTAACAATACTATCGTGTCTCTCGGATGCGGGTGAATGTTAGTCACAAAGGTTTGTTGGAGGCGCGCGAGATGGGCAGGTGGCAGCCCACCTGCGTGAAGCACATGACCCTTGGCAAGGACGACAGACTTCGCACATTTGCATTTAAGGCAGCATTTACTCTGCCCACCCTCTGTTTGGTCATAGGAACGATGGCGCTCTGTCTCTTTTTCAGTGTTACGGTTCTCTGGTATGCTCTCGGCTCAGTCCAGGCTGCGGTCTTGGGCTTCTCTCCTAGTGAGCGACTGCCTGTAGGCTCCCTTGCGGCACTGGTGAATGACAAGAATACCTCCCATTTGGTCCTACTATGCAGAGTTTTTTACGCTTTAAACTGCTTCAGCCTCCCTTCAGCTCCTCCTCCTAAAACCTTCATCTTTTCACAGGCTCAGTTTCCTGCTCTCTCATTGATTTCATCCCACGATAGATCTTTTGCTCTCCCTCCTCCCTTCAATTGCTTCCATCCCGTAAGCATGCCGAAAGAAAGGATGCGAATGATTAGCCAGCGTGGAGGTTCACGTGGTCGAGCCACCACCCAACATATTTCGTCCTCTCTGGATCCCCTTGAAGACGTGTCGGCCTACCCAACAACAAGAAGTGGCAGAGGTCGAGGTCGAGGACGGGATAGAGGATAAGCCTGTCAGCACCATGTGCATCCCACTGCCCGCTATCGCATTCCTTGTTCGCTAGCAAATGCCTCTTTCATCATTTTTGTCACCATCGAAAGATGTGAGCACAACTCGGGTTCGAGGGTTGTTCATCAGGGGGCTACGGAGGAGCAGAAGATAGCAAGTCAAACTGCCACCCTGTGCCAAGGTTCTGGAAGCATGCCTACAATGCACCTTGAGGCCAATGTCAGCCCAAGCACAAGAGGAGAGCCTTCCAGCTCTGCAATCCGCTCCTCTGACTCCATGGACTTCGGTCATTTTGGGTGCAGGGTCATAGAGGAACAACCAACCACTTTAGATGAAGATTGATAGTCTACACCTCTGGTTCCATGGTTTTGTCTCCGAAGTTAAAGCTCATGCTTGTCTCAGGCTTTTGTTCATGTCTCAGGTCAGGGTCTTTTTTTTCCTATATCTATGTAAAAATCGATCCTTGAAACAGCAGTGCTTCACTCAGTTCGATAAAGCTGTTTGGGTCAGATTTTGTGTCTGTCTGGTTTGTTCAATGTTCCTGGATATTATGCTCACTGTTGTAAGTCATTTTGACGGTTCTACAGTCAGGGTGTCAAGCTTTTGCTATATGCCAACCTCATGGCAAGAATCTCAAGGCTTGCCTCGCTGTAACTTTTTTGTATGAATAATAGGAGTAGACTAATTCAGAAGAAGCCTAGGCCATCTCAAAAAGGTCCTCCAAAATGGCTGACAAAGACACTTGAATGCGTTCGTCCTCATGAGGTTGGAAAGACATGAACAAGAAGCTCAACCAGACATAATGGAGGTGATGTAGATGATTTTGATTCACCTATTGATATGGTTGTTTCTTATGATTGTGAATTGAACTTGTCTACAGATTTTGAACCAACTTGCTTCAAAGAAGCCACTTCTCATGATGAATGGAAAGAAGCGATGCCGAAAGAATATGATGCCTTGATAAAAAATGGCACCTGGAAGTTGGTTGATCCTCCATTGAGAACCCAACCAATAGGCTGCAAGTGGTTCTTCAAGAACAAGTATAAAGCATATGGCTCACTTGACAAGCACAAAGCTAGGCTCGTGGCAGAAACTTTTGCACAAAAGGAAGGGGTCAACTATGAGGAGACTTTTGCTCCCACATCAAAATGGGCTACCATCAAGACACTCTTTGCCTTGGCAACACAAAATGGTTGGAAAGTCCATCAAATGGATGTAAAAATTACTTTCTTGAATGGAGATCTGAAAGAGAATGCTTTTATGTCCCAACTAGAAGGAATTGTTGTGAAGGGCCATGAACATAAAATATGCAGCTTGTAAAATACTTGTATGGCCTCAAGCAAGCTCTGTGAGCCTGGTATGAGAAGTTAACTAAGTATCTTTTGAAACTCAACTTCAAACATTATGATCTTGATGATGCAAATTTGTTTGTCAAGAAAGTTGGAAAAACAGTTGTATATCTTGTGGTGTATGTAGATGATATTTTGATGACATGGAACAATCATAGTTATATTGCATCCATAAAGAAGGAATTGAGGAAAGATTTTGAAATGACATACTTGGGCTATGTTCACTACTATCTTGGTATTGAAGTAACTCAACATCCAAATTTTATATTCCTCTCTCAAAAGAAGTACATTGGAGATCTGTTGAATAGGTTTGGCATGGATGAGTGTAATCCTTTGACTAATCTAATGGAATAGAACTTAAAGCTCACATCCACTAAAGGAAAATAATTTGAGGATGCAACGAAGTATATACAACTCGTAGGAAGTCTCAACTACCTGACTACTACGAGACCAAACATTTCATTTGTTGTTGGAATCCTCTCTAGGTTTATGAAAAATCCTTGTGAGGGTCACTGATTTGCTACAAAAAGAGTTCTAAAGTACATGAAGGGAACTCAAGACTTTGGACTGAAGTATACACAGGTGGTCGACTTTAGCTTGATTGGATACTCTAATTTAGACTTCGATGGAGATAAAGAAACTAGGGTATCTACTTCAAGTTATGTTATGAGTCTTGGATCGAGAATTGTCTCCTAGAGGTCATGCAAACAGGGAGTGACAGGGGAGTGACAAATTATTGTGTAACAGGAGATGAAACCCAATAGTCTCTTTCTCCATGTATATATCTATGATCCATATTAATTAAATAACACATTTTGATTTGAGGAGTTACCTCCTGGCCTGACACCCATCATCCTTGATCCACTCCAAACAGTTAGGCTTTAACAAAAGTGACCTACTCTGATACCAATTGTTGGGAAAAATACTGAGATTACTATTTTAAAACTGACTTAAATATTTCAATTTCTTATTCATATTTCTGTACACTATTGTTATTAAGTAAACCAGTGTATGTGCATGACTATGATGAAGGAAAACAACGTATATCTAGTTAACTTTTCATATATTTCATCATTTGTTCTACTTTAACTAGTGTACCATTACGTCATTAGCCTTTAATTAAACAATAACCATGACTAGTAAGAACAAAATAAACCATCGCACATAAGAAACACAGGAGCACATGAGGACACCAGAATTTTAAGGTGGAAACTCAATGTGGAAGAAAACCATCGTTGTTGTTGTCTCTATCTTCATCCTTTATTATAAAGGAAAACATCATATAATCTTATACCGAAGAAAACTCATACCAGTACACAGGCACCCACCTACAGAAGGCTACAACCTTCTCTCATTCTCCAACACGCACTGGAAGGGAGCTCCAAACCCGTCATCTCGTTTACCGGTACCCACCAGAAGGGAGTTCCAACCCCCTGATCAATTTACTAGCTACCACTGGAAGGAAGCTACGACTCCCTCATTGAAGGCTCCAACCCTCAACAACTTTGTGGACCACGTTTCATAATGTTTCATACTAGATCCACCTTACTCAACAACATCAAACCTGTAGGCCACCTTTAATCATATTTTCATACTGGAACCACTGCCATCATTTAAGTCCAATATCAAATATCAATTCTGAAACCAATCACTATATCAAATCACTCAATCACTAAACGAATTGAATCATCAAAGAAATCAATGAATCTTAATTAATCAATACAACTAGATCAAACTAAACCAGGATAGATCATATCAATGCACAACTACTCATCAATATACCAATCCAAATATTGTTACCCATCACAGAAACCAACTGCTGCTACTACAAACCCTAATCAACCATATGTTAGAATATATACGTTATTGTTCTTCAGTATAACTGTGTATGTACGCGCTTCTCATTAAGAGGACCTGTGTACAAATATCAAAATACTGAACAACCAAGTCTAAATCGTTGTCATACTGAATCAATTACTGAACCCAATTACTAAACCCATCACAGATCACTGAATCAAGTACATATCCATAATACTAGTGTATCCCCTTATTATTATTGTCATAATATCCCCTTATTGTTATTGTTGTGCTCATGTTGTCCCCATATTTTTATTATTGTGGCCCATAGAAGCCCACTATTGTTATTGTTGTGCGCTTACATTATTATTGTTATGTCAGCTCTGATTATATTGTGACCCCTTAGACTCCTATATATTGAAAGGAGGTTTTGTCATTTGAATCATCGAATAATTGTTCATTTGTGTAATTTAAAGTAGGTTTCCCCCTCGAAGAGGCTGATTTTGAAGTCGTTGATCTCTCTTTTCTTCTATTTTGTGAGTTTTTGCATAACAAGATCACCACACAGTAGCATCATCCCTAGTCAACATATCTTTTCATAAACAATTCAACCCAACTATAAATATCAAACACAGATTATCGTGAGAGAGACATCATTAACAGACAACTACAAACATAATAGAACTAATCAGACATCATTAACAATTCATACTACAAAACCCTAGCAGATGTACATGACTCTTATAACGCAATTTTGTGTATGTGCAAACTTTTCATACTTGACACCTGCGTACAGATCCTGAACTTTTCGTAGAATGTATATGCGACTACCGAGAGGCAGATTCACGTATGTACACAACTTCTTAATGGAAAACCAACGTACAAATCTGTAATCAATGAGTCATACCTTCGTTGCACAACACAACATCTGTCAAACCCAAATCTTGGCATACAAACTGTTACAAAGACACATCATAATATCATC
Source organism: Pinus tabuliformis (assembly GCA_031772625.1). Classification (NCBI taxonomy): domain Eukaryota; kingdom Viridiplantae; phylum Streptophyta; class Pinopsida; order Pinales; family Pinaceae; genus Pinus; species Pinus tabuliformis. The sequence goes on from CM062819.1 coordinate 1,953,635,316, forward strand.
ATCAAAAATTTATGAAACCCTAAACAAATTATCCAATATGTATTCATTTTAGATATAAAAAAAATCCGATCCATCTCCATGCTCCCTGGTGCACACCTATTTCAGATCAAGTCTTTCATAAATAATTCATCACATGCTTACTCTAACACTTCTCCATTTCCTTATATAGTATAAGCCTTAGCCAATACCTTAGGCCAATCCCTTAGTAATGTCGATGGTATTCTTGGACGAGATCAACTATCTATTGTCATGCTCAATACTATGGGCCAATACCATGATAAAGACCCCTGGTATTCTAACTACCATGGTTCAGGTTATGTACACGCCTTTACTTCACCATATCTGCATATGTACACGACATTTCTTCACGGGACCCATGTATACTTTCCTTTATCATCCCTCTGTCTCTGAACCAATATTCCTTTGTCTATCTCACCTGTAGCATCTTCATAACCATCATGTTGACATCTTTATCAAGCAGGTTGCCATCAAGGACAATACATTAGTCATAATGCCAACAACCTCAAGATACTATTCTAATATTGTTTTATCATGAGGCTTGTAGTCTGGAGTCATATCCTTTAGAAGATCATTAAATCTTTGGTTGAATTCTTAAACTATTTCATTTTCTCTCTTCTTTACAGAGTTGAGTTCCTTAACCAAATATTTTCCTTCTCTTTTGTCCCCATATTTATCCTTGAAAGCATTGGTGAGAAATTGTAATGAATCAAATACGTTATTAGGCTTGTTATGGAACCAATCTAATGAAACATGTTCTAATGAAAGGATGAATAGCTTCATCTTAACATCCCCATGATTTTATGCAGTCACATGAGCATATATTTCCAAAAAAATATTGAACTTCTTTATGTGAGCCTCGACATTAATAACATTATTACCTTGGATAGTTGGAATCTTGTTTATGGTAGAGTCATCTGGAAGATTGTGCAGATGCCCCTGAATGTTGGCAAAGCTGCAAGGACTATAGTAATCCATGAAGTCTTGATTTATTGGATCAAGGAAAAGAAAATGGATATTAGGGAGGGATTCCTGTCCGAGAAAGATTAAACTCCTTCTAGAATGTAATTTGTTTAACCGAGCTCTTAGAGCCTTTTCAGGATCAGGAATGGGTTTAACCAAGCCACTAGGATTTCTTCTAGAGTAAGCCTTTATGAATGGATGAACAAGTGGTGTCGCCACCCAAACATGAAACCAGTCATATTTGTCCAAGCGCTAAAGGTGAAGATAGAGAATATGAAAACATAGAGGACAAAAGAGAAGGTGATGATAAGATGAAGAGATAATGTCACAATGGCACCAAAAAATGTGGCGTTAATGGGATAAGGAATGATGAAAGATGAAAGATTGAAAAAATGTCGTTAAAGCACCAAAAATGAGATAAAATCCTCCCCAACAATGATGCCATAAAATGTTGTGGTGTTTCCAGCTAGAATGAAGGATTAAAAGATCATAAAATGATGTAAAAAGAAGAATGTAGTGAAAACGGGAAGAGAAAAATCTATCCCCGAAAACGACACCAGAAAATGTTGTCGCTCAAATTGTACAGGGACAGTGTGAAAACAACATAGGTCGGGGTTGTCACTTTGATCCCCAACTTGTTCGTTCTAGCTGTCTCCCAACAACAGGCTATGGGGGGTAGTCCCAATGTAAGATAGAAATGCAAGACTCGTTGGAAACCAACAATTCCGGGAGACACGGTTGAATGGAATAGCCACTTGGTTTATTTAGAAAGCTTTTAAAGATTATGTTAAATTCTTAATGAGACCAGTGCCTAATGGAGTCAACTTACTTGCTTTATATAAATTAAAGACCAAATGATATGATAAGCAATTGTTGCTTGAATGCTTAACTATCTTATATGTTATGCAAATCCTAAGACCTAGGTGTGATGCAAGAATCTTGGTTACTTTTAATTATATGTCTATTATAAGTGTATCATTCCTCTTATCTATTCAAAAGCTAGTCTCTAGAGTAGGTTATGATAAAGAGTCCAAGGGGAGGCAAGTAGAGGCTTGATTAATGATACCTCCCCTCAAGTACTAACCACCCGATGCCTTTGGCACTGTAGAGACTGTGTATCTAATGACTGTGTTGAAGGCTCGAAAAATCGGGTCTCCAATAAGGGGGATAACCACCCGGTTCAGACCTTATTGCAGCTCCTTTTCCGTTTGGAATAGTGGCTCCGACTGGGGATGATGAGACCAGTTTCCCAATCCATTTAGGATGTGTGTGCTGATGGGATGATGTTTTTATTTTTGGGGTTTTATGGGGTGAATACTAGTTCTAAATCTAATCTATCTTCTAGCTATTATATGCAATCTATCATAATCAAAGAAAACATCTAACTTTAAGCTATCCCAGGAGTAATGTTTACTTATGAGATCTAAAATAATTTCTAAAAGCAATTGATAATGAAGATCATTCAATCACCATGAGAAAAGAATCCATTTAAAAATGATTGTTTCGTAAAAAGTTAGCCGAAAAAATTATGAGAAATATATCGCATAAGAATTATTCACATATTCAGCATAAAAAAGTAAGTCATCACCATACAGAAGTGCAATAATGATAACTAAACATTTCAAACTTTCATATATAAATAATTGAAAATGATTTATTGCTTAACACATAAGTAAAAAGTATTAGGAGATAAAAATACCATTTGTAATAAGTTCTACTCATGAGCTGCAGCAATATAGATCTATCTTCAAATAACTTAACATCCACTAAGAGTACAAAAGTTCATTTCCGTAGCAGATAATAAACTCATATAAAAATAAATCGCGTTCCATTGATTTTATCAAAACCTCCTCAGTGGGGGGAAAATGCATGTTCTAAAGAATTGTTTTTGATAAAACTCCGGACCCCTCTCTAAATGCATGAAAGGGATTTAAATACTACTATATGACATCTAAAAATAAATATTACAAAAATAGATGAGGAGGTTTAAATGACCTACCTCATCTTAAGCAAAAATAAACTAAAACTAAAATAAATTGTAACTATGATAAATCCTACAATTGATCCTTTAGATCGCAAATATCCAGCATCAGTTTCAAGAGTGTCGGTTGGCCGACTTCATCTTTTAACTGTCCTACAAATACAGCGTTGGAAAGAGCTGGCACTATTTTCTCGGCGGAGGTTATGAGGCACTTTAGGGTAATCCATTGGCTATGTGGTTTTACCAAGTACTGCCAGTATGTTTCCTATTTTAACTTGTTTACCTGTTTAATCGCCTCTGCCCTTTCCTCTGTTATTTGTTTCCACTCTGTTTGAAGTTTTTGTGCCTTTGGAAGGAAGCCCGGGGTGGTCTCTGCTACCAAATTGGCCTTGTGCAGATTTTCATTTATGCACTCAATGACATTGTTCGTTGCTGTTACTGCGTCTTCCATCGCCTGTTCCGCTTCCTTTAATCGAGAATCCCATTTCGCAAATAAAATCTCTTTGTGTGATTTGTCAATTCTAGGCATGTCTGCTCTTTTCCCTTCTTCAGATCTCTGCCAACTCAAGAAGTCTAAGACCTTCTTAAAAATTGAATCATATTCAAGTCGTAATTATATGACTTGATTTGTAATATTATCGCTCATTTCGCAATGGGAATTCCATTGTGAGATCTTTTGGCATAGTAGTTCTTTCTATTGCAGGAGCTGGGAATTGAGAGCAAGTGATTCTGTGATGAACTCCCCAATTTTGGGATAGTCCTTATGAAGTTCTATCATTCCCTGTAACTGTTCTTCTTTACTCACCAAACTGCTTTGATGTGCCAATTGCATTTGCTGGAAGTCTTGCTGGAGTTTTGCCAACTATGTTTCTGTTTCTTAACTAATGTTGAGTTGCTGTAACTGTTGTTCTGAAAATAAAATCCTATCCTCTTTCTCTTTAAGTAGCAATTGAACCTCTATTACCTTATGAATAGTTGACGAAGCGTACGCATCTGTGATCTATGAGAGCCTAGTTAGATTTTCCAATGGGTCTGTAGTGGGGTCTTTCCAAAGAACATCCAGAGGTTCATCCTCAGGAGCGAGCACAACATCCAACTTTCTTTTCTTTCTTTTCCTTCTGACGACAGCCTTATGTTGAGGACTATAAAATGCGTCTAGAGGAGGAATTTCCTCTATCCTTAGTACAATTTCAGATGAGGGAGCAACAGGAATGTGCTCCGTTTCCTGAGTATTGAGAGCCCTTTCTATTACCATTTCTGTGGTTGTTTCTTTTGGATTTTTTGATGGCTATGCGCTCTGTTCTTCTTTGCTCAGTATCTTATTAAAATTCTCTCATTCCCCTTTTATATCAATTACAAGTGGCTTTGTCGACTTTGAAAGAGGAGTGGGAACTTCAGCTTGTTTTGGGGACAAAACCTGTTGATCAGGCTTTTCTGTAGATTGAGTTGTGTCTTTTATTGACTCCTCACTTCTACTATGTTCACTCTTGGATTGATCACCATACTTTTCAGCTGATTCTTTTTCAGAACTTGTTTTGGACTTCTCTTTTGAACCTTCACTTATGACAACACTGGGAGTAGGCTCCCTTATTGGTTCGATGAGAAACTGGTCCAATGGGACCTTTGATAACCACTGCTTTTTGTAATTTTCAAACTTGGTAAAAAACAATTCATGTTGTATGTTGAACCTCTCTGAAGGTGTTTTTCTATAGAAAAACATCGTCAAAGGGATCTTCTTCATGGGAAAATACTTTTATTTTAACCTTTGCAGTAAAATTACTTACAACACCAAAGGGATCATGTTGCCTACCTGGGAACTTTGGTAGTTGTAAACATAATACATTATCAACTTCTTTGAAAGCATGACCTAAGTCATGCAATACAAATGCTCCACATATTACAAGAAATTGGGGCCAAATGGCCTTCTTGGAATCTTTCAATACCTTGCTCATCCCCCATGTCATAGATCCAATAGGATATCTCCCTAGCCATCAATTTGTCGAGGACGTAAAAAGGTAGCACATGGGGTGAAGCAATGCTACCAAACACTCTAATATACGTGAAAAGTTCTTCCCCAAACCATCTTGCCACAGAGAGAATATCCACTTAAGCCTCTGGGAAAACCTTGGGGCATCTCGGTTGTACAACATTTTATAAATTAGGAGCATAACTACATGACAAATTTTGAAGAAATGTGGGATGAAATTGGATTCCCATTATACTTTGTGATAAACCTGAATGGGAAGTGGATTTTGTACCGTCCACCTCCATCCCATAATAGGAAATTTAGAAACAAAACAAATAGCATCCATAGCATAGGTGCTCAAAAAAAATGGAGGGTAAGCCCTCAAAGCAAAGCTTCTTTTAGTTTTGTATCCTAAAATTGCAGTGGCTAAATTGTCCGATAGGATTTGAGCCCAATCCATTATTGTGGCATTGGTAGCCGCATCCACTAGAGGTAACCATTCTGATGAAAACTTGTTGATGTCTCATTTCCCAAACAATCTACATAACCTTGCAGAAGAAAAATAGTAAGGAGAACAGAGAGAGCCAGTGGCGTACATATCTTTTTTATCCCTCTTCAATCTTTCCTCATTGTTTGACCAGTGCTTTGTGCATTTCGCCAAGTCTTCATTCTCCTTGGTGCACTTTTCTACGAATTGCTTGTTATAGCTTGCCTGGGGTTCTGGTAAATGGTACATACACCCCAAATTGTTTGGAGTAAATGACCCCATGAACTCCTAGCTTTTCGTTTTGAACTCTCTATCAGATATGTCTACGTGATCTATAATCCATTTCACCATGTCAATGTAGGGGAGTATCTTCGACCTTGCAGCAATGCGGTGTAGAAACAAGCATGCAAGTTTAGTTAGGGATGCTTCAGAAGAGCCGCATCCATCCGCTCTAACTGTAACTTCCATAATTCTTGGGTGTTTGTCCTCTAACAACTAATACATAGCTTCCTAGATAGATATCCCTGCGTCCTTACTACAGGTAGTGTCTATGAATAATGGAGTCATTTCTGTCTTCTTAGACGCGAGAGCCTTGCCTTTCTTCCCCATTTCTCTATGTATTATGCTCTGTGTGCTCTTCCTGAAAATTGCAAGCAGAGAGCAAAAATATGATAAAGATGATAGTGAATACAGGAATAATCAATAGAGAGATGAAAATAAGGTGACGGAGGGTCTTTAATTCTAAATCATATCAAAAGATATTAACTTGTGTCAAATGGTCCTTTACTCTGATCCAAATCATTTTTAATAAATGACCATTAATTGACCATTATGCTAAACTTTAATGGTCATAACTTTGCATCGAATGCCGGAAAGTACTGTCATAAAACTCTGAGCCCTTCGAACTGCAATAAAAGCGATTTTGTGACTTGCTTCGCAATATCGCAGATCATTATATCACAAAACATGTTTTCGTTAAGAACCATCATTACATGAGTTGTGTGATATGCGATTTGCGAGACACTATCGCATTTCGCGATATTTTCTTATGTTACATAAAGTAGCGCGATGGTATTTAGAATTTGCGATGCGATGAGGTTGTAGGCTTCGTGATCTCGCATTCTCGCAGATTTCATTTTTAAGAAGTAACTTTTATAAGGGATGCCCGCTATAACCTTTTGCGATGCAAAAACAATATTTTCTAAAGCGGGTTTTTCAAGGTTTTCCTTAATGTTTGTGACGTTCCGTTATAAATTTTTTCTTAGGCCTTATGGTCATGTAGTAATTTTTATAAGGAAACTCGTAGTTGGTGAAGTTTTATGCACTTGGAGTATGAAAAGGTAAATTTTCATGTTTTAGCAAGTTCCACTTTGACATCTTGTTTTATTCAAAATACAAAAATGTAGCATTAAATGCTAAGATTTGATTTTTTGGAAGGGTCCCCATTTATTAATGTTATTGCTAACACTAATAAAAACATGGGGTTGTTGATAGTCACAACAATTGACGATTCACTTGGAAGAACCAATTATCTCTGATGGATTTTTTTGAATTTTCTAAAACTTCCAAAATAGAAATGGTTTTGAAAATGAAACTTCATTATAGAAATATAAGGTAAATAGTGCTATGTATTAATAACAACATCTTGTTCTAACTATCTTCATTCTGATTATCTTCTTCCCAAAGTTAATCATTTTACTTACGTCAGTCATTACTTGGTTGTAAAGATGAAAACAAAGACATCTCTTTAGATCAGTTTATGTGTACTCATTTGTCATAGGTAGAGCCTCTATTGCCCGCAGGCATTCATAGCCTCGACATGGTTTCCTGTTATCCAGCAATGATCCAGTGTCCCACTCGAGAAGCATGCAATTTTCAAAGATAAATCCTCATATACACTTATTACTTTTTCTTTTCTTTAATTCTTAAAGAACAATGTCTTGGTTTAGTGGCCAAAATTGGCAGTACCATTCACTTGATTTATAACTTAACTGAACAAGCTGGCTCGTGATGAGACCCCTTGTCTTTTGATTGAAACAATCTCAAGCCATTACCCTGTTTTGATATGCAGTATGGCAATGTCAGTTAGTTATAATCTTTATGATCATGATAAGTCGGCTCTTGATGAGACCTCTTATTCTTTAAGTTTAAAGTGCATAGTTGGATTACTCTTTGAATCTCGCAATTTCCTAAAGTGGGGGGAAGTCATTGGTTCCTTAAGAATTCTTCTAGACGACAATTGTAGAGTTTAAAAATAGCTTTTCCCCAGACAATCTTTGTTTTGTTATTGGTACCTTTGATGACTGATATGAGGAAAACTTCTTCCTAAGGTTGATTCTAACCAACATTTGTATAGTTGAAACAAAGAACAAAGAAAATTTTCAGAATGATAGCACTTGACCCTATGTTTCAAAAATGGAGATTAATTTTCCTAACCACTCCCATTTATACAAGCGAAAAAACAAAATTGACATGAGATACTATTCTTTTCATGGAAACCAAAAGTAAATGTTCTCAATCTGTTTTATTAAAAGAAAACTTAACTAAAACTATAACCTACAAAAAATAAAAGAGACATCTTCTATGGGAGATATTTCTTTAGGATCTGTCCATCAATAGGTAAAGACTCTCTTTTCCCTACTAAATCTTGTAACATGAAAGTTGATGGACCGATGAGTTCGACAATATGGAATGGTCCTAGCCACATCCATTGGAATTTAGTATGCTTGCATTTCTCTTCATGGGTTTTATCCCATTTTAATACTAAGTCTCCAAGTTGAAAGTATTTTCTAGACACCGAGCTTGAATCAAAAGAAGCTTTTACTAATTGTTGATGATGTGTGTAAGTGCCCCATTTCGTTCTAAATGTAGTTTTCAATTGATCATCCGGGTGGACTAAGATTTGATTATACCCTGAAAATCTATCTAAAAAGGACATTAATTCAGACCCTACGACCAATTGTAATATATGTTCCATAGGGGGCAGTGGAAAATTATCCTTTTGGCAAGCTTCATTGAGATTTCGAAAGTCAATACAAATCCGGATATCACCATTTTTCTTTCCGACTGGGACTAGGTTAGAGACCCATCTGGAATGCCTAACAGAAAAATAATCTTGGCTCTTAATAATTTGTTCAATTCAGATTTAATCCGGCTTTCCAAATTAGGATGCATTTTCCTCAATTTCTGTTGAACAGGCTTTTCATCAGCGATCATCGGAATTGTATGTTGTATAATTGAGTTGTCATATGTTTTAAGATCATCGTAATTCCGGGAAAAGACACTCTTGTATTGTTTCAACAGTCGAATGAAAGCTAATTTTCCCTCAAATGTTAGGCCAAGACCTAGGTTGATGTTCTGTGGTTTTATGTCAGTCCCTAGATTCACTAATTCATATCTCAGAGTTGAACTCTGAAGTTTTGAATTGGTGGACCGTTTGAATATGTCCTTTGAGTCATATAGGTCCTCTAACTTGACTACGGACTTTGGTATAACGTTATTGTTGTTTCCTTGTTCCAAATGCTTTTCATGTTGGTCTTCATCAATTATCTGATTATTGTAAGAGCCTTCTTAAGTCAGAAAACTCACAATATCAAGGTCATTGTTGAAAACTCTCTAGTTGGTAATGTTATCAGGAATGGAGGGTCTAAAGATTAATTCAATCGAAAATCTGTCTGGGCTATAGTCCTCTGATGGAATGAGCTTGGAAGCTACATTAGCAAGGAGATCAACACTAGCATTTTGGAGTCTTGGAATGGATGAAATATTAAATGCTATAAAGTGTGAGGTCAGGTCTTGTACTAACGATTGATAGTGCTTCAAGTGTCCTGACAGACAATGTATAGTATTTCTTACCTGTTTAATAACAATCTTAGAGTCTCCAAATACTTGCAGGTATTTGATATTAAGCTCGATTGCCTTGTATAACCCTTGAACTAGTGCTTCATATCCAGCAGTGTTTTTCATGCAATCGAACTCGAGTCTACATGTTAGCATGGTTTTCTGCCCTTTTGGACTAACTAATATACAACCTACTCCTGCTCCATTATTAGACTTAGAACCATCAAAAAATAATTTCCAAAGAAAACTTTTATTTACAAGTTTATCTACAAAATTAATGCATCTAGAAGTGTCCGTTTGATAGAAATTTTCTATCTAAGATAAAACGAAATTTTCCAAAAAAGGTGAAGTATGAGCGTTGAAATTCCCTAAGAAAGAATCAATAGAATAATTTCCGATAATGTTGTTGCTATATGCTACAAGCTTGTTTTATCCTTCTAACTATGTTACTATATACTTTTGATGTCTTTCTCGTTCAACCTTGATCTGATTTGGTTTGCCATTGTAAGGGAGCCACATATGATACCAGTCAGTCGCGAAATAACCGTGAGGTTTCTCCGACCAATCCCTTCTAAGGATCAGTCCGTGAAATTCAGGGATATCTGCGACAAGTATATCAATGACTTGACATACCTTCAGGTTTAATGAAAGCCTTATGTTCACTTGATTAAGTTCACCGATGACCTCGACTTGATACCGATCCAACTGCACTATTCATACTACATATTTTTGAGGTTGGAAATTTAAATTTGCGCAAACTATCTTAGGCAAAATGTTAGATGAGGCACTAGAATCCACTAGACAATTATGCAAATTTTTATTGAAAACTTCAAAGGTAAGGAAAAATGGTGGGGTATGGGATTTTGACCTTCCTCCAATCAAAGCAATGTCATTTGGACCGACTTTATTTGAAATTCCAGTTAGAGGTCTCTCCATTTCATTGGTAGCTTGCGAAATTACAGTGGCAGGTAGAGGCGTAATAGGTATTGTGTTCAGCTCTTTCAAGAGCAATTTCTGTTGATGCTTTAACTTGCTGAGCTCGTGAAAAGTGATATTTTCCCTGGTTTTCTTCATGTCTTCAACAATGTTATACTCCATTTCATCAGAGACGATAAGCATTTTAGATGGAGTTGTTGAATCAGATTGGATTGGGTTTGTCTGAGTAGACTTTGGTGAGGATTTCTTCCCTGTGATTTTATCCTTGGGAGTCAGGCTTGGGTTTTTCTGTTTCGCACTAGATTGTGGAGGATCAAGCAGATTTCTACTTCTGGTAGCAACAGGTAATACATCCTGATCTTCCTCATCTGGAAGAATGAAGTCCCACATTCCTTGCAGTTCTACGACTTCATCATCATCGTTTTTCTCCTCATTTGAAACTTCCTCCTCTTCTCCTTCTGATTCTGCATTTGTTATAGCGTTTGGAGGTTTCATATCAATTGAAGGATTTCTTCTAAAGGGTTTAAAAGATTTCTTGGAAGAGGTTTCTACTACTTGTTTCTTTATATCAACCATTTCGTTTGGCATGGTCTTTAAGACTTTCTGTAACCCTTCCAGGTCAAACGGGTCCTTTGGCTGCTTTTTCTTAGGATCATCTCTAAAAGATACTTTTTTAGACTTTCTTTCATCTACAACATTTTTCTTTTCTACGGCTATGATACGTTTTTCTACAACTATCGCCTATTTCATGTTTTTTGCTAATGTTGGCTTGGCATCTCTATCAACAAAGATAGCTGAATTTGACGGTAAAGCAGAAATATACCACTCATTTTGGACTTCATCACTAGGTTTAGATGCTGTTGGTATTTTGTTTAACAATTTATTGAAGCGAGAGTTGAAATCTTTAATCGGTTCCTTTGGTTCGGCTTTTAAATTGGAGAGGTCATTGATTAAAGTTGTTGTTGACCTATCATCCCCAAATTTTGTTAAAAATTGATCTTGAAACGTATCCCAGTTATTAATGGAGCCTGCTAGTAAAGAAAATTACCAGGATCCTGCTACTCCTTGTAATGTATAAGGGAATAATCATACAACTGCATCCTCTTCTGTTACTCCATTCAAATTAATGGATAGCATGAAATTATTTATGTGTTCCTCAGCTAGTTGGCCATTATCAGGATTGAACTTGGGCAGCGATTTCTCAGGATGAGCTGGTAATTGTGATAAGGGTGCAGGCATTCTCAAAGCTCCTCGATTGGCCCATGGCCTCGATGGTAAATTTCCTGCCATCATTGGAGTATGAGTAGGAGGAGGTGTGGTAGTATTTGAAGGTGATCAGGTAGAGGAGGATGTTGCTCTTGTACCTGCGTGAACCACGATCTGGAGTTGAGGGATGGATGAATGAACTTGTGATGATATGGATGGAATGGTAGATGAAGAGGATGATAGAACCTCACTCTAAGATTCTGCTAGTGTTTTCCTAGCTTTCTTACGACTCAGTAAAGGAAACTCAACTGGTGGGATTCCTAGCTTTTCGCTTTGTGCTCTAGTCAGTCATTGAGATGGGGTCAAATGAGAAGTGACACTACCTTGGGATAACTCAGATTCTTCTTGAGATATATAAATTCCCTGTAACTTATGAATTAAAGTTTGCAACTCAGGGGGATCTGAAGAAGAATGATTTAGCTTGTTTGGGATTTCAATAATGTGCTCTATATTTTTCTTTTCAACTTCCAGTTCAGAGATGGATAATTTGGAATGCGAACGAGAAGTTGAGGGTGATGCTGAGGGAGTTTTACTCTTAGAATGGCGTGAAGATGTAGATTTACTTTCCATTCATAGTCAAGCCCTCCTTCTAGCGCCAAATATGTTGAAGGCTTGAAAAATTGGGTCTCCAACAAGGGGGATAACCACCTGGTACATACCTTAACGCAGCTCCTTTTCCGTTTGGAATAGTGGCTCCTATTGAGGATGATGGGACCAGTTTCCCAATCTATTTAGGATGTGTGTGCTAACGAGATGATGTTTTTCTTTTTGGGGGTTTGTGGGGTGAATACTTGTTCTAAATCTAATATATCTTCTAGCTATTACATGTAATCTATCATAATCAAATAAAACATCTAACTTTAAGCTATCACAAGAGTAACGTTTACTTATGTGCTCTAAAATAATTTCTAAAAGAAATTTATAACGAAGATCATTCAATCACCATGAGAAAAGAATCCATTTAAAAATGATTGTTTCATATAAAAAGGTAGCCGAAACAATTATGAGAAATATATCGCATAAGAGTTATTCACATATTCAGCATAAAAAAGTAAGTCATCACCATACAGAAGTGCAATAATGATAACTAAACATTTCAAAATCTCATATATAAATAAATAAAAATGATTTATTGCTTAACACATAAGTAAAAAGTATTAGGAGATAAAAATACCATTTGTAATAAGTTCTACTCATGAGCTACAGCAATATAGATCTATCTTCAAATCACTTAACATCCACTAAGAGTACAAAAGTGTATTTCAGTAGCAGATATTAAACTCATATAAAAATAAATCTCGTTCCATTGATCTTATCAAAACCTCCTTAGTGGGGGGAAAAATGCACGTTCTGAAGAATTGTTTTTGATAAAACTCTGGACCCCTCTCTAACTGCATGAGAGGGGTTTAAATACTACTCTATGAAATCTAAAAAGAAATATTACAAAAATAGATGAGGAGGTTTAAACGACCTGCCTCATCTTAAGCAAAAAAAAAGCTAAAATGAAAATAAATTGTATCTATGATAAATCCTGCATCTAATCCTTTAGATCGCAAATATCCAGCATTGGTTTCAAGAGTGTCGGTTGGCTAACTTCATCTTTTAACTGTCCTGCAAATACGGCGTTGAAAGAGCTAGCACTATTTTCTCGGCAGAGGTTATGAGGCACTTCAGGGTCATCCATTGGCTATGTCGTTTTACCAGGTACTTCCAATATGTTTCCCAGTTTAACTTTTTTACCTATTTAATCGCCTCTGCTGTTTGTTTCCACTCCATTTGAAACTGTTGTGCCTTTGGAAGGAATCCCAGGGTGGTCTCTGCTACCAAATTGGCCTTGTGCAGATTTTCAATTATGCACTCAATGACATTTTTCGTTGCTGCCGCTGCATCTTCCATCACCTATTCTGCTTCCTTTAGCCAAGAATCCCATTTTGTGAATAAAATATCTTTGTGTGATTCGTCAATTCTTGACATTTCTACTCTTTTCAAGAAGTCTGAGACCTTCTTAAAAATTGAATCATATTCAAGTCGTAATTCTATCACTTGATTTGTAATATTATCGCTCATTTCGCAATGGGAATTCCATTGCGAGATCTTCTGGTATAGTAGTTCTTTCTGTTGCAGGAGCTGGGAATTGAGAGCAAGTGCTTCTGTGATGAACTCCCCAATTTTTGGATCGTCCTTATGCAATTCTATCAAACCCTGTAACTGTTCTTCTTTACTCACTAAACTGCTTTGATGTGTCAATTGCATTTGCTGGAAGTCTTGCTGGATTTTTGCCAACTGTGTTTCTACTTCTTGATTGATGCTGACTTGCTCTAACCGTTGTTCCAAAAATAAAATCCTATCCTATTTCTCTTTAAGTAGCAATTGAACCTCTATTGCCTTATCAATAGTTGTCAAAGAGTACGCACTTGTGATCTATGAGAGCCTAGTTAGATTTTTCGATGGGTCTGTAGTGGGGTCTTTCCAAAGAACATCTAGAGGTTCATCCTCGGGAGTGAGCACAACATCCAGCTTTCTTTTCTTTCTTTGCCTTCTGACGACAGCCTTATGTTAAGGACTATAAAATATGTCTAGAGGAGGAATTTCCTCTATCCTTAGTACAATTTCAGATGAGGGAGCAACAGGAATATGCTCTGTTTCCTGAGTATTTACAGCCCTTTCTATTACCATTTATGTGGTTGTCTCTTTTGGATTTGTTGATGGCTCTACGCTCTGCGCTCTATTCTTCTGTGCTCGGTATCTTATTAAAATTTTCCCATTCCCCTTCTAGATCAATTACAAGAGGCTTTGTCAGCTTTGTAAGAGGAGTGGGAACTTCAGCTTGTTTTGGGGACAAAGCCTGTTGATTAGGCTTTTCTGTAGATTGAGCTGTGTCTTTTATTGACTCCTCACTTCTATTGTGTTCACTCTCGAATTGATCACTAGACTTTTCAGCTGATTCATTTTCAGAACTTGTTTTGGACTTCTCTTTTGAAACTTCACTTATGATAACACTAGGAGTAGGCTCCCTTATTGGTTCGATAAGCAATTGGTCCAATGGGACCTTTGATAACCACTGCTTTCTATAATTATCAAACTTTTGGAGATTTTCTTGGTAAAAAATAATTCGTGTTGTATGTTGAACCTCTCTAAAGGTGTTTTTCTGCAGAAAAACATTGTCAAAGGGATCTTCTTCATGGGAAAATACTTTTATTTTAACCATTGTAGTAAAATTACTTACAACACCAAGGGGATCATATTGCCTCCCCGAGAACTTTGGTAGTTGTAAACATAATATATTATCAACTTCTTTGAAAGCATGACTTAAGTCATGCAATGTAAATGCTCCGCATATTATAGGAAATTGGGGCCAAATGGCCTTCTTGGAATCTTTTAGTACCTTGCTCATTTCCCCCACGCTGCAGGTCTGATAGGCTATCTACCTAGCCATCAGTTTGTCAGGGATGTAAAAAGGTAGCACATGGGGTGAAGCAATGTTGTCAAACACTCTAATATATGTGAACAATTCTTCCCTAAACCACCTTGCCACAAAGAGAGTATCCACTTCAGCCTTTGGGAAAACGTTGGGGAATCTCAGTTGTAGAGCATTTTATAAATCAGGAGCATAATTCCATGACAAATTTTGAAGAAATGTGGGATGAAATTGGATTCCCACAATACTTTGTGATAAACCTGAATGGGAAGTGGATTTTGTACCGTCCACCTCCATCCCATAATAGGAAATTCGGAAACAAAACAAATACCATCCATAACATAGGTGCTAAAAAAGAATGGAGGGTAAACCCTCGAAGCAAAGCTTCTTTTAGTTCTGTATCCTAAAATTGCAATGGCTAAATTGTCCGACAAGATTTGAACCCAATCCATTATTGTGGCATTGGTAGCCGCATCCACTAGAGGTAACCATTCTGATGAAAACTTGTTGATGTCTGGTTTCTCAAACAGTCTATATAACATTGCAGCAACAAAACAGTAAGAAGAACAAAAAGAGCCAGTGGTGTACATATCTTTTTTATCCTTCTTCAATCTTTCCTCAATGTTTGACCAATTCTTTGTGCATTCCGCCAAGTCTTCATTCTCCTTGGCGAACTTTTCTACAAATTGCTTGTTGTAGCTGGCCTGGGGTTCTGGTAAGTGTTGGCATTATGTTTTCTGGTATGACTGTATGTTACAAATGTTGTACTTGATGGCAACTCCAGTGGTAAGGCTCTCAGTTTAAGAAGGACACAGGCAATCGGTTCAGAAAGTGCGTCCCCGCAGGTATACCGTGCAGAACCCGCGTCCAGGGACGCCGGCCAGACGTTCAGGGGGTGCGTCCACCCAGTGCACACATTTCAAGGCAGAGAAAAGCACGTGGGGGTTTCTTGTGTGGTATCTAGCCGACGGTTTTGTGTTTCTATGGTGTCGGCTCGTGGTATTGTTCCATGTTTTGGGGAGGAGCTTGCCTATATAAAGCAAAGGAGTTCATTTGGATTGAGCAATAGTCTTGGGTTGAATATCTTATTTGGTGAGATCTAGTCCAGATCTAAGAGGGCGAATCTTCTAATGGACTGTGATCTCTATGGCGCATGATCAGATCTGTAGATCTGACTGATTGGGTTTGTCTTGAAGCCTTCATATCATTTATATCTGAAGGGTCGCAGGATCAGTGAAGGGAAAGTGCGCCGGGACGCAGGTACTGTAAAGGGCAAGTGCGCCGAGACGCAGCACAGTGGAGAGAGACCTGCGTGTGGACGCAGGGCGATCAAGGTTCAGGTGCGTCTCTGAAGCAGAAGGACGCGGCGCGATAGTGTTTTCAGGTGCATCTCTGTAGCGAAAGACGCGGCGCGATAATATATTTGGGTGCGTCCCTGAAGCAACAGAACGCAGAGCAGTCAAAGGAACAGTGCGTGGACACGCAGCAGAGCAGAAGGATATCTGCGTGTGGACGCAGAGTAGCAGAAAGTTAACGACGTCTGGTCGCAGGCCACAGAAAGAAAAACTGCGTCTTTGTTTTAAGATGTTCTGTTGATTGAATTTCTCTGTTGATAAGGTGTTCTGGGTTGGTTATGTTATTACTGATCTGATATCTGTAGTGGTCTATATCTGTTATGTACTTGTTGATCATCTGATGCTTTATGAAAAGAAGTAGGGGGTTGTAGCTCCCTTCCAGGAGTAGACTGGAAAACGAGAAAAAGAGAGAGTTGTAGCTCTCTGCAGGTTGCAGCCTGCGTACTGGTAAAGGACTGCACCAGTACAAAATCATTGTAAAAGAAGTTTCTAAATTGAAAGAAGATAGAGACATATTGCAGCAGGTGGTTTTCACCCACATTGGGTTTCCACCTTACATCTTGTGTTCTTTGGTGTGATTATCTGTTTTTTTTATGCTCATTATTTTATGGTACTGACATGCAAAAATAATTCAAAGATCAAATAAGGAAGATTTATTAAATTGCTTGATAATACTGATTCACCCCCCTCTCAGTATTATTTCCAACAATTGGTATCAGAGCAGGTCCTTCAGAGAAGCTTGATCGCTTGAAGGTAGATCGTTCATCATGAGCAACTACGAGAAAGAAGCATCAATCAGGCCACCGATTTTTGATGGGACAAATTTCAATTATTGGAAGGTAAGAGTTACTGCATATCTTCAATCTCTTGGTACAGAAGTTTGGAACATTGTAGAAACAGGCTATGCTTTTCCTTCAGCTACTCCTACAGATCCAGCTGAGAAAAAGAAGTATGAAACAAATGCAAAGGCAGTCAGTACTCTATTAGGAAGTATATCCCAAACAGAATTCATGAAGGTCATGCACTTCAAATCAGCAAAAGAGATATGGGACAAAATGATCACTAGCTATGAAGGAGATGAACAGGTAAAACAAGCTAAACTTCAAACTCTCAGGATTCAATATGAGACTCTCAAGATGTATAATGATGAAAGTGTGGCTAATTATTTTCTTCGGGTAGATGAGATTGTTAATTGTATGAAAAATTTGGGTGAAGAAATAAAAGAGACTATAGTAGTTCAAAAGATTCTAAGATCATTATCCCCCAAGTTTGAATCTAAAGTATCTGCAATAGAAGAAAAGGAAAATCTCCGTGTTCTCACTATGTCTCAGCTACATGGAATTCTAACTGCTTATGAAATGAGAAAGGGAGGTCCATCAGACAGAAGGGAAGCTGCTTTTAAGGCATCAAGCAAAGAAGATTACTATGAAGCAAGCCATGTTCCAGAAGAAGAGGAAGAAGAATCAAATTTTGTCAGAAATCTTCAAAGGGGTTCTGGAAGGTTCAGAGGTAAGCTACCTTTCAAATTCTTTGCTTGTGGAAGAGTAGGTCATTATGCTGAAAAATGTCCTTATAAGGATAAAGGAAAAGAACCTGCTAGATGGAACAAGAAACAAAGTGCAAATAAGAAAAGCTACTACACCCATGAAGATAGTGATGGCTTATCAAACAGTGATGAAGATGAACAAGGTAATAAATATAAGCTGTTAATGGCATTTGAAGATGATGATTATGAGGATGTTGTAGATGTGGATAATCTCTATGATGAAATTACTAGACTCAAGAGATGCATAGAAGAAAAGAATGTGATCATTGATACTTTGCAATTTCAAATTGATGAAAAGGAAAAACATCTTGAAAAACTAGAAGGTGAAATTGTTGGTCTCAGAAAAGAAATTGAGAAAACAAAAGCTATTAATCTTAAGTTTGTCAAAGGATCTGAAACTTTGGATGAGATTATCAATGTGCAGCGGTCTCCTCTAAACAAGACAGGTTTGGGCTATAATGGAGAAACCTCTCAAGCATCCACCTCAAAAAGTTATCTTGATGCAGCAAGAAGAAATGAGCAGAAGAAAAATGAAGATAATCAGGTAAAGCAGGGACGAATTACAAACAGAAACTATCAGGGACAATCCATCTTAAGGGTGAACAAAAGCTACAACCAGCCACAGGTAAAATCTTCTCAGTTTGGTTCAAGAATAGATGAAAATAGAAATTACAATCAGTTGGCTGGTAGATTCAATAACCGCAGAAGCTTCTTCAATGGACAATGCTTTTCTTGCCATAACTTTGGTCACAAAGCAGCTCAATGTGTTGCATATAAAACAATCATGACTAGGGAAGCTCAAAAACAAAGAAGTATGACAGGGATTACAAAAAGGACCTATAACAACTTTTCGGTTCTTGAAAATGAAGTTGAATGTTCTATCTGCAATAATTTTGGTCATGAAGACTCTGAATGCAGGAGCAGGTTTCAGGAGAAAAAGGAACAAGCCACAAGCACCAAAACATGGAGAATAAAGGAACCTCAAACAGAAAGATGTGGGATAGCATTTTATGCAGAAGGACAGGAAAATCTATGGTACATTGATAGTGGATGTTCGAAACATATGACAGGTGATAAAGAAAAACTTGAATCTTATTCTACTTTAGAAAAGGGAAAGAAAGTTTCTTTTGGAAATGATACTCCTGCAACTATAAAAGGAAAAGGTATTGCTCCTTTGAAAGAAAAGGTCAAGGCTGGAAATGTTTTGTATGTTGATGGATTGAAGCATAATCTACTAAGTGTCAGCCAAATGTGTGATAAAAAAACCGAGGTTATTTTCAGATCGAATGGATGTCTTGTTCGTGATCTTGATACAGGTAAAACAGTACTCAAAGGCAAAAGAACTCCAAATAATCTGTACATATTTGAAGAAGGAGAACAACAATGCTATCTTAGCAAGGATGAAGAGCACTGGTTATGGCATCGAAGGTTGGGACATCTAAGCTTCTCACAAATAAGGAAAGCATGCAAATATCAGGCAGTTCGCGATCTTCCAGATATCAAAATTCCTGACAACACCATATGCAGATCATGTCAGTTTGGAAAACAAACCAGGACTAACTTTCCAGAGAAAGAGGGATCAGCTAGCATGCCTCTTGAGCTAGTACATACAGATACATGTGGCCCATTCAGGAAAAGAACACCTAGAGGAGAGGAATACTTGATATTATTTATTGACGATTTCTCCAGGTTTGTCTGGTTAGGACTTATGAAGCACAAAGATGAAGCATTCGAAAAATTCAAGACCTTCAAAGCCTTGGTTGAAAATGAATCAGGTCACAAAATTAAGTGCCTCAGATCCGACAGAGGTGGGGAATTTACTTCAAATGAATTTTTCGATTTCTGTGATGAACATGGGATAAGGAGAGAATTCTCTACAGCTAGAACTCCTCAACAAAATGGAGTTGTTGAAAGAATGAACAGAACAATCCAACAAATGGCTCGTGCTATGCTTGATAAATCAGGAACTCCCGCAACTTTCTGGGGTGAAGCTGCACATGCTGCGGTTATTATTCTCAACAAGACAAATGTCCGGGTGAACAGCACTCAAACTCCTCATGAGCTCTGGAGTGGTAAAACTCCTTCGGTAAAGCACTTCAAAATCTTTGGAAGCAAATGCTATATCAAGAATACTGATGAGCAGCTTGGCAAACTTGAACCTAGAGCAGATGAAGGCATTCTTCTTGGCTATTCTCCACATAGCAAAGCATACAAATGCTACAATAAAAGACTTGGCAGAATTGTTGACAGCATTGATGTAGTGGTTGATGAGAAGGGATATATTCCTAGGCAAGTACATCATGAAGATATAGAAGAAGATGAAGGCTACCCTCAAAGACAGAATGATGAAGAAGAAGAACCCCAAGGAGAACCTCAAGAAGAACCAGAGGAGCAGACAAGAATAGAAGAGAAAACTCCATCCAGATATGTTCAGAAGAATCATCCAGAATCTCAGATTGTGGGGCAGAAAGAAGCAGGTGTACAAACAAGAAGAATAGTTGCAGAAGCCTCAAGCTATTTGGCATTACTCTCCTCTACTGAACCACAAAATGTGAAAGAAGCATGCAAAGATGAATGTTGGGTGAAAGCAATGAATGAAGAACTTGAGCAAATCGAAAAGAACAACACTTGGGAGCTGGTTCCTAGACCAAAGGATAAGAATGTTATCGGAACAAAATGGGTCTTCAAAAATAAATTGAATGAAAATGGAGAAGTAATTAGAAACAAAGCCAGACTTGTTTGTAAAGGGTATGCGCAGCAAGAAGGAATAGACTTTGAAGAAACTTTTGCTCCTGTTGAAAGACTTGAGGCCATCTGAATGTTCCTTGCTCTCTCAAGTTTTCAAAACTTCAAAGTATTTCAAATGGACGTGAAATCAGCCTTTCTGAATGGAGACTTGGAAGAAGAAGTGTACATTGAACAACCAGATGGGTTCATTCTTGGAAATGATCCAAATCTTGTATGCCGATTGAAAAAGGCTCTCTATGGTCTCAAACAAGCTCCAAGGGCTTGGTACTACCGGTTGGACAAATATCTCCATCAACAAGGTTTCTCAAAAGGTTCAGCAGATAGCAATCTGTATATAAAAGTTGAAAATGACAAATTGCTAATACTTGTTGTGTATGTAGATGACATTATTTTTGGCAGCAATGAAGAAGCTATGAGTCAAAGCTTTGCCTCGGTCATGCAGAAAGAATTTGAAATGTCCTTGCTAGGAGAACTGACATATTTCCTTGGTTTGCAAATCCAACAAAAGGAAGGAGGAATCTTTTTATCTCAAACCAAGTATCTCAAGCAGATTTTGAAGAAATATGGCATGGAAGATGCAAAACCAGTATGTACACCCATGGTCACAGGATGTAGTCTCAGTACAAATGATGAATCTGCAGCAGTACATCAACCAACCTACAGATCTATGATTGGAAGTTTACTATATTTGACAGGTACCCGACCGGACATCATGCATGCAGTTGGAATAGTTGGAAGATTTCAGGCAAATCCGAAGGAGACTCATCTTCAGGCAGTAAAGAGAATTTTCAAATATCTTCAAGGGACTCAAAATTATGGCTTATGGTATCCTAGAGATACAGATCTTACTCTTCATGCTTATACAGATGCAGATTGGGCCGGAAGCGTGGATGACAGGAAAAGCACAAGTGGTGGTGCGTTCTTTATGGGTTCCAGACTGGTATCTTGGTTCAGCAAGAAACAGAGTTCGATTGCCTTGTCTACAGCTGAAGCGGAATATGTTGCTGCTGCATCTTGTTGCACTCAACTCCTTTGGATGATGCAGACTTTGCAGGATTTTCAAATCACTTGTACACCACCTATCCCCATCTTATGTGATAACACAAGTGCAATCAGCATCTCAAAGAATCTGGTTATGCATTCAAAAACCAAGCACATACCAATCAAGTACCATTTTCTCCGGGAACAAGTGCTTGAACAAAAAGTCAAGTTGGAGTATGTTCCTTCCAAGGAACAAGTTGCTGATATTCTTACCAAACCATTGCCCAGGGACACGTTTGAATACCTCAGGCAAAAGCTGGGGGTTGTTGATGCATCATCTTGTTGAACCTCTTCTTATTGGTGGTACAGGCTCAGGGGGAGCACATAATGCATTGTTGGCATTATGGAGAAGGAGATCTTGGAAATAGCTGCAATATGTCTCTATCTCTTTCATGGTGGTGCGTTGCTGCAGATCTGGTTCATATTCAGGGGGAGCATGAGCTTAGGGGGAGCATACCCTTTGCCCTTGATGTCAAAGGGGGAGAATGAAGCTGAAGTTTGTGAGGTTGCCATCAAGTCCAAAGGGGGAGATTGTTGGCATTATGTTTTCTGGTATGACTGTATGTTACAAATGTTGTACTTGATGGCAACTCCAGTGGTAAGGCTCTCAGTTTAAGAAGGACGCAGGCAATCGGTTCAGAAAGTGCGTCCCCGCAGGTATACCGTGCAGAACCCGCGTCCAGGGACGCCGGCTAGACGTTCAGGGGGTGCGTCCACCCAGTGCACACATTTCAAGGCAGAGAAAAGCACGTGGGGGTTTCTTGTGTGGTATCTAGCCGACGGTTTTGTGTTTCTATGGTGTCGGCTCGTGGTATTGTTCCATGTTTTGGGGAGGAGCTTGCCTATATAAAGCAAAGGAGTTCATTTGGATTGAGTAATAGTCTTGGGTTGAATATCTTATTTGGTGAGATCTAGTCCAGATCTAAGAGGGCGAATCTTCTAATGGACTGTGATCTCTATGGCGCATGATCAGATCTGTAGATCTGACTGATTGGGTTTGTCTTGAAGCCTTCATATCATTTATATCTGAAGGGTCGCAGGATCAGTGAAGGGAAAGTGCGCCGGGACGCAGGTACTGTAAAGGGCAAGTGCGCCGAGACACAGCACAGTGGAGAGAGACCTGCGTGTGGACGCAGGGCAATCAAGGTTCAGGTGCGTCTCTGAAGCAGAAGGACGCGGCGCGATAGTGTTTTCAGGTGCGTCTCTGTAGCGAAAGACGCGGCGCGATAATATATTTGGGTGCGTCCCTGAAGCAACAGAACGCAAAGCAGTCAAAGGAACAGTGCGTGGACACGCAGCAGAGCAGAAGGATATCTGCGTGTGGACGCAGAGTAGCAGAAAGTTAACGGCGTCTGGTCGCAGGCCACAGAAAGAAAAACTGCGTCTTTGTTTTAAGATGTTCTGTTGATTGAATTTCTCTGTTGATAAGGTGTTCTGGGTTGGTTATGTTATTACTGATCTGATATCTGTAGTGGTCTATATCTGTTATGTACTTGTTGATCATCTGATGCTTTATGAAAAGAAGTAGGGGGTTGTAGCTCCCTTCCAGGAGTAGACTGGAAAACGAGAAAAAGAGAGAGTTGTAGCTCTCTGCAGGTTGCAGCCTGCGTACTGGTAAAGGACTGCACCAGTACAAAATCATTGTAAAAGAAGTTTCTAAATTGAAAGAAGATAGAGACATATTGCAGCAGGTGGTTTTCACCCACATTGGGTTTCCACCTTACATCTTGTGTTCTTTGGTGTGATTATCTGTTTTTTTTATGCTCATTATTTTATGGTACTGACATGCAAAAATAATTCAAAGATCAAATAAGGAAGATTTATTAAATTGCTTGATAATACTAATTCACCCCCCTCTCAGTATTATTTCCAACAGTAAGTGGTACATACGCCTCAAATTGTTTGGATTAAATGACCCCATGACCTCCTAGATTTTCATTTTGAACTATCTGTCAGATATGTCTACGTGATCTATAATTCATTTCACCATGTTAGTGTAGGGGAGTATTTTTGGCCTTGCAGCAATGCGGTGTAGAAACAAGCATGCAAGTTCAGTTAGGGATGCTTCAGAAGAGCCGCGTCCATCCGTTGTAACTGTAACTTCCATAATTCTCGGATGTTCGTCCTCTAAAAATTGATACATAGCTTCCCAGGTAGATATGCCTATGTCCCTACTATAGGTAGTGTCTGTGAATAATGGGGTCATTTATGTCTTCTTAGATGCGGGAGCCTTGCCTTTCTTGCCCATTTCTCTGTGTATTACGCTCTGTGTGCTCTACCTAAAAATTGCAAGAAAAGAGAAAAAATATGATAAAGTTGATAGTGAATACAGGAATAACCAATAGAGGGACGAAAATAAGGTGACGAAGGGTCTTTAATTCTAAATCATATCAAAATATATCAACTTGCATCAAATGGTCCTTTACTCTAATCCAAATCGTTTTAAATAATGACCACTAATGGACCGTTATGCTAAACTTTAATGTTCATAACTTTGCATCGAATGCTGGAAACACCTGTCCTAGAATTTTTAACCCTTCGAACTGTGATAAAAGCGATTTTACGATTTGCTTCGCAATATCGCAGATCGCTATATTGCAAAATCCGTTCTCGTTAAGAACCATCATTGCATGAGCTGCTGCGATATGTGATTTGCGAGATGCTATCGCATTTTGTGATATTTTCTTATGTTACATAAAGTAGCACTGCGGTATTTAGAATTTGCGATGCGATGAGGTTGTAGGCTTCGTGATTTCGCATTCTCGTGGATCGCATTTTTAAGGAGTAACTTTTATAAGGGATGCTCGTTGTAAACATTTGCGATGTGAAAACAATCTTTTCTAAAGTGGGTTTTTTAAGGTTTTCCTTAATGTTTGTGATCTTCTGTTATAAATTTTTTCTTAAGATTTATGGTCGTGTAGCGCTTTTTATAAGGAAACTCATAGTTGGTGAAGTTTTATGTGCTTGAAGTATGAAAAGGTAAATTTCCATTTTTTAGCAAGTTCCACTTTGACATCTTGTTTTATTCTAAAAACAAAAAGGCAACATTCAATGCTAAGATTTGATTTTTTGTAAGGGTCCCCATTTATTAATGTTATTACTAATACTAATAAAAAGGGGGGGTTGTTGATAGTCACAACAGGCTGTGACGTCACTATGTTAACCACTAAAGAGGTGCTAGCCTCCTTAATCTAGGTGAGAAAGGTGATCTTATTTTCTATCAACCAAGCTTATTCTTGGAGGTAATTTATTAAATGCAATACTAGCTTATAATGATATGCAAGGTGAATGTGTGATTCTGAAGGTGAGATTACTTAAATGTTTCCTTAAGTACTTAGTTATGATTTACTTCAAGTTAAGATATCAAGTACTTAACAAAGCTTAGAAAGGATAATCTCAACCACAAGACAAGTGTTAAATACAATAGTGCCAACAAGAGATAAAAAATGCCCATGATAAAATTGCTCAATAATCACAAGATGTGCATTCTAAAATAAGATTGGCAATATGCCAAAGATTCTCAATAATCACAAACCAATGATGCCGAAAGAGAGCAAGATCACTTATCTACCTAGAATAATTATCCAATGATTCCTTTTATAAGATTAGCAATGTTCTTAGATGATTAGAAGCCCAACAAAATAATGTCAATTAGATTCCTCAATGTCAATGATTTAAAACGAGATATTTAACAAATCCTCTTATTATCAATGTAAAGTTATCATTCACAAATTATTGATAACAATAATGAAAACAATATTTTCCAAAGCTCTTATGCAAGTTATAATAATTGAAACAATTAGATCTCAAAGACAAATGATGTAACCATTCATGAAACAAGGTACAACTTTAGATTTAAAGTGCTTTTAGAGAGTGAGTCTATTAGATGTGAACTTAAGAAAACTTTAATCAACTCATAAAAACAAATGTGTTAGTGCACTTGAAACAATTAGAAACCAATCACAATTTGACTTAAAGATTTAATGTTACCAATGCTAGCTATGCTCAATATAGTTTAAGGAATTTTAATGAGTCACAGTTAGAGCCTTATGACAACACTGAGTATATCAATATCAAATGCCAAAATTTGTTACACCTTCTTGAGTTAGATTAGAATGTCTTAAGTGAAGATGAAAACTAGCAAATTGGTGTCTATATCACTGTTTATATCATACTTTAGTGATCTTATGACAATCAATAGTAGACCATTGAAAAAAACACAAATTATGCATTACCCAATTCACAAAATGACTAGTAAATTGATGCAATGAATTCCTTAATATATTTAGGCAATTTGTATGTGTGTTTAAGACATTCAATTTTTTTTTTTTTTACTAATGTCATGAATTAAGTCTCTTGCTGAAGCAAAACAGTGAGGGGACTTAGGGTTTAATCAAACCCTTAGACTCTAGGCCTAGAAAAAACTTGCTCAATTGCCCAAAATTTTCTCTAGTGTTGGAATGCCCACAACACCAAATATTATGCCCAACACCTCTGCAAAAGACACCAATACTTAGTCCATAAATTTATAAATCACCCACAAAGGCAAAGAGGACAAATGAGGGAAAGGGAAGAGGGCTAGAAGGCTAACTATGAGCCTAGGAAAGGCTGCAACAAAGGGAAATGAGGCCCTTTAGGCCTGCCATGAGGAGAAAGACCCCATAAGGGGTTGCTGTGAAGGGAGAAATCCCTTGATTGGGCCTACGATAGAGGGAAAAATACCTATTTAGAATTTCTTCTTCTTGTATGAGCCCTCAAAGGGCCATGGCAAGGGAGAACAAGGCTACCAAGAGGCAACGAATGGAATAGGATTGCAATGAAGAAGGACAAAGGGATACAGAGGCTGAGTGGAGGGGAGAATGAGGGTCGAGGAGGAGGAAAGAAGGAGGCCGAGGGAGGGAAAGGGTGTCGAGGGGAACAGAAGGCCTGCAACAAGCCTAAGAGAGGAGGTCGAAGGGTTACGGAGAGGATATAGGGCAGGTTGAGGGAGTAATGAATCGTTTAGGCTTGTGAGTAAGTCTACATGGCCCAGAATTACCCACTACAGAGGAAGAAGGTGTCACGGCTGGCCCAAAGAGGCCAAATCAGGCCCATGGCGAAGGGAGGAAGAAAGAAGAGGGCAGCGGCAGGGCTAGGTAGGCTAGATTTGCAATTTTGTCCAATTTCCTTTGATGTTGGCCCTGCAAAAATATCTAGAGATTGGATATTACCCTCAAAGGCCTAGATCTATCTTCAACCCAACAAATCCTCTTGAATCTCACCTACACAAATGAAATTACAAGTACCCAAAACCCCAATATATAGAAAATTTGAAAAATAAACCCCAAACCCCAATTAGTTGCAAACAAGGGTCAGAAGAAATTATTTTACAAATATATAAATAGACAATGGTTGAAAGATTTGTTGAAGAATAGTTTTTATGATAATAACACCAACTTGATGGATTTTGAAATATAAATGTTAATAACAACCTTAGCGAAGTAAGAAAACCATATAAATTTCCTAAAGCCCAAAGAAGGTCGGCATGTGCCCACAATTTGTGAACTTGGAGCCCAAGGGCTGGGGAACCTACAAATTCTATATATTTCTTAAGGGAAAATTGTTAGATCATACAATGAATCAGATCACCTAAGATAAACTCAAAACTTACCAATAAAATGTTCTTGTCATCTACAAATGAAATAATAATTCATGTAATATTGAAGCACGATATAGGAAAGCACATACCTAGCACGTACAATAGATCAATGAGCCAAAGACACCATGAAATGAACAACAAAGTCTTTTATTATGAATTTCAAACGTTCCCAACAGAATAGTGACTTCACACCAACGTTACAAAATTACATCAGATCAAAGTTACTATCATTGTGATTTGAGAAGCAAATGACTTCTAATTTATAGATAAATCCTCCAAGTGGAAAATAACGGCTAGTCGGCTTGATCCCCGTCAAAATAATCTCAATAGTCGATAAATATTTGATCAAATTTTAATCTTTTCCGTCGAAAATACTTATTTTTGAGGAATTTTTTAATTTCTCGTTAAAACGTTTTTTATTAATTCAAAAAAATTATTTTGGATTAATTCCCTCAAACTTTTGACTTTGACTTAACCATCAAGGTCCAAGGGCTTAATTGTTCTTAAAAATCCATTTTTGCCTTGCTGGGGGATCTCCAAAAGTTGACTTCTTCTTCATGACCCACAAACTTTTTGGTCATTTTCCACTTGAAGAAATTAATTTCTCAAATTTAATTTTTGACTCTAAATTAATTAATTCATTGGATTAGGATTTTATTTAATTTTTACTAGAAAAATCAATTAATTGACACACGAGGGGATTAATTAATTTTCCACCCTCAAATATTTTACCCATGGTGTCTAAGTATGAAGGACCATGCATTAAATATTTTTTACATCAGATATTACAATTGCAACCCTCAAAGGGGGAATACCCGCTCGTTATAGACCATCAAATAATTACCCAATTTTGCGACACAATATGATTAGTAGACCAAGTCATTTGTAATAAAGTAATTTATCTAAATAACTTGAATTATTCCCAAATAACTTTTACAAAAGACTCAACTAAACACTAGGACTCACCTAAGACCTTGTCAACAAATTCCACCCTAGCTTTGTGGTTTAAGCTGAGGGAAAAACTCTTTCGATTACTCGTGTTCAGAAACATAGGTAATTGGTGAGGTTAAAAAACCTCCTAGGATGAAATTTGTCACCAAACATAGGCTTACCAAGGTTGTTACATAATTAAATAATCATACTAGCGTCATTTACATTACAACTTGCATAAATTGGGCTTAAAATGATTTAAGAAATGGTTGGTTGATGATCTTGAACTTTGAAAACAAAAAAATTGTACCACTGCTTCCTTGGAGTTGTCAAAAAATAGGTGCAACACCCCCTAATCCCATAAACCAGCGTAGAGCTGAGTCTTTAAGGGTAGCAGGGAAAAGCTTCAATTTTTGGACATCCAATGAATAGTCATAACTCTTACATAATATGTCAAATTCAAAGAGAAAAGTGTAGGGGTATTCATGTACCTTGCCATGAAAATGAGGAAGAACTGATGGTGGGATATTCTTCATTTACACCATTGTATCTGGGTCCACAATTGGAAATCCAAGGGTGGATTTTTCTTCCTGTGGCTGGTTTTTACCAACTCCTTCACCATTGACATCCTCACGGTTTTCCATCCTCTTTCCTCCAAGCAAACTATCCCTTGTAAAATGTGAAGGTTGAATGTGTTTTAAATCTAACCTTTCAGTTGCAAAATTCACCTTCTTCCCTACCACTGGTTGTGATAACCTTGAACTATTGTCACCAAAGTCTAGGTGTAAAGTACCAACCTCATTGGTCTGTGTATGCCTAGAGTTTTTACCTACAACAGAAGGCCCACCATGAGAAGAAAATCTTTCCAAATTATCAATATTTCCTCTACCCTTCTTGGGTTTTGGACCTCTACCCCTTCTAGTCATTCATGTTTTTTTAAGAGAAAAATCAAATCACAAAATTTCAAAACTATAAAAACACTTGTTAGCAAAAGAAATCAAGCCCAATTTCAATTCTACAACTATCTCAAAAAAAAATGTACCTATAACAATCCAAAAGAAATTACCCTTCCTTAAGAACTTAGCAACAAGAGCACACATCTACTAGCAAAAACAATGTAGAACTCACCTCTATTGATGAAAATAATTTCAACAAGAATTTATTCGAACCTCTCCAAGCGCCTCCTTGACAACAATGCCAAAATGTTGGGTGTTAAGAATGTTTCCTACAAGCCTCAACACTTACTTGGCAAACCAAGGGTTGTACACTTCGAGGCACAACACAATTAATTCCAAGAGACTCTGACCGAACTTGAAAGAAAACCAATTCTATCTCCAAAACAAATCACCAATATTCTAAGACCTAAAGAAAACAAATAAGAATTCTATTTTGTGATTCATACACTACTTTCAATGGCAACCTTATTGAAAACACCTCAGTCAATCTGAATACCACTTTCTTCACTCACAAGTTCCTCAAACAACTAAGATTGAAAAATGAACAAGAAGAATCGAAAAGAACACAAGCCTTAACTTAATAAATCAAATGAGTGGTTGAAAAGATTCATACAGGCTTATAAAATCATTCTTGCATTGCCTAAAGTTTCACTCTTTCTTCATTCTGATTCCTATATTGTCTTAATTTTCACTCAGTTCTTACCAATCTTTTCACGCTTTTCCTTCATGCACTGTGTATTCATAAATATAACAACCTTGATGTGTTTTAGGAAGCACACATGGCATATAACCTCACTCTGTTTCACCTTTACAAACCAAAAGGATAACCCAAATCAAAGAGTCATAACTTATGCTTAAAACAAAGATCTATGAAAGAAACCAATTTAATCAAATGGAAACCAAGTTCTTGAAAACAAATAATCATGAATTAAATATTGTTTCTTCAACCAAGACCTTTCACACCAACTCATACCATGACACAAAATTTAACTCATGCATCAATTAAAGAAGTCTCAATATAAAGCATGCCATGTTCCTCTAATCATACCAAATAAAAGGTGGAATCACACTCTTTAATATTTAGTGATGGGGACATTCAAACATTCACTTGTATCACGATTCCATTTTGTTTCAAAACGTTGCAACACAAAATTAGTAAAAAAGTCTTCAAGCAAAGAAGATACCAAAGGCCTATTCCTGCACTAACACACAACGAAGTTGGACATATCTTGCATCATCACAAAACCCTGAGATTTGATGGCTTCAATGTTGTTTTATTTGTAGCACAAGATTAAATCGAGTTACCCAACCCAAACACTCATATCCAATCATTCAAGATTTTAATCAAAGCCCCAAAGAAACCAATTTACTTTAATTTACCAGAGCATTCAAAACATGTAAGAGGCGCTTCAAAGTTCGCTTCTCATAGCACAAAATACATATGGGTATATAAATAAAACATGAGTTCAGGTATCAAAGTTCTTTAGATCCAAAATCAAACCCTAGTTTGTATTGATCTTGAAGCCTCAACATTCTAAAAAGAGAGAGGATATAACCAGATATTTAAAGTATAAATCAAGAGTTAGAAAATAAAAAATTTATGTGCAATGGAACTCAAATGTCTGCATTGCTGGAGAATTATTTCGAAAACATAGTATTTTTACCAAATCTGGGTTAACTATACTTCAAACCACGCACACTTAATAAATTGAGGAATTTTTTTTTTTTTGTAAGTGACACACAAATACCATAAAAGTCTTCCAAAAGATACTCCACAAGATCTATATGCTTACACACCACGATATCATATCAAAATAAAAGGTAAACCACACAGTGCTAACTATCGAAGGGTTAATGAGCAAGATTGGTCGGGCCCTAACCAACCAACTCGTACCCTTGTGGAAGAGAAGCTAAACTACAAAGTTACACGAATAATAAAAGGAACTTGACATTGATGCTCTTTGTATTAATAAAACCTTAGTCTCAATACATTACGAGTTCAGTAAGTTGGCTCCAAATAGATCTGAGCGATACAAAGTGATTGAATTTAACAATATACTAGATAACAATATCACTAACCTATTACAGCCCATAGCCTAAAATATATATACATTTTCAATTATTATCATGGTTGTAGTCAAGCTTGTACAAGAGAGAAAAAAATAGAAAACTAGTCTAACAATCCTCCTAACAATAGATCTTAGAACAACTGTTATTGATCACTGAGATTCATTTCCAAATCGAGCTGGGTTTTTTTAGAAAAGAGGTTGAAATTTGAGATTTCGTTGCTGAAGGCCAAGAGAGATGAGCGCGCTTTGTCTTTCTTAGAATCCATGAAAATCTTTTAACAACTCACTTCACTTCTAGCTAACTCTTTGTTCAACAGTCCATGCTCCAAATCCTAGTGCAGTGATCCTGTGACCAGAATACATGTCTCCTATTTTAGTACATGCACTTCATAATAGATTAAAGGCTTATAAAAGATGAAAAGACCACAAGATAACATCAAATGCAACTTTTAATCATAAAATATTAATCTACCAACCTTTTTTAAAGATACGCAATTCCATATCCATATCCTTATGAATACAACAATAAAAACCCAAATTATGTACATGAAGGTCTTTTTTTGGCTTGTAAAACAGAGGATGAAATAGGGTTAGGTGGCAAAAATTAGGACAATCTTAGAGCCTGACAGGATTCCAAGCTTCATACCATTATTTGATGTTGCTAATGGAGAGGTGCTTGTATCCACTTTGTTTGATGGATTCAAGACCACACTCGACTCTTCATGACAAACCTATGACCACTAGAGCTAGAGATTTCCATACCCAAATATTTTTTGTGGCTTTGAGACCCCGAGAATTATAGTTGCACTTTTCAATCAAACAACCAAACCACTTGCATGCATAATATTGGAAAGGAATTGGACAGTAGTCTATGATTTTCCTTCACTCTCGACCCTAACACATAAGATTGAGCTCCTCCACTAACCCTTCCCAGAGGTCAACCTATATATTTATCCATGTGTAATGTCAATCAATCTTCATAAGACAATCTTCCTCAAGACCAACAAAAAGACTCAACCTATTCTTGATGGCTTCTAGCACGTTCGCTGACTAAAACATCATGGGAAATCGAGGCAAGATAACCCAAACTCTATGTGTCAACAGTGGTTCACAAAGCAAATCAAATTCTAGGGGCCACCTTTGCATCATAGGGCCAAAATTCTCCCATATCTAGTCTCGATTAAGGATATTCAATAACTCTTCCTTGGAACGTAATACCGCGTAGAACCCTCCCCGAGTTAGAATATAGAAAACTGGTGAATAACCTAAAACAAGAACCCAATAATTCTCCATCCATCTCCTGAAAGATGTCAAACTAAATACTTTTGCTACAAACCTCCAATCAAACCATGCTATAAGAGAGTTAGGACCTCAACTACCCCAACATTGTTCCCTACCACCATCGTTGAAGCTCTACGTGACTTTAGAACCTTCCACCACCCTCTCCTTTTCCCTCATATAAAAACCAGTAAATGTGATATGTTGTGCTTCGGGATCGACATGAATCACAAAGGATCAAACGTCTTAGAACGTCCATGAACTAGGTCTTCTATGGTACATAAAAATCCATTGGCGCACAAACTGTCCACCTCATTATGCTTCATCCATTTCCATTTTGAAGAACCCCCCGCCCCTCACCCCACCCCCAAACAATCATCTACTAGAAATTTGTGAGACTCGTTGCTCCACTCCCTTACACCAATTCCATTTTGAAGAGGCCTATCCCCCTCCCCAACCAAACAATCATCTATTAGAAATTTGCGAGACTCGCTGCTCCACTCCCTTACACATCATGCTCTAGTCGTGTTTCCTTTACACACAATGCCTAAGTAAAATACTTTAATTAAAATAATTCTAAATAAAAGAAAACACTTATTTTTGTATAATTTACATAATTAAGATACCAAGTCCCAAGAGGGATCAAATTTATTAACAAAGAGATTTGGTTCCTCTTAGAGCTTTGTAGATTCGAAGTTAGATGGATCTAGGCTGGTTTAATTCCGCCCTTTAAATATGATATATTCCACCTGATTACCATGGATAAATACCATCAATACCATGGGTTCTCATAAACCCAAAGCTTGAAAACCACTAGTAACTGGACAAATCAAGTTTACCTTAACTACCCAACATAAATTAACAAAAATGATAATATCTAGGCTAGTTTCATTCAGCCCTTTAAATATGATATATTCCAAGTGATTACCATGGATCAATATCATGGGCTCTCATAAACCCAAACCACTAGTAACTCACCAAATCAAGTTTACCTTAACTACCCAACATAAAATAATAAAAATGATAAGGTAGAATTTTTATTTTAACATTATTTTATTTTATTTTGACCGAGGTAAATGTTTTCAAGACATTACATTACACCAACCTAGGTCCATCTTCACTCCCAATGTACCAAACACTGAGAGGGATCAAATCTCTTGAGATCCAAATATTTTTTAAAGTGAAAAAATATTTGATCTATCTCGACAAGAAACTTGCTCCCTTTGGGCGCTTGGTAGATTTGTAGTTAAGATGGATCTAGGCTCTTTTAATTTCCCCCTTTAAATGGGCTATATTCCACATGAATACCATAGGTTCTTAATACCATGAGCATTTTTATTTTATTTTTATAGAGTTATTTTTATTTTTTTATTTGACAAAGTAAAATGTTTACATTACATTATATTAATCTTTTAGTTTAATTTAATTTTTATTTTTATGTAATTTGACTTAAACAAAATGTTATACAAGACATTAGCTGACAATATCTCTACCATATTGGATTGGAGAGCACTCTTGGCTCAATAAATGATTTTAATTTTAAACTAACAAAATTAAAATATTTATAATCATTTCACAACAACTTGTTAAATTTATTATTATTGTTGTTGTGTTTTTTTTAACAAAATGGTAAATCCCAATATAACATATTTCTGAATGGTATCCACTAAGATTGATTGACACATAATGTTATAAAAAGGAAGACCACGCCATTTTGAGTTACCTAGAGTAAGGAGACAAATTTTTGCTCCTACAAAAATAACTGCAACTTTTGGCCATAGTCTATGCAGAGTGTCTTTTTTGCCATGAAAATCATGGATATTCTGGCAAGATTTTGATAAAATATGGGAGGGATTTTTGTAAATCTAGGTTACACGGGCAAACTTCAAGGTTTTGGATTCCTTGGAGGTTTTTAATGGTGCTAAATCTATTTCCACCATCGAAAACATGATTAACGCTGCCACTACAAGATTTGTTGAAATTGTTTTACCCGGATTCCAAACATTTTTGGTCGTCTAGACAATTCCTTGGTGTCTATAGACACTTCCTAAATTTTAGGTCATTATAGAGTATACTCTTACCTAAATAAAAACAATTTTATGTTATCCTCCATGATTTTTTAAACCATTTTCAAAAAATAATTATTTTATTTTTAAATTAATAAAATTAAAATATTTATATTTTTACACATCTCGAATTTACATTTATCACTTACACCATTTTAAAAAAAACAACCTAATTTATATAAATTATATAATTATCAATTAATTAATTTTTTAATTTACAAAACTAAAAATCAAAATATTTATATTTTCCAACCACTTGTTATATTCTCTTCATCACTTGCACCTTTTTCAAGTTACAATTGATTTGATCATGGTAGCCAATTTGTTCATCTCTATAAGTGAACGCAATGAAAATAATTTAGTTGCTTAAACTTGTACTACAAGGACAATGTGCCGGAAATTCCCTTCACATGCCTTTTTAAATTTCTGCCAGCCTTGGCCAAGTGGGTCTGCAATGCCATTTTCGGCATGAGAAAACTAATATGACAATAGAATATTGAAGGCAATAAGGCAATAGAAATATAAACTTTGTTGGATTGCTACGTGATTGCATACTATACTCAATGGATCCTCATCGTCCATGGAATGTAATTGAGATCTCGGACGACGACGAGGAAGAGGGGTTGGATGATTCTGCAGAACAGCAGAAACGTCCCCTTGATCACGGGTCATCTTGCCAAGTCGGTGTTGGTGGAGACACTGTTATTAAAAGGCCCAAAAGGAGAAACACTAATGCCCGGACCAGATCAGCATCGGCATCCAGGAAGTCGGGTAAGAAGAACAGAGTTCCCGCAGCAAAAGATACTACTCTCATAACTCCCGCCACCAGGCTGCTTGATGATGAGGATGAGGATGACAACCCAAACATGAGGATTTGTCTGTCAAAGATCCACAAGGCAGAAAAGATTGAGCTGAGTAAAGATAGACTGATTGCAGGGAGTTCTAAAGGATACAGAACGGTGAGGGCTACAAGGGGTGTGGTCGAGGGGGCATGGTATTTTGAGATCAAGGTTGTTTACCTCGGTCAAACTGGGCATACCAGATTGGGATGGTCTACAGAGAAAGGAGATGTTGACGCTCCTGTGGGTTATGATGGGAATAGCTATGCCTACAGAGATGTTGATGGCACTAAAGTTCATAAGGCTATCAGAGAGCCCTATGGCTCTATGGGAATGGACCTTACGTGGAGGGTGACGTTATTGGGTTTTACATTAATTTGCCCAATGGCAGTGAGTTTTATCATCACAGCAATGCAGTAGACCAAGCACCACAGGTGGTGCCTGGTATGTTCCAGTTCCCATATCTTTCACTTATTTTCCTCTAGTCATGTTTTCTTGAATGCTTTAAATTTGTGACTTCCAACCTGGAGTGCATATCACGGCTAAAATTTGGAATGCACTTTATTTCAGTCCATGCAGTTCATGCACTAAATATTTTTCTGTTTCGCAGTTCATGCACTAAATATATAGGCGGTCAATTTTTTGAATTGCGCACACTTCTATTCTTTTTACCGCTGTTAAACATATATTTGCTTTATAGATATATGGATATATGGCAGTGTAGTACATTCATTTTTCTCATAGTCCTTCACCCCTTTAATAATTATGTTTACTGGTTTATTTTGTCTTTTTTTGTTTCACTATCTTGCGTATTGTCAATCTAAATATTTGTTTCTCCTTCTTTATTACCAGAATTGCTAATAACTTGAGTCCAAGTTTTGGAAACTTTGGTGGAATCTCCGTTTGTTTCTTCTCCTGTGTTCTCTTCATGGTTGTTTATTTGGGCAATCATTTCCCCTTTATCCTTCTCCTGTGTTCTCTTCATGGTTGTTTATTTGGGCAATCATTTCCCCTTTATCCTAGGATGATTTCATATTCACCACCTCTGTACTTTCCACTACATATTTCTTTATGTTTTGCATATCCGCCTTCATGTGTTGCCATTCTGTCTTCCCTATCAGGAGAGCTTCTTGTAGCGATGCCACTTGTTCTTTTAAAACTTTATTGCTTTTTGCTAAAGCCTTGTTCTCAACTGTTATATGAATTTTATGATCTCTTTTTTGCCCTTTAGTTTCTAAAACTCCAACCTTGGTTTTGCATTTAACAATTCTTTCACATAAAAATCAAATTACCAGGTGAGAGGTGTGGATGTGGGACTATATAAGACAGAATCATCAATGACTTTTTCTCTGGACTTCTTGTTGCCACGTGCTTGTAAAGGAGACTTGTTTGAGTGCTTCTTGCAAAAGGCTCGAGTACTCTTCTTTCTAGACGTTTCTTTCTTGTTTGCTCCCATTTTAATCGAGCTATTCTTCGTTTTAAAATGCTCCGTTTTAAAATGTTTCGATATTGTTTGGCATTGACCCAAACCCACTTCCCAGGGTTGGCCAATAAGACAATTTTCACTTTTCCTAAATAATTTGTGTTCACATGTTCTCAAATTTCTTATTCTTTGTCATATTTGAATGCATTTATCCTCAAACCTGTTTTGAGAAATATGTCTATCTATAAAATCTAAATACCAAAAAGTAGTTCGCACTGCTACCTGCTGTTCAGGTTATCGTTGCTCTTTGCTCGCTGCTTTTGCTGCATAAAAGCTTCATGCTCTCACACTGTTCACTCTGCTCACTACTCGCTGCTGACCACACTGCTATGCTCTCAGCTAAATATTAGAGCCAAAAAACAAAACACAACAAAACCCCCGTTACTTTACCCATCTTAGAGCCACCGTTTCCTCTCGGGGTTTGATGCCAATGATCAAATCAAAATTCACTGTGTGCTAAATATTCATGGCGATGCGGATGCTGTTGAATTGCTCCGGTTGTTGGACGCCGCTGCAGCTGCTGACGGTGGCGAAGAAGATACGGTGCTCTGTGTGTGAAGAGACTACTCGCATTGCAGAATAGGCGTGGATAGGATAAAAATTAGTCAAAATACCTCTGCTTCAGATTCTTCAACACGACACTGTGCTGAGAGGGTTCGGGAGACTTTGAATTGACTCGCAAGATGATGTTAAAACCTATTTCCAGAAACCGTGACAGTGTACAGTAATGCATCCTCTGGCTTGCAGGATCCCTGGGTTGCCTGATCCGCCTCCTCATTTCGCTTTCTATAAAGATGACTAAAGATTCCGAATCTGAAAGCTTGGGAGCAATGCACTGCTTTGTTACACTGCAATGTGCCAGACAACCAGCTATATACAAGCTTGGAATCACGACATACTGTCAGTTCTTCCATACCTTTCTCCTATGCGATGAATGTTAGTATAGCGGCTGCTTTGGTTTGAGCGAAATTATTTGTGCAATGACCAAGCCTGAACTGGAAGGTGATCCTCTTGTTTGTTGGCAGAATAAAGACACCACCCACACCTCCCCTTCCAGGGTTTCCTTCTGAGGTGTCATAACAGTATCCATATGTTGGTTGATGATCAGTTATGGAATCCAATTCTGACATTTCACCTTGGGTGACCCTTTCAAGCCCGTGGTGGACTGTTTTGGCCTGTAGAAATCCTGTGCTGGCTGTCTAATTATACCTTCGAATATGGCTTCATTTTGGCACAAGCATGCTTGCTATGTATACAAAAAAGGAAATTGGACGTGCTATTCATCTTTCTGTTTCTTAAACCATACCTTTAATATATTTTCCAGGGTCTCCCCTTTCCAATCACATATGCCCACTTTCATGCACTTGACATACTACCGCAGCTCATTGGAGAAATGGCAGTGCTCATCTAATTATAGCCTCGAATATGGCTTCATTTTGGCACAGGCATGGTTGCTATGTATACAAAAAAAAGGAAATGGGACGTGCTACTGATCTTTCTGTTTCTTAAGCCATAACTTTAATGCATTTTCCAGGCTCTCCCCTTTCCAATCACATATGCTCACTTTCATGCACTTACATACTACCGCAGCTCATTGGAGACATGGCAGTGCACAAAGATGTGTGAGACAAATTTTGAGTTTTCATTGCAGGGGACCGGGAAACATTTTCTGGAACCCTCTAGGCTCTCATCCCCTTCTTTGCAGATTATCACATGACAATATTTTATTCTCCAAGGCAAGCCACATTTAGGTGTAAGCCACATATAGGAGTAAGTTTTACGCTGGACTTTGGGTCTTCCGTAGCATCTTCCATGCCCATTTTTACATCTAGACCTCGTGTTTTAGAAATGATTCTTTGTAACTTAAATGGATAGTTGACTGACCTGTCTGAGGGTGGGCGACCCATTTTAGAATATCTTATTCATCTTGTAAGATAATTGAAGCCTTGAAAAGTTGTTCTTTGTGAAAGTTCCATTCCTGTAGTAGTGGTCCATCAAGCTATAATTCTTCCCACTTTGCTTATCGCACAGACCATCTAAGTGTTCTGAGTGGGAGACATCACAAGTAGTTTCAGATCTGTTAGGTGTTGATTAGTAAGCAAACTAACTGAGCTTTCAAAGCCTGGTTCCATGCCTCCCAATGCATTGCCATCCACTATAACACGTATTCTGTCGCCCACCTGCCCATAGAAGATCAGGATAAAATTGGCAAGTGCCCGGAAAGCCAAAAATTCCTAAAAATGGAGAAAATATTGGCCAAGATAGCAAACATTGACAAAATCAAGACACCACCAAAATACCAGTGAAAATCGGCAAACATTGGCAAAATTAAGATAATGATTTCATAATCTTTTATGATAAAATTGAAATATTTACAACACTGTTTTCAACTGTATCAAATGATCCCACTAAAGTTTTCCACATCATGTAACCCGTTTCTTCTGGCAGGATATCCTATTCATCAACTTAAGAGGATGAATATACTTCCCAAATAGTGTATGTTCTGAAAGGCGTTGATCAGTGATGATTCTCCAAACCCTTTTTGCAGCTAGAGTCCATGAGATGAAAACGAAAGTTTTTCAAACCCTACTCACCCACAGGCTTGGTATTGAAGATTTTTTCCCACTAAACTACTAGAATTCCTAGAGATTCGGCGTTGCTAGACCAAAGGCATCTGAATGTGAGTTCTGCGGTCATCCTTTTTTGGTTGAGGGGTTATGGCATCCACTACACGGGGTTAGCCTCAAAAACACTTTTCAGTAATACCAGTCAACCTCCCACGGACAACCACGCGTGACTTCATAAAGAGATCTTTTCCTATATTGACTTCATAAAGAGATCTTTCTCTATATTCTCTGTCAATCACTTCCAATCTGCTATTCTGGAATCATTAGTCTCAATGTGGAAGCCCAAATACTGAAAGAATAATTTAAAAGCAGCAGCGGCAAAAGAGAGAAATTTTTCAATCATATGTCTTTGGGTTTGAGAGGCCATATGAAATGAGATTGTAGAATTTTGTTGGAAATACTGAATTGGGTTTGAGAGGCCTTCTGGTTTTGGACATGGTCGCCCGACTATGTGGGAGGAGACTCCCAATAGACCACGAGAAAAGAAATTAAAAATTTCTTGTGGTAAGAGCGAGAGGATTGTGAAATTTTATCTATTGAGGGGAGGTATGACCACATCTTTTGGACACCCTGCATTGTCCATAATCTGAATCTGATCTTAGAGGAGATTGAAAAAAAGGTCCATGGATAAAGGAAATCACAGGGAAGCAAGGGAGATTGTTAAATTCATCACCAACCACCACCAATCTCAGGCAATATTTCGAGAGTACTCCAAATTGCAGTTGTTAAAAGTTGATGAGACAAGATATGCCTCAAACTTCCTGATGTTGTGTTGCCTTGTTGAGGTTAAGCATGCATTAGTTTCTATGGTGGTGAGTCAACTTTGGGTTGAGTGGAGACACGCAGATTCAAAGCGGGGATATATGGTGCGTAGATTGTGACTTGATGAAGATTGGTCGAGAAAGATAGATTTCTTGCTAAAGTTCACTACCCCTGCATTTGAGCTTCTTCGGAATGCTGACACTCACCAACCTTTCTTAGGAGAGGTATATGGTGGCATGGATTCCATGGTTGAGAAAACTATGGAAATCATTTCACAAGAGTCTCCAAAACTTTTGTTTGTTGATGATCATTTTTCTGATTTAGTCAAGAAAATCATTGTTGATAGGTGGAACAATTTCAACACTCCATTGCACACTTTAGCACATGCCTTGAACCCAAAATTTTGTGATGAGGAGCTTATTGCTCAAAGCAATGGGAAAAGGAAGGTGCCCCATAACAATAGAGAGGTGGCTAATGGGGTGAAAAAAACCCTTATGAGAATATGTCCATCTCATCTATACAAGGAGGTAAAGGAAGAATTTGTCAGTTTTGCTGCAGGATTAGATGATTATGCAGATATATCAGTTTTGGAGGAGAGAAGCACCATGAATCCAATTAGGTAATGGATTTGTCATGGAGCAAATGATTTACATTTGCAAAACCTTGCCATTCGTGTTATTTCACAAGTGGCAAGCTCTTCATCAGCGGAAAGGGATTGGAGCACCTATGATTTTATTCATTCTTTGAAACGCAATAGGTTGTGCTCACACAAAGTAGAGGATCTTGTTTATGTGCACTCCAACCTTCGCCTTGCATCTCGTAGGGGTCCAGAATAAAATAGTGTTCCTACTAAAGAATGGGGTGTGAATGCAGAAAGTCTTGATTTGGATCTCTCTCTTGCTGCCCTAAATATTGAGGTCCAGCCTGGTAGTGGAAGTGGCCCATCATCTTCTTCAGCACCACCATCCACTGTTGAGCATGCTTCTGCTTTTATTTTTGACAAGGATTATGATGATAAGGATTAGTCTTTTGTTTTATAGTTCTTGCAGCCTCATAGTCTTTATTGTACGTGTAGCCTCATATATATATAAATAAAGGCTGATTTTGAGATTTGGATATATATTAAAAGTTGATTTTGGATATTCTGCTATTTCTATTTTTATTATGTGATCATTCAGGAGTAAATGTGATGTAAATTTAATGATAATGTTTAAACTTTAAATGTAATAAATTATAATGCATCATGTATGCTTTATGATCGCACATAACATTTCTTAAATGTCATAAATTCTAATAGATATATATATATCGTGTTTCCAGTTTCCAAAGTTTTGGGGGGGGGGGGTCAAGTTTTGTACCCGTGCCCATTTCGGAAATTCGTACCCATTTTCCCGTTTCGTGCAACTTAGGTTTTAAATGAATAAACAATATAATATCAAAACATTACATAAGTGCAAAAAATTAAAAATCTTCAATATTTTAATTTTTTTTTTGCCAAGAAGATGTTACAACAAGGAAAATAACAAGGTTTTAGTTTGTGTTGATCTTTTTACTGGCTGCATTTTTATTTGTTTCTCAGCCTTGCCTATGTTACAAGCTTGATTATAACATTTTCTTAAACTCTTGTAGTCGTTAACCTCACCTCTTTAAAATGTGTGCAGGAAGCAAGATTTCTTTATAAATGGGATATGTCAAGGTGTTGCTTTCAAGGATATAAATGGTGGCAGATATTACCCTGCAGCTTCCTTTTACACCCTTCCAAATCAACCTAACTGTACAGTACAGTTTAATTTTGGACTAGAATTTGATTGCTTTCCTGAGGACTTTGGCAATCGACCCCTGCCTAAGGCCATGTCTGAGGCTTCTTATTGTGGAAATTATAGACAAGCAGTCCACCATCGAGAACTTCTAGTTGAAAGTGGTGAATATTCAGAAAAGAAAGACTGACTTTTTTGGTATATTGTTTTATTTTAGAACTTAGTATATGTTTTCTGTTGGTGTTACTTACCTTTGCATAAAATCATGATCTTTTTTTTTCAGAAAGAAAAGAAATATATTATATTGAGGCAATATATACATCATGTTTTGTGGATAACAGAAAGAAGATCTCATGACATTGGTGACCACTGCTGAGAACAGATATGACATATAGCTGAGAGACATATAAAATAAGAACATTGAGCATCATATAGAATCATATGATGAAACATATATCAACAATTTTGCCATAATGTGCTATTGATATGGGTAGATGACAAAATGAAACCAAAAAGAACAAAAGGAGAGGAACCCATAGCCTCCGGCTGGAACAACCACCTGGAACTGACAGAAAAAGATCCTGGATACCCACAAAAACGAAGCTCTTTGTGCCAGACCTAACTCCATCCTTTGACCTATCTTCAGATGGATTGATAGAAAGCGAAGAACCTAAACAGAACAGACTTGAAGGAGATGTTTGAATCTTCAAAAAATTTTGAATTCCTCCACTTCCAAACACACCATAATGTGATGGGAAGGATTGGACGCTTAGATGCTTCTTGTCTTCCCCACCAAGCAAAAGTTGCATTGACAGAAATGAAATTGAGGTGAGGAAAAGAAAAAGAAGAAGCCAATTCATACCAAATTTGTTGGGAGGCCGCACATTTGAAGAACATGTGATAGTTTGTCTCCTCCTTTGCATTGCATAACACACATCTGCTGGGACCGTGCCAAGACCTCTTCCTCAAGTTTTCCCATGTTAAATTCTTGTTGTAAAAAACTAACCATGAGAAGATAATCACTTTGAGAGGACAGCCAAGTTTCCACCAATATACCAGAAAAATCTGTCTTGCAGGCATAATTTTTTTGGAGACGAGATCGGAATAGATGTCTTTAACTGTCGCAATAGAATGAGAGTGAGATAAGGACCACACCACGTGATCGTCTGTCTCGGCACGTTTCATGCCTCCTTCAACAAGTGCGTTCTTCAAGTTATCCCAAAGTGAAAGCAAGGCCTGTGGAAGGCCAATGTCAGCTGCATCCTTCAATGAAGGTGAATGGCCCCTCCACTCCTCAATAATCCTGTCCCAAGTAAAAATACCCATTCTGTGTAGGAAGAAGAGAAGAGGAGCCGGAACCTGAAGATTACCCCTATAGCCAGCAATTGGGTCGAGGCCAATGAAGATTTTCCTTCCAGAGAATATCCTCCATTTTAGATTGTTAAAGAAATATTTCTCAATTCTCCTGAAGCTGAGCCAAATTGCAGACCCCTGTTTAATTCCAATGGAGCCGAACCTAAACCAGAACTCCAAGCATCTTCCTTTTTGATACTTTTGGTGAATGATTTCACTCCAAGGATTTGTGCCAAAGATTCCTCTCCATAAGGTTTTACAGACCAGGGCTTTTCCGAAAATCCTTACATCCATCAGACCCCAGCCCCCAAACTTTTTTGGCAACGTTAAGTGATTCAATTTAGACAGATGGATTTTACCTCTTTCTGCTTTAGCCCCCCTAATAAAGTTGGCGGAAATCCTATTCATGGCTTGGATAATACTGGCCGGGAGCAGATAAAGGTGGGCCCAGTGAACCGACATTTGCATCAAGACTATTTGAGTAAGGACGACTCTGCCTCCAAACGATAAAGATCTGTATTCCCACAACGAAATCTTACTAAAAAATCTTTCAACAAGCCATCTCCAATCTCTCTTTGAATAAGCCTTAGCTTTTAGGCGGAAACCTAGATACTTAATACCTTCGAACAATGATCTTGTATCTATTCCAAAGAGCTAGGAAATCCATGAGGTCGTGTCCTTGTCGGTTCCATTATGATACAGGATCGATTTGGCCTTATTGATAACAAGCCCAGTGGCCCTTTGGAAACGGTCAAGAATATTCTTAATACACATCCAGGATGCTTTGGACATCATTGCAAATAATAATACGTCGTCGACAAACAGGTTATGAGAGATATGTATTTGCTTACAGATCTTTACCGGAGCATAAGCTTTTTCCTCCACTGCGCAGTTGATGTGCAGACTCAATGCATTCATGGCCAATATGAAGAGGAGAGGCGACAGTGGACAGCCCTGTCGAAGGCCCCGTTCCGCCCGAAAGAAAGGGGAGGGAATGCCATTAACTATGACAGCGTAGTTTACATTTTCGATACATGCCATTATCCATCGAATAGGGTCGGGATTCAGACCGATTTTCGCCAA
This sequence comes from Pinus tabuliformis, assembly GCA_031772625.1. Taxonomy (NCBI): domain Eukaryota; kingdom Viridiplantae; phylum Streptophyta; class Pinopsida; order Pinales; family Pinaceae; genus Pinus; species Pinus tabuliformis. The sequence goes on from CM062819.1 coordinate 1,953,679,722, forward strand.
GAGACATTGCAAATATCCCTAGTCCAATACATCATATGCTTTCTGGAGATCGATTTTCATGATAGCAACATCAGTTTTATGCAAGGACATAGAATGTAAACACTCCTGTGTGCTGGCGATGGCATCGAGAATATTACGACCTTTTAAAAAGGCATGTTGATTAGGAGAGAGACAGGATGCCAACATCCCTTTAATTCTTTCTGCTATAATCTTTGTAATAATCTTGAATGTTATGTTGCATAAAGAGATCGGCCTGAAATCCAGAAAAGATTCGGGCTCTCCCTTCTTTGGAATAAGAGCAATGAGAGTGGAAGTGGTGTGGTTGTGAATGTTGCCCGATAATCTGGAAGCTTCCACCATGCTGAGCAGATCCATTTTGAAGAGGTCGAAAAAATGGATCAAGAAATCTATTGTCCATCCGTCTGGTCCAGGGGATTTGTCCTTCTTAAAGGATTTCATAACTCCAAGAAGTTCATTTTCAGAGACTGGTCTAAACAGAGCTTCGTTCTTCTCCTGGTCAAACATTTCTGTAACCAAGTCAATGCTCCATCGAATATCGTTGAACGCAATATCTTTACTTCTGCAATACTGTTTCTTGAAGAAACCAATAGCCTGCTTTGTGATGTCCTCCTGGGAAACAACATACCCACCCTTGTCATCCTTTATTTTCCATATGTAATTTCTGGCTCTCCTTGCATTTGCATAGTTATGGAAAAACTTAGTGTTTTTATCGCCTTCCTGTATCCATAAAGCTCTGCTTTTGAGCCTCCACTTTGCTTCCTCCTGTTGCATCAGACTAAGTTTTTCCTTCTCCAAATTCCTTAATCGACACTTCATCTCAATTGAGCATGAGGCATAATCTGTAGATGCCAACAACAAATCCATCTCTTGTTGAATCCTCTGTAGATCCTTTTTATCCTTCTGTTGTTTTTGAATCTGCCATTTTTTCACCAATCTCCTTATCTCGGCCATTTTTTCTCTAAAGGTAGAGAAAATGAGGAGCTTGTCCCTGTCCTTAATCACTTTCCATGCATTTTGAATATATTCATTGAACGCAGAATCCTGTAGGAGACCTCTGTCAAACTTAAATGAATATCCCCTTCTGAAAAGATTTCCAGGCCATGTTAGAAGAATGGGACTGTGATCTGATATCATAACGTTTTCCACAGATAATCTTGGCATACCCATTTTATCGATGAGGCTAATATGAGCAAAAAACCGATCAAGTCTTTTTGCTATATAGGCCTTGCCCACTTTGCCATTTGACCAGGTCGGTTTCATCACGACAGGATTAACATCTACCATATTCCTATTGAGCATCTCAGAATTAATGAGATCAGCAAGAGCATTATTTAACTTCCCCTGTCCCCATACCTCATCAGATTTCAATGCCGCATTCAGATCGCCAGCAATAAGGAGATGGTCAATGTCAAATAGGTCTGTGGCAAAAAATCTTTTCCAGAAGGGAACACGGGATTTATATGGCGCATATAAATTGAGAACATTGATGGGAAAGACGCATCCTCTGATGGAAGCCGCAATAATGATCCCTGCATAGTACTTGTACGCCTTGGCTCTTACCCGAGCCGGATCCCACAGAGTAGCCATACCCCCAGATAAGCCATTAGCCTCTGTAGCAACCATGAACCAAGTGGGGAGCATTTTCCTGAAATATGTTAAAGTATCCTCCTTTTTGTGCATGGTCTCCTGGATAAGGATTATAGCAGCCCTGGAATGGAAAAAGAAATTTTTTAGCGTTATATATTTGGGATCAACGCCAAGACCCCTAATATTCAAAGATATAATGGGGATCATTTGGATGATTCGGCAGCCATTCTTGCTCTAAGGGGCTGTGAATCGGACTCATCATAGATAGGCACCTCAACCAAAGACAAATTTCTAATGCCTGTATCGGTAACTATAGTTCTCCCTCTAAAGTGTCTACTACCACCTCTACTTTTCTTCCGGACCGTGATGTTCCTTGCCGAATCCGGACTAATAACAGGCGTAACACTAGGTCCAGGCTTATGAATCGTGAGAGGCTCCAGTTCGAGGGATTCCCTATTAAGCAAGTGATCCAGATCACTGTCAAAAAGATTGACAGGAGATGATGTCGGGGAATTTAAAGGGGTAGGCCCGACACATTGATCTTTTCCTTTGTTAATGCCCGGTCCAGCATGTTCAGGATGCGGCGATGAGGATGAAATAGAAATGGGAATAGAACCCACAGAAAAATCTACCCCCTTCGGAATCCCATGTTGAGAGTCAGGGAGAAAGTCCTTCTGATGCATGGGACTCGGCGATGGGACAGGGCTATCATCTCTCGGCTCAGTAAAGGGGGGGCTATGGATCCCTGTCATAGTACGGGTGATAGGGCTTTTGGAGGAATTCGGACGACCAGGGAAGGACTCAGGGAGCACAGACGGACCAACCGATTGATCACGTGGAGACTCAGGATTTCTAGGACTGTGGAGCGGAATTGTCGGGGAGAATGGAGAGGATGGACAATCATTGACGAGTGACTTTTGCCTGAACCGTCTGTATCCATATAATTTGGCACTGGGGCAATTTTTTACTAAGTGGCCCGTTTTCCTGCAAGCAGCACACCTGAAAGGTATACCCCAGAAATCCAGTCTTTGATTAATAACCTGATTCTTCCAACTAATCTCAATATGGTCTGGATAGCCTCCCCTAAACGGCCTTTGAATGAGAATCCAGGCAATTCTTTTGTCCTTTTCGCCCAGGCACCAAGGATCGACGTAGACAAAACGACCAATAGCATTGCCGATCACCTCCAAAGATTCTTTGGACCAGAGTTCCAAGGGAAGGTTCGGGCATTTCACCCAAATAAGATTATTCACAGGAGTGTTTTTCAAAGGATTAAAGCCGATGTACCATCTATACAGAGCAAGAAAACTCCTTTTGTATACCCATGGCCGACTCTGGATGGCTTCAGCGTCTGCTGCATTTAAAAAGTGGAAACAATACCACTCTCTCATTAGGCTTGAAATTACCGGAACATAGCCAATGATTGATTTCCAGAAACTGGCCAGCCACTTCCTCATGTCAGAGTCAGACATTTCTGGGAAATGCCATTTTCCTATAAGCGCCTTGTTCTGCAAGCTCTCTATTCTGTCATCAAGCTCAGCAATCTCAATTCTTATCGCCTGCGGGGGGGGGAGAAGTTTTGGCAGGTTTGTGCTGCTTGTTATAGTTGCGACTCTTACCTTGAATGCTATTGCCATCCCGTGACATTGATGGCTTGACCACCAGGTCATCTAAAGTTGCCAGAGTGGCAGCAGACCAGGCATGTTCAGCATCCACGGTGGCCTTGATAAGGTCTTCCGTGGCGATGGCGTCATAGACCCCCTCCATGCACCGCCAAAAAGGGTATCCTCGAAAAGTGAGGACAATCTGGAAAGATCCAATTCACAGAAAAGGACCCAATCTCTGTTGGAACCTACCAATCAATATCTGCCTCGCCCTATGGGAAATAAATGTCAAAGCATATGAGGAAAGGATAAGGACGCTAAAAGAGAGAGATCAAGTACAAATCATGACAGAACCTTCTGCACAGGATGTTCAGAAGGTAACGTCTATGCCACCCATGATCCCAAAACGGATATAATTCGGATTTAGATGTAAGGACACGTACAGGGATATTAAGCGAACTTAACTCCTACCATAATGCCTGAACCAATTTGAAAATCCGGGGAATGACGTAACTCAGACCGGCTGTCGGAAAAGGAGAATCCATGTGGAGGAAAGACCAGGGAAACCAGAATTCGATATCAAGACCTTTGAAGAAAGACACTGTGTGCTATGATGAAGGCTCATCACAGTCCAGATAGCAACAATATACCTTGACGATACACCACCAATATCCTATTTTAAACCTTACATCGGTGCATGGTTTAATATGACAATTAAGTTCCTGAGTCTATGAAAAATTGCTTTTATCATCCTGAACTTTCTACATCTAAGACCATAGTATATATACTGCAACCACTAATGGTCGAGCAGGAAAAACCTTTACGACATCAAGAACAGAGGACAAACTTCCTTGAAATTCTAGAATCACAAATGGCGGAATTGTGTAAAAAAAACAGAGCTTAGTTAAGGAAAAAAAATCACTGACCTGGAGCCAGAGCCGAAACACCCCGAACGTGGGCACCAGATGAAACAAACAGCAGCCATCCAGCCAATATCTCGATAGCAGTAAAAATATTCTGAACTGGAGAAGTTAAAAGAAGTCATGCATGTATAAGGCAATTGTTACAGAACAGAGAGGGTGGCGGAGCTGGGCCTGAGCATAGAAAGGAGGTAGAGCAGGAACCTGCACAGAAACCGGTTAAGGAAAATGCAGAAGTTTTGAACTAAGCTCAGGAGTCGTGCTTCAGTAGGGTGGCGAAGCTGGGCCTGTGCAAAGAAAGAAGGAAAGAGCAGGACCAGCGCAGAAACCGGTTAATGAAAAATGCGGAAAATTTAACTTGCCCCTGATAATGACACCCACACCCCACGTTCACTGCATGCCTGGGGGACGTGTCAAAAGGAGATGGCCCCCGCGCAGACCACTGAAAGTTCAAGCTTTGCCGGAGGATTCACGTCTCAAGCCAGGATTGGGTAGCTGAGGACTCCTGGGTGCTGTTTGTTCGGCTGGTTCCACACGTCGCAAGTGCTCGCTCCGCACTCCCTTGAAACCTTGGTTACAACTTTCAAACATAATTGCATAAAAAATTCATAAAATCATGATCTATGTGGTGCAGTGGTGGCAATTATTTTATAACATTCTAGATTTCGTAATAATTAGTATGAAAAAGAATTCTGTTATGTTGGGTGAAACCTTGCAAATGTCTCTCAGGTGAATGTGGACAATCATGCAACTGATGTCCTTGCAATGGTGAACGTTACCAAGTAATTCATGTTGGAATTTTCAACAGGATATTGAAAAAAGTGAAAATGCAGATTAGACATCCGACCCATGTTTTGGAAATGTGTTTGGTGCATTTGTCTAACTAGAACTATTTAATCAAAGTGAATGAAGGGAAGGATTTATTTTTAGGTCAGAAATATGGATAAATTGTAAAAAAGTTTATTTATTTTGGGGCAAAGGACATTTTGAACGTGGCTTTTGTCAATTTCACTGTTCCATGCACTGAATTGATGATTACAATTATAGTTTTTCCTGCACATCATGTTCCTAATGTGCTTGACCATGATTTTTTGTCTCATCCTGACAAAGTCTAGTGTCTAGAATCTAAAACTGCTGTGCAGATCTTGAATCTGTTTTGTTTCATTAATTGCGCTTTACATGCAGACTGTATCAGATAGCAGATGATTAGGGTCTCAGCCAGGATTTGGAGCTCATTCTTATCTATGCTTGTAAGACAACAAAAGTACCCTCTTACAGTTGATGCTGTGCAGAGTGTTGTTGCATTATTATTCATATTTAGGACTTCCACTAGTGGATGTTTTGTATCAGAATCCCTGATTAGACTCTGTTCCTTGCAAGTTGAGAGCATTTCTATTTTTAGACCACGATGCCATAGTGGATAACTTATAAGATAACTTGCTTAAATACGGATTGATGCATGAGAACTGATGTGATTATAAAATTATTCCTTTCTACAGGTTTATTATTTGTTGAACATTGTGTTTAGCACTTGAAGTGTCTAGGCTGTAGACTCTATTTTGGATACATTTACAATGAGTTTTATGTCATATTGGAAGGTTTCAATTTTCATAACTCAAAGTCGTTCATGTATAAAACTTTCTGGAATGGGCTAGATCTTATTTTTCTTTCAATCTTTCTAGAAATTGAACTTGTTATACTAATCCAATTACTACCATCTGCCCACCAAAATCCAGTGTGCCACAATCTAGTGTGATTTGTAACTGTTTCTTCGCAGACAAGGGTCAATGGCTTTTGCATGGCACATTTCCATGAACAGTACTATTTCTTAAATGTATGATAGAAGTGTGTAGAGATACATGGTTAGCATGGAAACAGGAAATTTGAATCTGGTCCAATTCTAGAGAACAGCCCTCATTCTTTCTCATGAATTCTCCCCTTGGTCGTTCAAGGAACAGGGAGAGTTGTTTCTTTTACTTGTGCCACAGCAGATAGTTTTTTATCATGTTCTTCAATGAGATTTATTGTTTCTATTATGTTCTTCAATCAGATTTGTTGTGCTTTAGACTAAGAGAACCAGAATGATTCTTTCTGATATGAAATTTTATTAACTAAAGGCTAGGAGCTTTCTTGTTAACAAATTTCTTATTTTGGGGCAACGGAGACTTTAGAAATCTCCACAGTTGAGTTTATGATACATTGATAGATATGCTGTGATAAGTAGCAACTAATGTTGCATGGGAACCCATATCTACCCCTTAGAGATGCATCCCTTACATCCACCATCCCTGAGGACTTGGGCACTGTGAGCGGAAGTGCTTGTTTGGAAGGGCATGTCCCTAAGTTTGTGGGTGGCTTCACGATGTCCCCTAGATGCTACTGCAGAAAACAGAGAGGTATGGAGATGACCCTCGATGTTTTTGAGTACATTTGGATGCCCTCTATCCAAATTGACGTCCATGTGGTATCACTTCTGCAAGAAAAATATCCATGCATTGATTCAAACTTTTAGACCATGAAACCATTATCTACACAGCACGTGCCAAAATACTAGGTGGTATGTCTTTATGATGGTAGATGATTGCAACAACAGTGTTGACCAATGTTATTAGAGAGAATCGACAAAACCAGATGATTGGACTGGGTTTGGGAGGTTTCTGGTCAGAACTGGCAATCCAAACTGGTTTGCACTGGTTCTGTCTTCAACCAATTAGAACCAACCAGTTCAAGACAAAACTAACCAATTTGATTGGTTTTGCACCAATGCATCTGCATCTCTTGAAAAACCAAAAAAACACAAAATATGAAAACCCTACGACTACCCTAAATGCTAAAACCTGTCAATTGCCTATTAAATGATGCCCTGCTCTATTGATGGACTTATCCTGGATTATTGGATTATTTGTTGCGATTTCCACCACAATGGGAATTGCGAATGATTTTGTCCCTCCAAGGTCATGGATTTACGATCCCGAGTCTAAACATGCAAAGGATGTACGGGATTAGAATTATTTTGTCGTATGCTTAGATTGGAGAATTATAGTAGGCTTGTTTTTGGATTATAAAGTTCTTTTACAGTGTCTATGTTTATCTAGTTTGGTTTAGATGTGGATTTCACTCGATGCAATTTTGTTATATTCATCCCTACATGTTTATTGATTGATTTTTTTGTTTTTGTTTTTGTTTTGTGTATATTTTGTGTCTAATGGTTTGGTTTGGATTTGCATCAATTTTTATTTTTTTTTTCTCAAGGAAAACAATACGCAGTTAAGTTTCTGTTTTGGGTTGCGTTGATTTAGTCGCTGGTTTTACATGATAACATTGTTTTTGATTCCCATGTTTAGTAGGACCTTGTACTCTATATCTACATTTTTTTCCATGGGTGAGAGCAGTTTAATTTCACCAATGACAATGTCTATAGAAATTATTATTTAAAAATTGCTAGTTTTATGTATCTACGTTGCATAATTTGTCTCATATGGTTTGAATTTGCATGGTTTTTATTTCTTCCTTAGCAAAACCTTAGGGGATTTGCTTTTGGTTTTGGGGGTTGATTGGTTTGGTCCTCAGAAACCAAATTCGTCCTCCCCCACTTGCGTCTCGAATCCCAAGAATCGGACATCATTCTCTAGGACACATGTCTGATTCTTGTGTCCAGCGTGCCCTGGCATGTGGGATTCAATGGGCACCTGGGTCGGATTCCAAGGGCATGTGAGTCTCGACTTAGGGACACGTGTCCCGCTAAAAAGTGTGTCGTGCGGCCTTTAAAGCCCGATTTGGGAAGAATTCTCACTCATTCTTGAGTCTCTCTCTTGCTGTGGGTGTGTGGGAGCGATTAGCAAAGGGTTTGGTAGCATTTTGGAGGTGATTTAAGCAACAAGTGCATTTTTCTTCTATTTTTTTTGCAATTTTGCTACAGTAGTTTGCATGTCCATTTTTTTACAAGTTTATGCATTTTTTTCTATATTTTTTTACATAACATATGGCTCAATCAAGGGCAGCAAGGAAAGGGCAGAATGTTCCCATTGGTGATGCCCCTTCTGTTCCAATTTCATCAGGGTCTACAAGTGTTCCCTCTATTGGAAGTGAGGCTGCAACAACAACTTCAAATGTTGAGGGCAAAATGGATTTAGAAAGACAACAGGCTCAAGAAAACAAATATTCCTTGTGGAAGTATGTCACAAGAGATCAAGTGCCAAGCAACAAGTTGAAAGGAGGAGGCTATGTTGCTTGGAAATGCAACAATCATTTCAAGAGCACTTATTACCGTGTGAAAGCTCATTTGTTGGCCTTACCAGGTTGTGGAATTGGAGCATGTACACAGGTGTCTTTAGCTAAGAGGAAAGAAATGGAAAAAGAGGCCAATGTTGGTGTGGCAAGGGTGGTTGCATCATCTAAAAAAACAAGAATGATGACCCCCTTCCATTCTTGAGGAAAAACAACAAATTTCCATTTGAGAGTTTTTGTGGGGGTGTGGGTCAAGCAGCAAAAAGAAAGGCAGTGGCACTTGGTCCAATGGACAAGATTTTTTAGAAAGAGATACAAGGAGAGCTTGATCTCACCATTGCATTCTTTTTCTATTAGAACTTCATATCCTTTAATGTTGCACACTCACCTTTATTTCTTGAGATATGTCGAGCTCTAACTCAAGGGGATCCATCAGGGTATCTGCTTCCTAGGTTAGAGAAGTTTAGAACCACATTGTTGACTAAGGCAAAGAAAGAGGTGGACAAATGCTTGAGCCTATCAAATCGACAAGGCCAACATCTGGGGTTAGTATTGTTTTTGATGGATGGACAGATCCAACATGCCACCCACTCATCGACTTCATGGTGTCTTCCTTAAATGGACCAGTTTTCTTGAAATTAATGGATGCACTTGGACAATACAAAGATGCACAATATATTGGTGAGTCGTTCATTAAAGTTATTGAAGATGTAGGTGTTGATTCTTGTGTGCAAATAATTACAAACAATGCACTTGTTTGCAAGGTTGCTGGCATGATTTTGGAAGCTAAATATCCACAAGTATTTTGGACACCTTGCATTTTCTATACCTTGAATTTAGCACTTAAATCTATTTCTTATGATGTGCCTTGGATTGTAAATATTATTAAGGATGCACGACATATCCACAACTTTGTACGAAATCATACAAATGTCCTCACAATTTACAAGAAGTATACCCATCTATCATTGTTGAAGATTGTAGATACACAGTTTTCCTCTTCATTCATCATGTTGAAGAGCTTGAGGGAGGTCAAGACCACTCTTGGGGCCATTGTTATTTCAAAGTTTTGGTCTTTTTGGAGAAAGGCAGATCAAGTAGCCTCAAAAAGAGTCAAGGACACAATGTTAGATGATGCTTGGTGGGAGAGGGTAGGTCTCACTATTAAGATCATGGACCCTATCATTGCTTTGCTACGATTTATAGATACAGACAAACCCATCCTAGGAGATGTTTATGAGGGATGGGATTCCATGATTGAGTCTATGAGGACCATTATTTTACAGAGTGAGTGCCCTAAGTATGAGACATCATCAAAGACCTTCTTCACCACCATACAGGATATTCTTGTCAGCAAATGGGACAATAATTGCACACTTTTGCATTGTTTGGCTCAACCATTGAACCCAAAGTACTACAACCATGAGTGGCTGCAAGGTGGACCTTCCCGCAGATGCCCTCCTCACATGGATGGTGAAATTTCATAGGTGATGAAGGATGCATTGAGGTAGATATTTCAGGATAGAGCATCCCTTGATGAGGTGGGGATGCCTTTGCAGAGTTTTCCATTGGCACTGAGCGATTTGCAGGCTATGATGTGATTAGAGACAAGGGGGCTAAGAAGCTCTATTCTTGGTGAGAAAATCATGGGGTAACAAACCCTCCTCTATAGCAGTTAGCCATGAGGCTGCTCTGTCAAGTGACTTCATCCTCTTGTTGCAGGGGAATTGGAGCACATGTGGGAATTTGTATAGTGTCAAGAAGAGAAGGCCTGAGCAGTCTAGGGTAGAGACAATGGTGTATGTGCACACCAACCATTGTCTTATTTAAAGGCATAGGGATGTGTGGTTGAATAGAAAGACAAAGATGTGGGATGTCTTTCCTGATGATATGAGTTGGGATAGAAATGTTGAGTTGGCATTAACCAACTTGGATCTTAATGATCCAGTGCTAGAGCCTATCACTTTTGATGATGGTGATACTCTTGAGGGGTCATCCTCCACACCAACAGATGCAAAACTACATTGGATACAAAGGAGGAGGATGTAACAGAGGAGAGTAGTGGTGACCATGATAGTGATGTTGACTTTGATGATGATGATTATAGATGAGCTACCTACTACCTTGTAGTTGTTTTGTATTTGCTATTTCTATTTGCCATTGGCATTGCTACTACCTATGTAACACATTTTGATTTTGATGACTTAATGAGAAAATTTTTGTTTCTTGTCTTTCTCCTATTGGATCATTAGTGAATTTGACACAATTGTATTTGTATGCATAATGTTACATTGTACAACTTACAAATTTTAAAATTACAATGTAGAATCTAGATCTATGTCTGAATTTGTATCATGAATGGGAATTTGTGTAAGAAATATCTATTTAGTATTAATTTTTAATATATATAACGTGTCCTACGTGTCATGTTTGGAGGGGTCTCTATGCCTGTGTCAGACACTCAAATTTGTGTGTCCTGTGTGTCCCGTGTCTTCATGTCAGGTGACTTAGGTTTGGTCACTGGCTCAATATTAGTAACATTTGCTTTGACACCCATGTTTGGTAAGTTCATCTACTTTATATCCACAATTTTTTTAGGAGCGTGATTTCATTGCATTGTTAATAATGAATTTTAGACACGTTATTTAAGTATCTCCACTTCTATATACCTCTCACAAAGATATGCGCTTCTACCAACCACATCCATGTGTGTGGTTCTATCAACCTTGTCTGTGTATCTCTTCGACAATAGTCCTCAAAACTTGGCGCAAAATTGTTAGGAACTTAAATAACTATACCATTCAACCAATTCCATAAGGATATCAAGTCGAAATCTTACTTATTTTACATGCCAAATGATTCAAATACCATGGCACAAATCTCTGGAACTTTGATGTTATTACAATGAAATGGAAGTTTAACTAGAAAGGTCGACTGGAACTATGAAAAGAAAATGAAAGAGGATGCCAAAAGAACTCTAATTATTGCAAAGCCTTAGGGGATGAACTTGAGACTATTGTGATTTGGTGACTTGATCACTGATTTCTCATACTGTCTTCAAGATGTGAGTTCTCAAGGAAACAAAAAAGCAAAATATGGTGGCACAAATATTGTGGTATTGTTTGACTGTGCTTAATTTGTGAGTTATTGCCCTCTTACTTCCAAGATCAATTACAGGGGGGAACTTGTTTGGCAAGAGTGCAATTTTTATTTTTTCCCTTTAAGAGGGGGATTGTTTTCATTATGTCATCAACAATGCATTATACATGTTTGCAGACACATTGGCATTTTAAGAATTGAGAGATTGGCCCATGTTTCTTTACGATGGTTTTGACAAACAAGGAAAATTGGATGAAGGGAGAAAACATGTTGGATCGTGTTTGCTCTAATTTAGTAATCATTGCGAAAGTGGTTTTGATCTTCACAAGATCATTTGGAAATTTTTCTCTAATTTAGTTATCAATTGGTTTTGTGTGCAAGATGGTTTCAAAGAAAAAACTTTTCTTGGCGTTTTGTTTGTTAACTATTATTAAACCTTGGATATTCCATTCAATCACGAAAGAATTTTGATAAGAGGTCACTTTTGGCCTTGGTCTCCCGTCTCCCTTTATTACTCAAGGTTATAATGAGGTCTACCCCTATAATCAAGAAGATTGTAGACACCTTTCCCTTATATTCTCCAAAAGTCCCTTTGCTTTAAAGATCCATATATATTTAACAAATCTAGGTCCTAGTTTAGTTCCCTAAAGAACATTGAAACTAATAGTACATGGTCATATCTTAGAACACATACCTTACGAAAATCTTGCTTCCAACCATTTAACCAATTGCTCAAGTGTCCTTGAGCATGAGACCTCTGATTACTGGTCGAGGAATTGCTTCCTTAGTGTAAAGGTGCCTCAGTAAATGTTGTTTGCATAAAAATGATTGAAGGCTTGTGAATGGTCAATAGCCTTTTGAGGCAATGTATCTTTTAGGTGATGCCCAAAATCTTGTTATTGATTGTGTGTAAGATCATTGGGGAGTATGGATGGGTTTAGATTTGATATAAGAACCATGTCAATGCTCATATGTCTCACTCCCTCTACTTCCCTGTCTATCTTTGCTATCACCACTATTGTATAGGAATTCCTTGCAAGTGGTTTCTTTCTTTCTTTCTAGTCTAGGGTTGCTCCTATTCCTCTTTCATTGATTCAAAGGGTTTGCCTTCTTCTCTTGCTCTTTGATCTAGTGAGGCGGCTATGATTGGTTTGTGTGTTTGTTAGAGGTGGGTTCAGAGCATTGTTTAGGGGAAGTCAAGTCCACCAGTGTATTCCTTTTGTAAACCTTTGTTTGGGGTGTCTTCCTTTGTTTGTTTAGTGTGCCTCTCCCGGGACTTGAGGATGTAAGATCCAAAGATACAGTTTCCTATGGAGGCATTAGATGAAGCTTCTTGATATGTTCTATATTCTAGGGAGTTGACCACCCTTTTCAGTTAATAAGGTTTCAATGATTGACGGGTCATTTTTAAGTCGCTCCACCTTATTCATTATACTTTCCATGATTGTTGGAACTAATATTTCTTCTTATCTTGAACATACTTCTGGCAAGTTTTATGTCAAATAGTTGATTGTAATATGGATTGTATCATCATCAAAGGTCCATAGCTTTGGATTAACTGATGTAAAATATTTCTTGAGGTTATCCAACCTAATTGGTTCTTTAATTGGGCTTCCTACATGATCTTCTTGGATTGATTGATTGGACCTTTTCCTATTGGTAGGTAGAGCATTTTCTCTTTTCCAAAATGCTAAGTGACAAATTCCAACCATGGGACGAGATTTCTCTTTTCGAGAGGACCAATTTTGACTATTGAAGCACTCAATTTGGACAAGGGAAAGTGTATTTATGAAGAAAACCCCACATATGCACATTTGATTAGGTCGGCCCTAAAGCAAATTGGACACCCTTGGAAGCCTATAAATTCAAGTGACTTCAAGCTCATTTGGATATCACCAAGCATCTTCTTCTTCTCTTCTTCATTGCTTGGTTTGCACAGGTGTGAGGCTGGGTCACGAAGATTGGTTTGTATTGGTCTGAGATTGCAAGGTCAGAAGCTCACACGTGTTAGGGTTTTCGTTTCCAATCACAGGCTTGACACAGGAAATTTTCACTATAACCGCAGGCATGCAGGGTCATTAGTGTGGTTGGAAGTTGTCAATTGCACATATACTTCTACCTCCATCACGTTGGGCTTTAGGGTTGCAATTTGACATTTCAACGCAATTGACTGCAGACAAGACAAGTTGACTCTGATTAGTATTGATGCTGGGAACATATTTTTGAATGTTGTTGGGTTTATTTTGTTGTATGGTTTTTTATTGGCTCATTGTACTCTTTGTTGAACATTTTATGACAATCTAATAAAAGAACAATTTCAAAGGGTTTTCCCCATAGTGAGTTTTTCCTTAGTCATTGACCGAAAATATGGTCTCTTGTTGATGTGTTGATTGTCTCCTTTGTCATTGCATTTACTGTTCTATCTTCAATTACTTTGGATGATTGGAAATATTAATTGTTATTAAAAGATTGCTAGTTGAAGAATTGAATTGGGATAAAGTAATTGAAACAACATAGAGCAGTGTGAAATTTAACATGGTATTAGACCTAAGGTGAAGGACAAGCCCAAAAGGAGACAAGAATTGAAGCAATCATCTTTGGAAAGTTGAAGGAGCCTATCTAATCAAGTCAAGATGTCTTCCTCTTCTTCAAGGATCATGAGAAGTTGAGTGACTCATCTAACTTTGCCGCTTGGAAGATTAGGTTGGAGATCATAGCTTGTAACAAGGATGTTTTGGAATTCATTCAAGGAAAGGTACTTGAGCCTCCAGAGAACGCTTCCGCTGCTGCCAAGAACAAGCACAAGAAAAGTGATTTGAAGGCTAAGCAAATTATAGTGGATGGTTTACAAGATAATTTACTTGCATATGTTGGAAATTTGAAGAAGTCTAAGGGCATGTATGAAAATATATCTGGCATGTATGAAGTCAACAATTTGAATGAAATCCTCTCCTTGAAAGACCAACTCAAATATATGAATATGAATAAAGGAGAGTCTGTGCAATCCTACATTATGAGGATATCTCGTCTTAAAGATAAATTGGAGGGAGTTGGGGAAACTATGTCTAACAGGAATTGGTAATTGTAACTCTTAGGGGCCTCCCTCCCATTGGGGAAACCTTCATACCTACTATAATTAATAACAACAATTTTCTGTCATTTGATGATATTATTGGAAAGATCACTCAAGAAGGAATCTGTGCAATCCTACATTATGAGGATATCTCGTCTTAAAGATAAATTGCAGAGAGTTGGGGAAACTATGTCTGACATGGAATTGGTGATTGTATCTCTTAGGGTCCTCCATCGCATTGGCGAAACCTTCATAACTAATATAATTAATAACAACATTTTTTTGTCATTTGATGAGATTGTTGGAAATCTCACTCAAGAAGAATCAAGGATAATTTCAAGAGGTATGATTCAAAAGCATAAAGAAGGAGAATCTGTTGCATTCATCACTCAAAACAAGAAGAAGAAAGGAAATGTAGGTCCATCAAATTCAAGGAAGCCTCCTCCTCCAAATCCAAAGAAAAGGAATATAGAGAATCCTTGCACATTGAATGTTACAATTGTCACAAGAAAGGTCATTATGCCTGAGATTGCCTTAAGAAGAACAATGGTCCACGCTACAACACTAGAAGCAACAATAACAGGTTTAATGATCAAATAAGAAGAGATTACCAAATGAATGATCGTAATGGAAGAGATGAAAGAAGAAGAAGAGATGCTCCAAGTGATCATGAAGTGATCGTCGTCCTCAAAAGAAGCCAAGATACTCCAAGTATGAAAGTAATGTTGCCAATCAAAATTGATGGAAAGAGAAGCTCATCAAAGGAAGGTTTGACTTGGTCTTGGAGGGGTATTTGACAAGGGTCTTAGGTCTTGGAATTCGCCATTTGAAGTTCTATATGAAGAGAATAGTTCTTGTGGGTTTTCCTCTCAAGAGGACAAGTTTTGGCCCTGGCTGACGACCTACATTTTGTGTCTCCTTGTCGCATTGATCTTCATTGTTTGGTAGTTGTTTGATGATAGAAAAGAAGCTAATCAAGTTTAAGTAAAAATACATCACAAGCATTTTTCAAAGTAACAGAAATCACCTAATCCAGCTGAACCTATATTTCTCAACATGGAATTAGAGCTAAGGTGACAACAACAACGAGAAAAGGCAGCTTGAAGATCATCCAATTCAAGAAGGATACACAAGGACCGAGCTTAAGGAGATCATATATTCTACTCATCATCTTGAAGGAAGCAACTATTGGAAGAAGAACTCAAAAACCCTACCTCCATTCGAAGAAGGACTTTACATTTGAAGCACCTTGGGAAGCTTCCACATTCTACAATCATCATCCAAGGAAGAAGAAGAAGCATTCATCATCAAACAAATCAAGGTGATCTTTATCACACTGAAGGAAAGATCACATCTCAAACATCCTTGAAGAAGATCATCAGGAAAGCAACATTATCAAGAAGGCATCAAGTTGAATATATTAGCTTCAAAAGAATCATCTTCACTTGACAAGTAAGTATATTTATATTTATGTCTGAATCCACTGTCAAAATGACTTCATTCTGCAAGGAAAGCAACAAACTGGTTGAATCATAAAATTTCCTTGAATGGAAGAAGAGGATAGATTTGATCCTTATAGAGAATGAAGTTTTTGGACACGTTAAGGGTTCAATCTCCAAACCATCACAAGAGGAAGCTTAAGCACTATCGAAGTATATGAAAGGGGAAATAAGGGCTCAAAGAATCCTCATAAAATCAAACAAGGATTCCCTCATCCCTTATGCAGCAAATTTGGAGAAATCAAAAGAATTCTATGATAAGTTGGTAGAATTGTTTTCTGTAAGCACTGCAAGAGAACTTATATCTTTGAGAACCAAGCTATACAAGATGAAGGTATCAAAGGAAGAATGGATAACCTCATACCTTGTGAGGGAATCACAAATAAGATACCAACTACGAGATTTAGGGGGAATAATATCCAATAAAGAAATGACTATAGTTGTGCTCAATGCACTTCCTGATGAATGGGGAAACTTTATATCAAGTATCTACGGAAAGAAGGAAGCCACTCCATTCAACAAAATTTGGTCATTATGTAAGATTGAAGAAACTAGGTTGAAGGCAAAGAGAGATGTTGGATCAAATGAACAAGCTCAAGCATATGCTGCCATTGCCAGGAGAAAAGGAAAGTTTGGAAAGTTTGATCCTTGGAAAAATAAGAAGATTTATATGTCAAAGATACAATGTTATGAGTGTAATGAATATGGGCGCTTTAAAAGGAATTGTCCTAACTTTAAGAAGGACAACAAGAAGAGAAAATAAAGAAATGAAGCCCATGCCACCGAAGAAGTGGAAGAACCTGAAAAGGAGAAGACAACGAAGGAGGAGGTCAAAGACCTCTACTATGACTAAAATATACTTGAATTCTTTTCAGTTTTGTAGAAGATAACAATCATGATGGAAAGCATCACAAGCATCAAGATGCATTAGAATTGAAATAGAGATGGCATTGTCATAGAAGTTTGGAAGGATAGTTGCAGTAAAAGTCTACATGGTTGTAGTAGTCATCATATATAAAGAAAGTAGATCATAACATCTCCATTGGAAGCATATTATGACAATTGAAGTAGCAATATATATGCTTGGAAGAAAATCATCTAGCATGATAAAAGATAAAGAAATAATCATACATCATCATCATTAGAAAGGATCATTTGCAGAATAGGGATCATCAAGATCCTCCACTAGAATCTTTATAAGAAGGTTCACCTCTACTTGGAAGAAGCAAGTGTCTCATTCATAGTCTAGGGTCCACCTTGTGTGGGATCCTCTGGTAAGGTATGATGACGAAGATGTGCAGGATGTTGAAGTTGTTTGAAGTACTTTCATATTCAAACAAGAAAAGGAAGTTGCTATAAGGAAGTCTAGATGACCAAAAGAAGGAAAATGTATGTATATATTTGATAGATAAAGTCATGTCATCATATAGTTGCAGATAGCATAGTTGAATGTTCTATCTCATGAGCATGATCAAAGAAGAAGGATCTCTTCCATTAGAATGATTCATGAAGGCATATAGACAATGTGCCTTGAACTCTTCGACATATTGATAAGATGAAATCAACATAATATGACCTCATATGTAATATGAGGTGGTTGACAATCATGGTTCTTGTTGACCACTAAAGTTGCACTTGAATTTCTTTTGAAGACTCCATCCTCGAGGATATGTCAGAGGCTTCAATGTACCATCAGGGTTCTTATTATCATCAAAGTTTTTAAACTCTAGCTTCTTCTCATTTTCTTTTTCAACCCTCAGATTCCGTAACCCTATGGGGATATTGTATAAATTTCACTAACATGATGAATAAAGCCATGTAACAGACCTAGGGTGTTGGGAATCGATCAACAAGCGACTACACCTTCGAGTGTTTTTTTTACTTGGTTAATTAAATTCCTGCTTTTTAGTGACAAATAATTTTCTAGGTTTTTTCACTCATTGCATTACCCCAAAGTTGGGGTGACAGCTTGAAGGTTTAGCCCCTAATTCATACTAGTGTATAGAGTCAATGTATATTACCATGCTAGGTCATCTTTGAAATTTTGAGAAATTTGACTAGGTTTAAGTAGGATTTTTTAATAATTAAAAATTCCCCACAAAACAATTTTTTTTTAATTAATATTTATGTAATGATGTAAATAAGTGGTCTTTGGAAATCTCTAGAGTGTGTGACTACTCACAATTCATCTTCAAAGGCCCAACATTATCCTAAGACCCACTTTGAGGGTCAAAAAACAATTTATAGTCACCCAAAAGCCGTTTTTTTTTATGTCAGTGGCAAAAAATGAAGAAAAAATTCAAAAAAATGAATAATTGGAAAAACTGAAATTTTTCCAAAGTCAAATTTTGACATGGCAGATTCCAGTGAAGGTCAAAGGTGATGTGGAAACTATGTGGGGCCCACCACATGAAGCACAAATCAAAGTCAAAGTTCCAAGTGGCAAGTCAAATGGTCCAATGATGAGTTCAAGAGGCAACATTGAAAATCCCGTATAGTTAAAATAATTTTATTTAATTCAACATGTTGAAAACAAAGTGTTGTACATTAGAAGAGGATAAGAGGAATTACATGGCAACCATTTTGGAGGTCAAACTAATTCCAAGTCAACATTCAACTACCACAAGTTGCAAAAGCATGCAGAAGCAAATCTTGAGGCTCATAAAATTATTTAAGTGAAAAAAGTTAAAGTCTATTGTTTAAGGGAAATGAGCGGAGGATCCCACCTCACTCCCTCTTCATTTGGTGTTCCACGTATTTTCATGAAGAAATGTATGCATATACCACAAAATAACTCTACACAGGTCCAAGAAAAACAATACGCAATAGCCTAAGAGGATTACGCAACAACAACAAAGGTGACACTTGTTGCAAGGGTTTTGGTTGAGAATTAGGTAGGAGATTTCCTCCATTCACTCCACTTAGACTACACATGGTTGACAGCTCTCATACCCACCAGCAATTAAAGAGATACATATAGGCAGGAGGAAGGAACAAGCACAACAGTTTATTCACAAATTTGGGTGGTTGTTATTTCCGTATTTGGTGGATGATTTGTCTTCAATTTACTTTAGTTTCTTCACATTTGTTACACAGTTGCTCCATAGGGATCTATGCTTAGCTAGAGAGGATATTTTCACTACTACACTCAGAGATTCATTTGATACTTAGTCAAATAATTTCCTTTGGATGATCATCAACATACCACTCGGTTGACCATCTCTCATTGAGATATGCTCCAAGTCTTCTATAAATTGATCCATTGAGATTCTATTTTGTAATTATTGTCACTAGCTATTGTGCTTGCAAAAATGCTCTTTCTTTATACAATTTTTCATAAATTCCAATAAAAAGACTTTGGAGGTTTCATTCGTGGGTCTTCTTCCTTTGGAGTATGGTGCATTATGAACTATTGGTATAATTTCTTCTATTTTTGCTTTGAGTTATTTCATTTTCCATGTACTCTTGTAGACTTGTTAGTGTTAAACTATCTTGCATTAACATTTGGTTTGGAAGTAGGCTTTAGACATAGAACACTCTAGTTATTTTGCAATAAATTTTTAGAGTTTCTTTTCATTGTTTACTTCTCTAAATCTATGTGGAATAATGTGTGATTGAAGTATTGTAGAAGAATATTTTTTTTGGATCAAGCATGAAGGGAAGTCTTTGGAGAAACTAACCCACTCTTGAAACATTTTCAAAGGAACTCTCATGTTTTATTTGGAGCTTTCATAATTCATCTTATGAAGAAGTGTTCTTGCAGGGATTCACTTTGACATAGATTGTACACAAGAAAAGTTAATCATATTTAAAATCTTTATCTCAAATTATTGTGCTATTATTGGTTTTATTTGTTATTAGAGAGCATGTTGAAGATTAGGCAAGGAAATGAGTCTTGCTCCAATTCCTTGGACTAATTTTTTGTAGAATATTTGTAGATTACATTTGCTAACATTTCTCTCTCATTTACACTAAGTTTGAGTGTTGGTTTTGCAGAAAATTCAGATTTGTTTATGGACTATGCTCACCCTTTGTGTTGACAAGATTGAGGAAGCTAAAGTTTGAGACTCTAACTATTTGTTGTAGGACCCCAAGGGCACTTGAGCATCACCTTTAGGGAGGCTGTGGGCAATCTTGGACAATAGTAGATTGACTTGCCCGTGGACCTTAAGGCACTTATAATTTTCAGATTTCAAGAGTTGTTCATTGGCCATTGTGGTTACCACTCCTTGAAAGGAGATTCTAGTTCTTATAGATCTCTATCTTGTAATTTTCTCATTCATCTTTTGGGAAACCCATTAAGAGGCATTCTACTCATTTAAAAAAAACTAATAAGATATCTATTTTCTTGTGGCAGTGTGGGTTATACCCATGGCATCCTTTCTCTCCATTTAGGAAGAGAAATATGTGTGTGGATTGACTCTTTGCATTTCCATGTCTCTTAACTTTATTTTCAACTTACATGCATTCTTTAATTGGGAATTAACACAACGACAATATCCCACTTCACTTTCTAAGGTTTGCTACAATTTCATTTGAGACTTGCATCAATCTATTTCATGTTGCTTTGAGCTACAAGTTAATATTTTTCTTTGAGCAATCTACACTTCACATGCAATCATTCTAATTTCTTGCAAACTTTAAATTTGTTTACTAATTCATTTCCATTTAGTGTAACAAATTATTTCATGTATACTTGAGTTCATGCTTCATTTCTAAAAGCTACATTGTTATCTTTAGTATTGGAGCATTCTATTGTTTACTTGAAACAACTTTGTTTCTCAAGCAAATTGATTTGCATCATTCTAATTTACTTACAAGCTAATCTCTATTTGAAAGTTACATTTGCAATATATTGTTGAGCACCACTTCCTTACTTTGAAGCATTGCAAATTTAATATTTCTTTGGGAGAACTTACTTGCATTTCATTTAAGCATTTATATTAGCTTGAATTTCTAATTTACCTCCAAGCATAATCTTGGTTGATAGACATTATAAGGAAACAAATTTCTTGGAAAATTCTTCCAACTGGTACGAAGTAAGATAAAGAGTGTGTGACCCTGCAGTGATAGAGGTGGCTTGTCCCCTTGTGGGAACAAAGGCACATGCTGGCTCGTAAGATTGAAGGGAAGAGTATCGATAACAATACCGTTGTGTCCTGAGCCCCTCTTTCTTACAATCACCCCACTTTTACCCTTTGGCAAGAGATCAAAAAGAAGATCTCTCACTTAGATCAGCCATCTAACTTAAAATTTACCAAGATAATTGCATCTAAACTTAGTTAAGTGCGTTTCATATTAACACACTTTACTTTTCAAGCTATTTTACTTGCAAATTATTTATATACTTGTCATGATCAAAATGTTTTGAATTGATTATCTCACTTGGGCAAGTACCATAATGTTCATTTTGCAAAGTGAAGTTTTAGCTTGTTTAATGTTGCAAGTTATTTTATTTGCCTCCTTACATGCTCTAGCATTGTGAATGATTATATTTTGAAAACATTTCTTTGGAAGCAATTTCGAATCTTGCTAACATCTTCTTGATTGATAGGGTTACTTGTGTTTCACCTTGGAACATTTCCTTTTAGAGCAAGTATTACTTATTTTAAAGCAATATTAAAAGCACTAGTCTTATGTGCTCATCATTAATTTATGTGTTGATGGTTATTGAAGTATATTTCATTTTATATTGCTCATCATTTTCTCATAATCTCAAGTAATCCAAATTAACCTTGCCATCTCCTATAAACCTTACATCACCTTTTTTAAATTAGCTTTTCATTTAGGGACCACCCCCCTTAGCTTGCCTAGGAGAGAGCTTAAACGGAGAGAGTTGGGAATAGGTGTCAACCTCATCTCTTAGTTTTGCCACCAACCATACCTTGTCGGGTTAAGGGCTTTTCTCACTAACTTAGGGATGTGTGACAGGCGACAACAATTTCTATGTTGAAAGAACCATGTAAAGAAAATCCTGAGGAAAGCAATATGCGAAGAAAATGAAAGAAGAGTTTGTGTGAAGATAAGAAAAGTGATCAACATCTGATACCTAGTAGGAATAACTATGACATCTCCATGGAGAAGGTATGAATGCCTTGATAAAGTCTATAAATAAAGGAGACCCTTGACATTGAATGTCTTGGAGATGGATTCATACATGTGCATCATCCAGATCTCTCAACTACCGGAATTAACCAAGAACTTTTACTTTTGCGATGTTAGCAGAATTGCATGTGAAAGAGTATGAAAAGACCACATGTGCATACTTTAAAGAAGAGGAAACATAATGACGACCATCAAATGAAAGGACACACACACATTGATAACGAAGTTCACCCAATGTGAGTTATGTCTCTTGCCCGGTGTCAGGAGTGGGGAGGTCACTTCATTAAATGTTGCAAGATGATGATGAGTACATGGTTCATTCTTTCTCATTACAAGGATAAATTCCCTCAACCAGAGCGGCATGTCTCTCCACGAGACGTTCTCTTATAGGAACTCTCACTCATATGGGCCCTCCTTCAGCATGATAAGATAATAAATTTTCACATGATGTGGCATACAAGTATCCTTCAAAATAATAGTAACAAGGATCTCAACAACAAAATCATCATCTTAACAAATCAAAAGAAAGACATGGCATCACTGCTTCATATAGCTCCATTTTCTGGAATGGTCTGAAAATGAAAAGCTGAGTTGCAAAAATGGACATCACTGTTGAATTCGTGGCGCAAAATCGTGTTAAACGACTATAAACTTGGCCCCTTTCCGACACTGTCAAAATCTAGACCCTTGGGAATCTTGAAGATTCCTCCAAAGATTCCTTCCTGGAGATGGGCGAAAAATATGTAGCTTAGATGAAAATTTTGAGCACACCACTTCACTCCTTGCGAAATTATAAGAAAAATGACTATGAAGTCGACATCATTCCGCCTATGTAAAAAATTAGCCTCCAAGAGAATCTAAAGATTCCTCAAACATCAAAGAATATTCCTACAAGATTTTGTCTCGAAAAATGTACCCCGCTTGGGTTGGGTTCCCCTCTGCACCTGTCTCCACTCCACGTCCTCAACCTCCGATCTCTCCTAGGCGAATGACCGAACCAAGTTAAATAATGTTGAGTGGGTGAAGTTACCAACACAAGCCCGTTGAGCTATTGGTACCCACACCCAGTTGGTCGGGGGTTTATCTGAGGCAAATCCCTGTGGTTGCCATTTTGGATACGCGACAGTTTCTTTTGGTTTTTTTCGTTGGTGTATTGTTTTAAGTTGGGTGATGTCTTATGGTTAATCGTTTTAAGCTTTGTTATGGGGTCACCGCGTGGGGCGGTCAGCCTCCAGCCGGCGTGGGTTCACCGCCGACCCCGCGTATTATGCAGTGGTTGAATGTGGTTGGGCAAGGTCCGGGTCACCTGCGGCCTCGACCCATATTAACACAATTTTTAGGGTTAGCTGGGGTGGCGGCCCACCACCCCAAATATTATTTATTTTTTAATTTTTGTTGTACATATTTTAAACCAACCCTTCAAATTTCGTCAACCGATTTTTAAGGGGTCTCTGGAAAAATCAAAGAGGCGGCAAATTCGCTCATTCCAGTGGCTATATTCCATGTTCCTATAAATGCCAAATTTTTGCCTCATCAGTGACTACCACTGGGCCTAGTTTGACCAAAACTTTGGCCAGCCACGAACTCAGTTTGAGGTGTCATTTGCACCGTTGGAAAGCTTGCATCGAGATATTCGATCTGATCTTGTTTCCACTTCAATCCAATGACTTTAATTTTTGATCTTTTCCAAAGCCACTTCTTAATCCTGAGCGTTTCTGGAGCCACCTAGATCATTCCTCCCCACTAAGGAGCTTTTGGTCCTCCAAAATCATGAACATAATCTACATATGTTGTGTTACATTGTCTACACAACAAGTGTCCTGATAGACCACACTTCCTTCTTCTTCACCCTTGTTCTTTGAAGCCATAAGTGATGAACCAAAACCTGCATCCTCTGCCAACCTGTAGTACAATCTTTGCAAACTACATGTTCAATTACATGACTGATCATAACCCAAGAATCCCCATACTTTCCAAGAGTTTATAGGACACTATTTGGTCAAGTTTACATCATAATAGAAACCAATACCTCGTCTATCAATAAAAAAGCCAAAAACATCATCATTGCGTTAATAAGCGATGAAAAACACATCATCACTTTCACAATTATGTTGCAACACATGATTTATAAAATACGGCCATGACAAGCTAACATGTCTAGTAAAACCATATCTCACTCATCAAAGTGAATGGGTCATCTCCTTGTGGCAGATTCGCTTGTTGAAGATCTTCACCAACTGGTTCTTGCATGGGCGCTTTGTCCTTGAGACACTACTTTGGATGGAGCCTTCAACATGTAGCTCTTTGATGTCCACCTCTGTTGCAATGATTACAAAAAATCTTCTTCCTCTAAACTTGCTTAACCTTCTTCCTTCCTTGATGTGGAGAAGGCCTTTCACGTCTCGTCCCCGTTCTTACTGCCATTCTCTTCCAGCACTGGGAAATCATGTGGTTATGCAAGCCACAAAAACTACATGTTTTTCTATGCCATACTTTATGATCATCATTAACAATATGCTTTTAATCAAAATGAACTTTAGAGTACTGAGACTTTTTATACCTCTCTCAGTTGTCTTTGGTGCAATCCCGACGATGAGATATCACCTTAGCTCTTGGTCTACAATGTGCACTGTCATGGGAGGATTGTGATGTGTTCCCATCATCCTCTTTCCTTGATGGTTTTGACAATGCCTTGGAAGCTTCTACTACCTTAGAGCATTCTCCTTAGTGTATGCCATTTTGGTAAGGATTCTCAGGTGATGATGGCTTCACTAAGCCTTCGTTGTGCTTAAATTTTTTCTAGGCCTCTTCCATGGCTTGTAACCGATACTGCAATCTCTGTTTCTCCTCATTTTCTTCTCATATAAGTGTCCTCAGTTCAACATTCTCTTCTTGAAGGATCTGATTGATCTCCTCATTCGAATGATGAGAAGATGATGAAGAAGATGAATAATCACTAGAAGATGGAGATGGAGCATCATCCTCTGCTCTTTCCTTCTTTTGTTCCTCTCTTTCCATTCTCTACTCATAATTTTTATACATCAAATCTACCATGTTGGCCATCTTGTAGAAGGCCTCATAGAGATCTTTGTCATCCTCAATTTTCTTTCTAGCTGCATGTTCATTCATTCACACTCGCAATTCGCATAAAAAAGAAGACCGCTATGATACCAAACTTGATCCGGATCTCTCAGCTACCGAAATTAACCAAGATATTTTACTTCTATGATGTTAGCAGAATTCCATGGCATACTTTAAAGAAGAGGAAACATAATGACGACCATCAAATCAAAGGACACGTACACATTGATAATGAAGTTCATCCAGTGTGGGTTACATCTTTGGGCCTGGTGTCAAGAGGTGGCAGGCTGCTTAATTAAATGTTGCAAGATGATGGTGAATACATGGTTCATTCTTTGTCATTACAAGGATAAATTCCCTCAACTAGAGTGGCATGTCTCTCCACGAGACGTTCTCCTATAGGAAATCTCACTCATATGGGCCCTCCTTCAACATGACAAGATAATAAATTCTCACATGCCGTGGCATACAAGCATCCTTCAACATAATGGTAATAAGGATCTCAACAACAAAATCATCATCTCAGCAAATCAAAAGAAAGACATGGCATCACTCCTTCATATACCTCCATTTTCCGGAATAGTCTGAAAATGCAAAGCTCAACTGTGGAAATAGAAATCATCGTTCAATTCGTGGCACAAAATCATGTCAAATGACTATAAACTTGGCCCCTTTTCGACACCGTCAAAATCTGGACCCTCGAGAATCTCAAAGATTCCCCCAAAGATTCCTTCTTGGAGATGGGCGAAAAAATTTGTTCCTCGGAGGAAAATTATGATCACACCACTGTGCCCCTTGTGAAATTATGAGAAAAATGACTACAAAAGTAGCATCATTCTGCCTCTGTAAAAAATTAGCCTCCAACGGAATCTAAATATTCCTCAAGCATCAAAGAATATTCCTACAAGATTTTGTCTCGGAAAACATGCCCTGCGTAGGTTGGGTTCCCCTCTACACCTAGTTTTGCTACTCGTTCTCGACCTTCGATCTCTCCTGGGTGAATGAATGAACCGAGTTAAACAAAGTTGAGTGGGCGGAGTTACCAACACAAGGTCGTTGGGCTGTGGGTACCCGCACCCAGTTGGTCAGGGGTCCACTTGGGGTCAAATCCCCGTGGTTTCCATTTTGGATACGCGACAGTTTCTTTTGGCTTTTTGTCGTTGATGTATTGTTTTAAGTCGGGTGGTGTGTTATGGTTAAACGTTTGGAGCTTTGTTATGGGGCCACTGCGTGAGGTGGGCCGACCACTTGCCGGCACAAGTTCAAGCCCCATCGGCCCCGCGTATTTTCCGGTGGTTGAATGTGGGTGGGCGGGGTCCAGGTCACCCGCGCCCTCGACACACACACACACACACATATATATGAACACAATTTTTGGGGTTGGTGGGGGTGGCGGCCCTCCACCCCATATATTATTTTTTATTTTATTTTTTTTACATATTTTAAACTAACCCTTCAAATTTCGTCAACTGATTTTTAAGGGTAATCAGAAAAATTGAAGAGGAGAAAAATTCACCCATTTCGGCGTTCAGAATCCATCCACCAGTAAATGCCAAATTGTTGCCTCGTTAGTTGCTGCCACTGGGCTTAGTTTGACCAAAACTTTGACCAGCCATAACTTTCACCCACGAACTCAGTTTGAGGTGTTGTTCACACCGTTGGAAATTTTGCATCGAGATCTTCAATCTAACCCTAGTTCCACTTCAATCCAGTGACTTTGATTTTTGAGCTTTTCCAAAGCCACTTCTGAATCCTGAGCATTTTTGGAGCCAACTGGATCATTCCTCCCCACTGAGGAGCTTTTTGTCCTCCAAAAACATGACGATAATCTGCATCTGTTGTGTTACATTGTCTGCACAACAAGTGTCCTGATAGGCCACATTTCCTTCTCCTTCACCCTTGTTCTTTGGAGCCATAAGTGATGAACCGACACCTACATCTTCTGCGAGTATGTAGTACAATATTTGCAAACTACATGTTCAATTACATGATCAATCATGACCCAAGGATCCCCATACTTGCCAAGAGTTTATAAGACACAACCTTTGGTCAAGTTTACATCATAATAAAAACCAATGCCTCAACTATCAACAAAAAGGCCAAAAACATCATTGTTGCTTTAATAAGCGATGGAAGACACTTCATCACTTTTACAATTATGTTGCAACACATGATTTACAAAATGTGGCCATGACAAGCTACCATATCTATTAAAACCATTTCTCACTCATCAAAGTGAATGGATCATCTCCCTGTGCCAGATTCGCTTGTTAAAAATCTTCACCAACTGGTTCTTGCATGGGTGCTTTGTCCTTGAGACACTGCTCTGGATGGAGCCTCCAACGCGTGGCTCTTTGATGTCCACCTTTGTTGTAATGATTGCGAAAAGTCTTTTTCCTCCAAACCTGCTTAGCCTTCTTCCTTCCTCAATGTGGGGAAGGTCTTTCATGTCTTGTCCCCTTTCTTGCTGCCATTCTCTTCTATTACTCGCAAACCACGTGGTTATGCTAGCCACAAAATCTACATGATTTTCTACGCCATGCTTTATATACTATTGTATGCCATATATTATGAATAGTAAGAAGGTTGAAAACATGATTGTATGCCATATATTATGAATAGTAAGAAGGTTGAAAACATGATTGTATGCCATATATTATGAATAGTAAGTGGTGATAGAATCAATATAGCTTTTCTCTTTGTACATTAAATAAATTTCTTACCTAATCAAGAAGGAAAAATAAGGTCGCATTATTTTGAAGCACATAGTCCTTTTTTTAAGAATGTGTTTACTCATATCTATAGTGGGAGTAGTTTTCACCGGCAAAGAGAAATAGCCTGAGTGGTTTGGGAAGATAATACACACCCACATTTTCAATGAGTTGTGGAAAGTATAGGAGAAGGAGATAATGCATCTGAAAATCACACTTCAGATAAGGAGCTTGCCATTTTGGAAAACAAGAACAGCAAGGCCTACGCCTTGATTACAACATCAGTAAATGAAGAGGTGAGTCGCCATATTTCTCCATTTTAAAATTGCTTTGAATATTTAAAGAAGTTAAAGGAATTGTATGACTCGCACTCTGAACTTGAAGTTTTTCAATTGATGCTTAATTTGTTCAGCCTTGAATTGAAAAATGATGACCCTCTTTCCATAGCATCGGAAGTGAGATCCATTATGCATGATATAAAATCCACTGGTGTTGAGATAGGTATTTCTCTCATAGCTTATGTCAAGGCATTATATCCCACCTATTCACATTATCTTGAGTCATTACAAGCAAGTTGAAACGTTAAGGAGATTACCTTTAACTCCCTTGAAAAGAAGTTTGTTGAGAGAGAGAAGGACTTTGGGAAGAAGACCGCTCCTCAGTATTCTGAAGAAGTTGTGTGTCTTGCACATAAATAAAAGAATCATGCACAGGATTCTCCTAGAGGAAGAGGTGGCCAAAGAGGAAGAGGGAGGAGTAATTTTAGAGGTAGGGGGAAAACAGTTCCATGGAGAAAAGTTTGATCTTAATTGCATACAATGCAATTGATATGGACATGATGCTTCCACTTGTAAGTTTCCTTAGGACCGAATTGAGCAAGAAATAAATGAAGGGAAAGGTAAAACAACTGATAAAGGGAAAGGTAAAGCACTTGAGTCCACTCATTATGTTGTGGCTCACTGCAATATTGGAGTAAATGAAGACTTATTCAATGCTTCACTTTATTCATGGAAACATGACTGGCTACTTGATTCAGGAGCAACTTGCCAAATGAATTTGAGGAGAGATTTCTTTGAAGAATTCATTGATAATTGTTATGGAGCAGTATAATTTGCAAACAGACCCAAACTCAAGCCATCAGGGCTTGGCACCATCAGGCTCAAACTTCCTAGTCTTCCAAAATTTCTTCTACATGATGTTCTGTACCTCTTGGAGCTGAGGAGAAACTTGTTGTCTTTAGTCCACATCCACCAGCAAGGACACTCCATTCATATATTTGATGGCAAGATCGAGGTATGAAAAGAATCAGATCACTCACTTGTCATGATGGGGATAGAAGAATAAATATTTCTGATGGTGCAAGGAGCCTCTTCTCGTGCACAAAACTTCTTATACAATTCTCACTGTGATGAAGGTATATTTCCATCAAGTCTTTTATGGCATGCTATATTTGGACACTTGAACTATGAAAACCTTCGTTTGTTAAAGAATAATGGAGTTATTGGTTTTCCTACAATTCCTATGAAACTTAATCAATGTGATGCTTGTATTCTAGGAAAGCACAACAAACAATCTTTTCATGATTCTCATTCCAAATCACATAGAAAACTTGAACCCATTCATTCTAATTTATGTGGCCCAATGATTGTTCCTTCTGAAAATGGTAATAAATATATGATGACATTTATTGATGACTACACCAGAATGTGTTGGGTTTATTTATTGAAGAACAAATCTGAAGGTTTTTAAACATTCAAGAACTTTCATGCATGGGTTGAAAATGATGCACAATCTCATATTGGCTCTATTTGCACTGGTAATGGAAAAGAATACACTTCAAATGAATTTGAAAACCATCTTCGCCAGCATGGGATCAAACATCAAACAACTGTGCCTTATAATCCCCAACAAAACTGAGTAGCTGAAAGAATGAACAAGAAAATCTTAAATATGGTACGTTCCATGATGTTTTTAAAGAATGTTAAATTGATGTTTTGGGCTGATGTAGTTCTATGTGTTGTGTATATAAAGAATAGGTGTCCATCTAATGTTATAAAAAACAAGAGTCCCTATGAAATGTGGTATGGCCACTTTCTTTCATTGAGGCATCTCAAGGTTTTTGGTTCCACATGTTATGCATTGATACCTAAGGAACAGAGAAACAAACTCGGTGCAAGGAGTCGCAAGTGTATCTTCTTGGGGTACTCAAATACCTCCAAATCATACCATCTCTATGATGAAGTTAATAAGAAGTTTATAAGATATATATATATATATATATATATATATATATATATATATATATATATCTTGAATCTTCCAAGACTGACAATGTTGTTGAGCGACAACTTGATCACTTGGATAGATTTATACATGCAAAGTCTTTTCAAGAATTTGATAATGAGATTCCACATCTTGAAGGGGGGATTCCTATATTGGATCAATTTGTGGAATTTTCTTCTAAAGCACTTTCTCCCCCACATGAAGCTCCAACCACTGATGACACTTTGAGTGATGTGATTGACAGAATTGGGAGACTAAATCTTGATTCAGTCCCATCTCAGTCAACTGAGTAGCCTGGGCCATCTCAAGAAGGCCCTCCAAAATGGCTAACAAAGAAACTTGAAAGTGTTCATTCTCATGAGGTTGGAAATACATGAACAAGAAGCTCAACTAGACATAATGGAGGTGATGTAGATGATTCTGATTCACCTGTTGATATGGATGTTTCTTATGATTGTGAACTGAAATTGTCTACATATTTTGAACCAACTTCCTTCAAAGAAGTCACTTCTCATGATGAATGGAAAAAAGCGATGTAGAAAGAATATGATGCCTTGATAAAAAAAGGCACCTAGAAGCTGGTTGATCCTCCATTCAGAACCTAATCAATATGTTTCAAGTGGGTCTTCAAGAACAAAAAGAAAGCAGATGGCTCACTTGACAAGCACAAAGCTAGGCTTGTGGCAAAAAATTTTGCACAGAAGGAGGGGGTCAACTATGAGGAGACTTTTGCTCCCACATCAAAATGGGCTACCATCTGAACACTATTTGCCTTGGCAACACATAACGGTTGGAAAGTCCATCAAATGGATGTAAAAACTACTTTCTTGAATGGAGATCTGAAAGATAATGTTTATATGTCCCAACTAGAAGGATTTGAGGGAGGGAGAAAGGCCAGGGGTCTAAGGTATGGGCTTAATATTTGTGAAGGGCTATGAACATAAAATATGCAATCTTGTAAAATACTTGTATGGCATCAAGCAAGCTCCGCGAGCCTAGTATGAGAAGTTGATGAAAAGAGATCTTGGGGTATTGCCAAAATCTCCTTTCATGTATAAATTTCGATCCTGGACCTGTGGGTTATGGCCACCAAGTCCCGTCAGAAGAATTTCAAAACTTTAAACCTTTTCATTTTTTATAACCGTAGGTCTACATTAAAACCGAGCCCTCCATATATAAAAAAAAATACATGGGAAACTATATAAAATTTCGACGCTCCGATCTGACTGATCCTTCACTATAATCACTTCGCAAATCGGAAGTCAGCAAAGGCGCTTTCATTTTTCCGTGTTCATCGCAATTCCGATGCGATGTAAGTCTTCCATGCTCCGATCCGATTCAATCGAAATCGATTCACTCCAAACAAACAAATATATAACAATTCACATCTGATCCTTTATCAATGTAATGCGACTGGAATGGTTCTCCATTCCGATCGATTCCAATCTGCTTCAAAAATCGTCCTTTGCGCTACACGTTGTCTTCAACAAACAATCATATATCACAGATACATGATAATTAGATCCTCATCGGTCCTGAAGTGATCGATGTCAATCAACAAATTCCCAACACAAGATTTCAATCGTAATTTTAAACTGCAAAAACCCATAACACGACATACAGAAAATTGATAATATATATATTTTTGATTATATACAAACACACAATATAACCAAGGCATTGCAGCCTTAGTCGCTAAATCCACACCGATTACATTGTATTCTCTCTCGAGCCCCCCTATCTCACGCATACAAACGTGCTTATAAAGCATTTACAAAGGCGTGAATCTGTTACGATCCACAAAAATCTCTCCCGAAATCACTCAACAAAGTCCATTAATGATATGAATTTTAACGAAAATATGCTTTTTGTGGCCATGTCAACTTCGCTCCTCTTCGGATTCTTCTTTGATTACGGAGGGGTTAGATGCTCCTGCATCAGACTCCCGAGGTACAAAATTTTTTTATGACCTCCTGGTCATATACTTATCCTTATCCTTAGCAATTCTACCCACTGTATTTCTTCAGTGGAACTGCCTTCATGATCTTTTGTGAGTTTCAACCAACCTCTGCAGTAACAGTCTCCTCTGTTACACGATACCTCACCAAGCCCTCCTCACTCGATCTTTTGGCATCCTTCTGGTTCTCTTCTCTGGAACCAATTGAGCACACCTTGCTCTAGGTTGCTGCAAATCTTCTCACCTTCCACTGCCGCCATCTATACGACAGTAAGACCATAAACTTTCCAGCTTTAACACAACTATACCTCTTTCCCTTTCTGCTTGCATTCCTCTTCCTTCTCGCAGGAAATCCTTTCCCTGCTCTGATACCACTTTGATGAAAAGAGATCTTGGGGTATTGCCAAAATCTCCTTTCATGTATAAATTTCGATCCTGGACCTGTGGGTTATGGCCACCAAGTCCTGTCGGAAGCATTTTAAAACTTTAAACCTTCTCATTTTTTATAACTGTGGGTCTACATTAAAACCGAGCCCTCCATATATTAAAAAAATACATGGGAAACTATATAAAATTTCGACGCTCCGATCTGACCGATCCTTCACTATAATCACTTCGCAAATCGGAAGTCAGCAAAGGCGCTTTCAGTTTTCTGTGTTCATCACAATTCCGATGCGATGTAAGTCTTCCATGCTCTGATCCGATTCAATCGCAATCGATTCACTCCAAACAAACAAATATATAAAAATTCACATCCGATCCTTTATCAATGTAATGCGACTGGAATGGTTCTCCATTCCAATTGATTCCAATTGCTTCAAAATCAATCTTCCTTTGCGCTGCACGCTGCACGCTGTCTTCAACAAACAATCATATATCACAGATACACGATAATTAAATCCTCATTGGTCCTAAAGTGATCGATGTCAATCAACAAATTCCCAACACAGGATTTCAATCGTAATTTTAAACTGCAAAAACCCATAACATGACATACAGAAAATTGATAATATATATATTTTTGATTATATACAAACACACAATATAACCAAGGCATTGCAGCCTTAGTCGCTAAATCCACACCGATTACATTGTATTCTCTCTCCAGCCCCCCCCATTTCACACATATAAACGTGCTTATAAAGCATTTACAAATGCGTGAATCTGTTACGATCCACAAAAATCTCTCCCGAAATCACTCAACAAACTCCATTAATAATATGAATTTTAACGAAAATATGGTTTTTGTGGCCACGTCAAATTCGATCCTCTTCGGATTCTTCTTTGATTACGGAGGGGTTAGATGCTCCTGCATCAGAAGTTAACTGAGTATATTCTGAAACTCAATTTCAAACATTATGATCTTGATGATGCAAATTTGTTTGTCAAGAAAGTTGGAAAAACATTGGTATATCTTGTGGTGTATGTAGATGATATTTTGATGGCATGGAACAATGATAGCTACATTGCATCCATGTGCAATGTCAATCAATCTTCATAAGACAATCTTCCTCAAGAGAAGACTCAACCTATTCTTGATGGCTTCTAGCACGTTCGCTGACTAAAACATCATGGGAAATCGGGGCAAGATAACCCAAACTCTATGTGTCAACAGTGGTTCACAAAGCAAATCAAATTCTAGGGGCCACCTTTGCATCATAGGGCCAAAATTCTCCCATATCTAGTCCCGATTAAGGATATTCAATAACTCTTCCTCCGAACGTAATACCACATAGAACCCTTCCCGAGTTAGAATATAGAAAACTGGTGAATAACCTAAAACAAGAACCCAATAATTCTCCATCCATCTCCTGAAAGATGCCAAACTGAATACTTTTGCTACAAACCTCCAATCAAACCATGCTATAAGAGAGTTAGGACCTCAACTACCCCAACATTATTCCCTACCACCATCGTTGAAGCTCTACGTGACTTTAGAACCTTCCACCACCCTCTCCTTTTCCCTCATATAAAAACCAGT
Source organism: Pinus tabuliformis (assembly GCA_031772625.1). Classification (NCBI taxonomy): domain Eukaryota; kingdom Viridiplantae; phylum Streptophyta; class Pinopsida; order Pinales; family Pinaceae; genus Pinus; species Pinus tabuliformis. The sequence goes on from CM062819.1 coordinate 1,953,713,870, forward strand.
AAATGTGATATGTTGTGCTTCGGGATCGACACGAATCACAAAGGATCAAACGTCTTAGAATTTCCATGAACTAGGTCTTCTATGGTACATAAAAATCCATTGGCGCACAAACTATCCACCTCATTATGCTTCATCCATTTCCATTTTGAAGAACCCCCCCCAAACAATCATCTATTAGAAATTTGCGAGACTTGTTGCTCCACTCCCTTACACCAATTCCATTTTGAAGAGGCCTATCCCCCTCGCCAACCAAACAATCATCTATTAGAAATTTGCGAGACTCGTTGCTCCACTCCCTTACACATAATGCTCTAGTCGTGTTGCCTTTACACACAATGCCTAAGTAAAATACTTTAATTAAAATAATTCTAAATAAAAGAAATCACTTATTTTTGTATACTTTATATAATTAAGATACCAAGTCCCAAGAGGGATCAAATTTATTAACAAAGAGATTTGGTTCCTCTTGGAGCTTTGTAGATTGGAAGTTAGATGGATCTAGGTTGGGTTTAATTCTGCCTTTTAAATATGATATATTCCACGTGATTACCATGCATAAATACCATCAATACCATTGGTTCTCATAAACCCAAAGCTCAAAAACCACTAGTAACTGGACCGAATCAAGTTTACCTTAACTACCCAACATAAATTAACAAAAATGATAATATCTAGGCTAGTTTCATTCAGCCTTTAAATATGATATATTCCAAGTGATTACCATGGATCAATACCATGGGCTCTCATAAACCCAAATCACTAGTAACTCACCAAATCAAGTTTACGTTAACTACCCAACATAAATTAATAAAAACGATAAGGTAGAATTTTTATTTTAACATTATTTTATTTTATTTTGACCGAGGTAAATGTTTTCAGGACATTACATTACACCAACCTAGGTCCATCTTCACTCCCAATGTACCAAACACTGAGAGGGATCAAATGTCTTGAGATGCAAACATTTTTTAGAGTGAAAAAATATTTGATCTATCTCGACAATAAACTTGATCCCTTTGGGCGCTTGGTAGATTTGTAGTTAAGATGGATCTAGGCTCTTTTAATTTCCCCCTTTAAATGGGCTATATTCCACATGAATACCATAGGTACTTAATACCATGAGCTTTTTTATTTTTATTTTTATTTTTATAGAGTTTTTTTTATTTGACAAAGTAAAATGTTTACATTACATTATATTAATTTTTTAGTTTAATTTAATTTTTATTTTTATGCAATTTGACTTAAACAAAATGTTATACAAGACATTAGCTGACAATATCTCTACCATATTGGATTGGAGAGCACTCTTGGCTCAATAAATGATTTTAATTTTAAACTAACAAAATTAAAATATTTATAGTCATTTCACAACAACTTGTTAAATTTATTATTATTATTGTTGTGTTTTTTTTAACAAAATGGTAAATCCCAATATAACATATTTCTGATGGTATCCACCAAGATTGATTGACACATAATGTTATAAAAAGGAAAACCACACCATTTTGAGTTACCTAGAGTAAGGAGACAAATTTTTGCTCCTACAAAAATAACTGCAACTTTTGGCCATAGTCTATGCAGAGTGTTTTTTTGCCATGAAAATCATGGATATTCTGGGAAGATTTTGATAAAATATGGGAGGGATTTTTGTAAATCTAGGTTACAGGGGTTAAACTTCAAGGTTTTGGGTTCTCTGGAGGTTTTTGATGGTGCTGAATCTATTTCCACCATCAAAAACATGATTAACACTGCTACTACAAGATTTGTTGAAATTGTTTTACCCAGATTCCAAACATTTTTAACCATCTAGGCAATTCCTCGACCTCTATAGACACTTCCTAAGTTTTAGGTCATTTAGAGTAGCAGTTGTCTATAACGCGACTTTTTGAAAGCTTTTTTGGCGGGTTTTTTCGGTTGGAATCGCATGTTTGATAGCTAGTTTCCAAGGGGTTTTCCAGGGTGCTGAATCCAAATATGTAGTTAAAAAACCATTTTAACTGCAACAAATCAAGATTTAACCTCAATTTCTTCCGCCGGATTCCGTCACCAGAATCTCCAGAAAGTCGCATTATAAACAACTCCTTTAAAGTATGCTCTTACCTAAATAAAAACAATTTTTTCATATCCTCCATCATCTTTTACACAATTTTCAAAAATAATTATTTTACTTTTAAACTAATAAAATTAAAATATTTATATTTTAACACATCTTGAATTTACATTTATCACTTACACCGTTTTCAAAAAAACAACCTAATTTATATAAATATCAATTAATTAATTTTTTAATTTATATAATTATCAATTAATTAATTTTTTAATTTACAAAACTAAAACTAAAAATCAAAATATTTATATTTTCCAACGACTTGTTAGATTCTAATCATCACTTACACCTTTTTCAAGTTACAATTGATTTGGTCATGGTAAACAAATTATCTTTGAACACTTACTAAATTACCTCTACCCATAAATTTACCTCTAAATTTGGAAGGTAGCCAATTAGTTCATCTCTATAAGTGAACGCAATGAAAATAATTTAGTTGCGTAAACTTGTACTACAACGACAATGTGCCGGAAATTCCCTTTACATGCCTTTTTAAATTTCTGCCAGCCTTGGTCAAGTGGGTCTGCAATGCCATTTTCGGAATGAGAAAACTAATATGACAATAGAAACCTGTGCCGGAAATGCCCTTCACATATTCGTCAAGTCGGCCAGCCTTGGCCAAGTGGGTCCGCGATGCACATAGATATAAGGCAGGGAAAGGGAACGGCAATAGAAATATAAACTCTGTTGGATTGCTACGTGATTGCATACTATACTCTAGCTCACGGCTCAATGGATCCTCATCGTCCATCCTATCACAACTATGGCGGAAGTCCATGGAATGTAATTGAGATCTCGGACGACGACGAGAAAGAGGAGTATGATAAGGGGTTGGATGATTATGCAGAACAGCTTGGGAAACGTCCCCTTGAGGGGTTGGATGATTCTGCAGAACAGCAGAAACGTCCCCTTGATCACGGGTCATCTTGCCAAGTCCGTGTTGGTGGAGACAAGATCGGTGTTGGTGTTGGAGGAGAGGAAGAATGGGAAGACCATGGCCCAAGTGAACAGGAAGGCATGAAAGGAGAAGAGGATCAGAGCGACGAAAGTGGGTATAAGGATAAGGATAACGCCTCAGAGGATACTGTGGCCACCAAGTTTAGAACATCACAGAAGAGGAAATTACTGGCTCCAATGGTGGGGGCAGATACTGTTATTAAAAAGCCCAAAAGGAGAAACACTAATGCCCGGACCAGATCAAGATCAGCATCAACATCCAGGAAGTCGGGTAAGAAGAACAGGGTTAATGTCAATCCCCCAGCAAAAGATACTACTCTCATAACTCCCGCCCCCAGGCTGCTTGATGATGAGGATGAGGATGACAACCCAAACATGAGGATTTGTCTGTCAAAGATCCACAAGGCAGAAAAGATTGAGCTGAGTAAAGATAGACTGATTGCAGGGAGTTCTAAAGGATACAGAACGGTGAGGGCTACTAGGGGTGTGGTGGAGGGGGCATGGTATTTTGAGATCAATGTTGTTTACCTCGGTCAAACTGGGCATACCAGATTGGGATGGTCTACAGAGAAAGGAGATGTTGACACTCCTGTGGGTTATGATGGGAATAGCTATGCCTACAGAGATGTTGATGGCACTAAAGTTCATAAGGCTATCAGAGAGCCCTATGGGGATGGACCTTACGTGGAGGGTGACGTTATTGGGTTTTATATTAATTTGCCCAATGGCAGCGAGTTTGATCATCACAGCAATGCAGTAGACGAAGCACCACAGGTGGTGCCTGGTATGTTCCAGTTCCCATATCTTTGACTTATTTTCCTCTAGTCATGTTTTCTTGAATGCTTTAAATTTGTGACTTCAGTCCATGCTAAAATTTGGAATGCACTTTATTTCAGTCCATGCAGTTCATGCACTAAATATCTTTCTGTTTCGCAGTTCATGCACTAAATATATAGACGGTCATTTTTTCGAATTGCGCACACTTCTATTCTTTTTACCGCTGTTATACATATATTTGCTTTACTTTTGTCGTAGAATTCATGGCGAAAATATAGAATGCGCTTTGTTTCAGTGTATGCACTAGCACTCGTATTTAACTGCTGTTAATTCCATCGCCCTTTCTATAAACTCTGCCGCTTAATATTAAAAAATGTTAAGACCTGCGTAATATGGAAATAAATAAAAACAATTTTAGTGTTATCTGCATTTATTGAGCGTAATTTTGTTTATATAGGTTAAAATAATTTAAACTAAATGAATTGTTTATTTAAATTTTTTTTCCTAATTGAATGAGACTATTTTCTTTCTCCCTTATTAAAATCATGATACCCCGTGTCTTTTGTCATTCCCTGCTGCCTCGTTCCACACTGCCATCTTCCAGTGTCCTTCAAACAAAGGTGTTTTGCACGCTTCATGCTCATGTGTTTCTATGAGGCAAATTATGTCTCTATCTTCCGCGATAGGCCCTAACCGAGGTCAAGAGTACATTCATTTTTCTCATAGTCCTTCACCCCTTTAATAATTATGTTTACTATCCTATTTTGTCTTTCCTTGCCTTCACTATCTTGCATATTGTCAACCTAAATATTTGTTTCTCCTTCCTTATTACCAGAATTGCTAATAACTTGAGCCCAAGTTTTGGAAACTTTGGTGGAATCTCCGTTTGTTTCTTCTCGTGTTCTCTTTATGGTTGTTTATTTGGACAATCATTTCCCCTTTATCCTAGGATGATTTCACATTCACCACCTTTGTACTTTCCACTACATATTTCTTTATGTTTTGCATATTTCCCCTTTATCCTAGGATGTTTTCACATTCACCACCTTTGTACTTTCCACTACATATTTCTTTATGTTTTGCATATCCGCCTTCATGCCTTGCCATTCTGTCTTTCCTATCAGGAGAGCTTCTTGTAGCAATGCCACTTGTTCTTTTAAAACTTTATTGCTTTTTGCTAAAGCCTTGTTCTCAACTATTATTATATGAATTTTATGATCTCTTTTTTGCCCTCTAGTTTCTAAAACCTCCAACATTGGTTTTGCAATTAACAATCTTTCACATAAAAATCAAATGCCTAGGTGAGAGGTGTGGATGTGGGACTATATAAGGCAGAACCATCAATGACTTTTCCTCTGGACTTCTTGTTGCCACGTGCTTGTAGAGGAGACTTGTTTGAGTGCTTCTTGTGAAGGGCTCAAGTACTCTTCTTTTTAGACTGTTTCTTCCTTGTTTGCTCCCATTTTAAAGCCCAGGTGAGAGGTGTGGATGTGGGACTATATAAGGCAGAATCATCAATGACTTTTCCTCTGGACTTCTTGTTGCCACGTTCTTGTAGAGGAGACTTGTTTGAGTGCTTCTTGTGAAGGGCTCGAGTACTTTTTTTTAGACCGTTTCTTCCTTGTTTGCTCCCATTTTAAACGAGCTATTCTTCATTTTAAAATGCTCCGATATTGTTTGGCATTGACCCAAACTCACTTCCCAACTTTAACGAATAAGACAATTTTCACTTGTCCTGTGTTCACATATTCTCAAATTTCTTATTCTTTGTCATGTTTGAATGCATTTATGGTCAAACCTGTTTTGAGAAATATGTAGGTCTATAAAATCAAAATGCCACTGCTACCTGCTTGCTTTTGCTGCAAGGTCGTTGCTCCTTGCTTTTGCTGCATAAAAGCTTCATGCTATTACACTGCTCACTCTGCTGCATAAAAGCTTCATGCTATTACACTGCTCACTGCTCGCTGCTGACCACACTGCTATGCTCACACTGCTCACAGCTAAATATTAGAGCCAAAAAACAAAACACAACAAAACCCCCGTTACTTTACCCATCTTAGAGCCACCGTTTCCTCTCGGGGTTTGATGCCAATGATCAAATCAAAATTCACTGTTTGCTAAATATTCATGGCGATGCGGATGCTGGTAAATTGCTCCGGTTGTTGGACGCCGCTGCAGCTGCTGACGGTGGCGAAGAAGATACGGTGATCTGTGTGTGAAGAGATTCTCGCATTGCAGAATAGGCGTGGATAGGATAAAAATTAGTCAAAATACCTCTGCTTCAGATTCTTCAACACGACACTGTGCTGAGAGGCTTCGGGAGACTTTGAACTGACTCGCAAGATGATGCTAAAACCTATTTCCAGAAACCGTGACAGTGTACAGTAATGCATCCTCTGGCTTGCAGGATCCCTGGGTTGCCTGATCCGCCTCCTCATTTCGCTTTCTATAAAGATGACTAAAGATTCCGAATCTGAAAGCTTGGGAGCAATGCACTGCTTTGTTACACTGCAATGTGCCAGACAGCCAGCTATATAAAAGCTTGGAATCACGACATACTGTCGGTTCTTCCATACCTTTCTCCTATGCGATGAACGTTAGTATAGCGGCTGCTTTGGTTTCAGCGAAATTATTTGTGCAATGACCAAGCCTGAACTGGAAGGTGATCCTCTTGTGTGTTGGCAGGATAAAGACACCACCCACACCTCCCCTTCCAGGGTTTCCTTCTGAGGTGTCATAACAGTATCCATATGTTGGTTGATGATCAGTTCTGGAATCCAATTCTGACATTTCACCTTGGGTGACCCTTTCAAGCCCGTGATGGACTGTTTTGGCCTCAAGAAATCCTGTGCTGGCTGTCTAATTATACCCTCGAATATGGCTTCATTTTGGCACAAGCATGCTTGCTATGTATACAAAAAAGGAAATTGGACGTGCTATTCATCTTTCTGTTTCTTAAACCATATCTTTAATATATTTTCCAGGCTCTCCCCTTTCCAATCACATATGCCCACTTTCATGCACTTGACATACTACCGCAGCTCATTGGAGAAATGGCAGTGCACATCTAATTATAGCCTCGAATATGGCTTCATTTTGGCACAGGCATGGTTGCTATGTATACAAAAAAAGGAAATGGGACGTGCTACTGATCTTTCTGTTTCTTAAGCCATAACTCCCCTTTCCAATCACATATGCTCACTTTCATGCACTTGACATACTACCGCAGCTCATTGGAGACATGGCAGTGCACAAAGATGTGTGAGACAAATTTTGAGTTTTCATTGCAGGGGAAACATTTTCCGGAACCCTCTCATGCCCTTCTTTGCAGATTATCACATGACAATATTTTATTCTCCAAGGCAAGCCACATTTAGGTGTAAGCCACATATAGGAGTAAGTTTTACGCTGGACTTTGGGTCTTTCGTAGCATCTTCCATGCCCATTTTTACATCTAGACCTCGTGTTTTAGAAATGATTCTTTGTAACTTAAATGGATAGTTGACTGACCTGTCTGAGGGTGGGCGACCCATTTTAGAATTCTTATTCATCTTGTAAGATAATTGAAGCCTTGAAAAGTTGTTCTTTGTGAAAGTTCCATTCCTGTAGTAGTCGTCCACCAAGCTATAATTCTTCCCACTTTGCTTATCGCACAGACCATCTAAGTGTTCTGAGTGGGAGACATCACAAGTAGTTTCAGATCTGTTAGGTGTTGATTAGTAAGCAAACTAACTGAGCTTTCAAAGCCTGGTTCCATGCCTCCCAATGCATTGCCATCCACTATAACACGTATTCTGTCGCCCACCTGCCCATAGAAGATCAGGATAAAATTGGCAAGTGCCCGGAAAGCCAAAAATTCCTAAAAATGGAGAAAATATTGGCCAAGATAGCAAAACATTGACAAAATCAAGACACCACCAAAATACCAGTGAAAATCGGCAAACATTGGCAAAATTAAGATAGTGATTTCATAATCTTTTATGTTAAAATTGAAATATTTACAGCACTGTTTTCAACTGTATCAAATGATCCCACTAAAGTTTTCCACATCATGTAACCCGTTTTCTTCTGGCAGGATATCCTATTGATCAACTTAAGAGGATGAATATACTTCCCAAATAGTGTATGTTCTGAGAGGCGTTGATCAGTGATGATTCTCCAAACCTTTTTGCAGCTAGAGTCCACGAGATGAAAACGAAAGTTTTTCAAACCCTACTCACCCACAGACTTGGGATTGAAGATTTTTTCCCACTAAACTACTAGAATTCCTAGAGATTCGGTGTTGCTAGACCAAAGGCACCTGAATGTGAGTTCTGCGGTCATCATTTTTTGGTTGAGGGGTTATGGCATCCACTACATGGGGTTAGCCTCAAAAACACTTTTCAGTAATACCAGTCAACCTCCCAAGGACAACCACGCGTGACTTCATAAAGAGATCCTTCTCTATATTCTCTGTCAATCACTTCCAATCTGCTATTCTGGAATCATTAGTCTCAATGTGGAAGCCCAAACACTGAAAAAATAATTTAAAAGTAGCAGTGGCAAAAGAGAGAAAATTTTCAATCATCTGTCTTTGGGTTTGAGAGACCATATGAAATTAGATTGTAGAATTTTGTTGGAAACACTGAGAGGGGGTGAATCAATATTTCTTTCAATTGTTTATTATGCCAGTTAAGATTTTTATCACAAGTTAAACCAGAACACAAGAAATGGAACAATTTTTTATTATTCTTGATGAATATAGTGAGGATTCCAATCCTCTAAAACAAATCACAAGCTCCAACTTGTACAACAAAATCTCCAACTCCTTCAATGCTCCAACCTTGAACAAATCCAAGCGCCAACATGGTCAAAATGAAGACTCCATTCCTCTTAACAAATCCAAGCACGAACTTGGTCAAAATGAGGACTCCAATCCTCCTAGGCTCCAACCTTTTCCAAATAGACTTCAAAAACTTCTGCAAGTTGTCTCCAAAATAAGTTTCAAATATACATCAAAAGAGGCCTACAAGACCTGCGCCAAGGATTCTTCAAATCATGTGCCTTCTGGTTTTGGACATGGTCATCTGACTATGTGGGAGGAGACTCCCAATAGATCACGAGAAAAGAAATTAAAAATTTCTTGTGGCAAGAGCGAGAGGAATGTGAAATTTTATCTATTGAGGGGAGGTATGACCACATCTTTTGGACACCCTTCATTGTCCATAATCTGAATCTGATCTTAGAGGAGATCGCAAAAAAAAGTTCCATGGATAAAGGAAATCACAGGGGAAGCAAGGGAGATTGTTAAATTCATCACCAACCACCACCAACCTTAAGCAGTATTTCGAGAGTACTCCAAATTGGAGTTGTTAAAAGTTGATGAGACAAGATATGCCTCAAACTTCTTGATGTTGCGCTGCCTTGTTGAGGTTAAGCATGCATTAGTTTCTACAGTGGTGAGTCAACTTTTGGTTGAGTGGAGACAAGCAGATTCAGAGTGGGGATATATGGTGCATAGATTGTGCCTTGATGAGGATTGGTCGAGAAAGATAGATTTCTTGCTAAAGTTCACAACCCCTGCATTTGAGCTTCTTCGGAATGCTGACACTCACCATCCTTTCTTAGGAGAGGTATATGGTGACATGGATTCCATGGTTGAGAAAACTATGGAAATCATTTCATAAGAGTCTCCACAACTTTTGTTTGTTGATGATCATTTTCCTGATTTAGTCAAGAAAATCATTGTTGATAGGTGGAACAATTTCAACACTCCATTGCACACTTTAGCACATGCCTTGAACCCAAAATTTTGTGATGAGGAGCTTATTGCTCAAATCAATGGAAAAAGGAAGGTGCCCCATAACGATAGAGAGGTGGCTAATGGGGTGAAAAAAATCATTATGAGAATATTTCCTTCTCATCTATGCAAGGAGGTAAAGGAAGAATTTGCCAGCAAGGAGGTAAAGGAAGAATTTGCCAGTTTTGCTGTAGGATTAGATGATTATGCAGATATATCAGTTTTGGAGGAGAGAAGCACCATGAATCCAATTAGGTGGTGGATTTTTCATGGAGCAAATGATTTACATTTACAAAACCTTGCCATTCGTGTTCTTTCACAAGTGGCAAGCTCTTCATCAGTGGAAAGGAATTGGAGCACCTATGGTTTTATTCATTCTTTGAAGCGCAATAGGTTGGGCTCACAAAAGGTAGAGGATCTTGTTTATGTGCACTCCATCCTTTGCCTTACATCTCGTAGGGGTCCAGAATAAAACAGTGTTCCTTCTAAAGAATGGGATGTGAATGCAGAGAGTCTTGATTTGGATCTCTTTCTTGCTGCCCTAAATATTGAGATCCAGCCTGGAAGTGGAATTGGCCCATCATCTTCTTCAGCACCACCATCCACTGTTGAGCATGCTTCTGCTTTTATTTTTGACAAGGATTATGATGATAAGGATTAGTCTTTTGTCTTATAGTTCTTGCAGCCTCATAGTCTTTATTGTACTTGTAGCCTCATATATATAATAAAGGCTGATTTTGAGATTTGGATATATATATTAAAGGTTGATTTTGGATATTCTGATATTTCTATTTTTATTATGTGATCATTCAGGAGTAAATGTGATGTAAATTTAATCATAATGTTTAAACTTTAAATGTAATAAATTATATTGTATCATGTATGCTTTATGATCGCACATAACATTTCTTAAATGTCATAAGTTCTAATATATATATATATATATATATATATATATATATATATATATATATATATATATATATATATCGTGTTTCTCCGTTTCCAAAATTTGCGGGGGTCAAGTTTCATACCCATGCCCATTTCCGAAACTCGTACCCATTTCCCCGTTTCGTGCAACTTAGGTTTTAAATGAAAAAACAATATAATATCAAAACATTACATAAGCACAAAAAATTAAAAATCTTCAAAATTTTAGTTTTTTTTCCCAAGAAGATGTTACAACAGGGAAAATAACAAGGTTTTAGTTTGTGTTGATCTTTTTACTGGCTGCATTTTATTGAATTTGTTTCTCAGCCTTGCCTATGTTACAAGCTTGATTATAACATTTTCTTATACTCTTGTAGTCGTTAACCTCACCTCTTTAAAATGTGTGCAGGAAGCGAGATATCATTCTTTATAAATGGGATATGTCAAGGTGTTGCTTTCAAGGATATAAATGTTGGCAGATATTACCCTGCAGCTTCCTTTTACACCCTTCCAAATCAACCTAACTGTACAGTGCAGTTTAATTTTGGACCAGAATTTGATTGCTTTCCTGAGGACTTTGGCAATCGACCCCTGCCTAAGGCCATGTCTGAAGCTTCTTATTGTGGCATTGATAGACAAGCAGTCCACCATGGAGAACTTCTAGTTGAAAGTGGTCAATCTTCAGAAAAGAAAGCCTGACTTTTTTGGTATATTGTTTTATTTTAGAACTTAGTATATGTTTTCTGTTGGTGTTGCTTACCTTTGCATAAAATCATGATCTATGTGGTGCAGTGGTGGCAATTATTTTATAACATTCTAGATTTCGTAATAATTAGTATGAAAAAGAATTCTGTTATGTTGAATGAAACCTTGCAAATGTCTATCAGTTGAAAGTGGACAATCATGCAATTGATGTCGTTGCAATGGGTTGCATGGTGAACGTTACCAAGTAATTCATGTTGGAATTTTCAACAGGATATTGAAAAAGTGAAAATGCAGATTAGTCATCCGACCTATGTTTGGAAATGCGTTTGCTGCATTTGTCTAACTATAACTATTTAATCAAAGTGAACGAAGGGAAGGATTTATTTTTAGGTCAGAAATATGGATTAATTGTAAGAAAGTTTATCTATTTTGGGGCAAAGGACATTTTGAACGTGGCTTTTGTCAATTTCACTGTTCCATGGACTGAATTGATGATTACAATTATAGTTTTTCCTGCACATCATGTTCCTAATGTGCTTGACCATGATTTTTTCTCTCATCCTGACAAAGTCTAGTGTCTAGAATCTAAAACTGCTGTGCAGATCTTGAATATGTTTTGTTTCATTAATTGCGCTTTACATGCAGACTGTATCAGATAGCAGATGATTAGGGTCTCAACCAGGATTTGGAGCTCATTCTTATCTATGCTTGTAAGACAACAAAAGTACTCTCTTACAGTTGATGCTGTGCAGAGTGTTGTTGCATTATTATTCATATTTAGGACTTCCACTAGTGGATGTTTTGTATCAGAATCCCTGATTAGACTCTGCTCCTTGCAAGTTGAGAGCATTTCTATTTTTAGACCACGATGCCATAGTGGATAACTTATAAGATAACTTGCTTAAATACGGATTGATGCATGAGAACTGATCTGATTATAAAATTATTCTTTTCTACAGGTTTATTATTTGTTGAACATTGTGTTTAGCATTTGAAGTGTCTAGGCTGTAGACTCTATTTTGGAAACATTAAAAATAAGTTTTATGTCATATTGGAAGGTGTCAATTTTCATAACTCAAAGTCGTTCATGTATAAAACTTTCTGGAATGGGCTAGATCTTTGTTTCTTTCAATCTTTCTAGAAATTGAAATTGTTATACTAATCCAATTACTACCATCTGCCCACCAAAATCCAGTGTGCTACAATCTAGCGTGATTTGTAACTGTTTCTTCGCAGACAAGGGTCAATGGCTTTTGCATGGCACACTTCCATGAACAGTACTATTTCTTAAATGTATGATAGAAGTGTGTAGAGATACATGGTTAGCATGGAAAAAGGAAATTTGAATCTGGTCCAATTCTAGAGAACAGCCCTCATTCTTTCTCATGAATTCTTCCCTTGGTCGTTCAAGGAACAGGGAGAGTTGTTTCTTTTACATGTGCCACAGCAGATAGTTTTTTATCATGTTCTTCAATGAGATTTGTTGTTTCTATTATGTTCTTCAATCAGATTTGTTGTGCTTTAGACTAAGAGAACCAGAATGATTCTGATATGAAATTTTATTAACTAAAGGCTTGGAGCTTTCTTGTTAACAAATTTCTTATTTTGGGGCAATGGAGACTTTAGAAATCTCCACAGTTGAGTTTATGATATATTGATAGATATGCTGTGATAAGTAGCAACTAATGTTGCATGGGAACCCATATCTACCCCTTAGAGATGCATCCCTTAAATCTACCATCCCTGAGGACTTGGGCACTGTGAGCGGAAGTGCTTGTTTGGAAGGGCATGTCCCTAAGTTTGTGTGTGGCTTCACGATGTCCCCTAGATGCTACTGCAGAAAACAGAGAGGTATGGAGATGACCCTCGATGTTTTTGAGTACATTTGGATGCCCTCTATCCAAATTGACGTCCATGTGGTATCACTTCTGCAAGAAAAATATGCATGCATTGATTCAAACTTTTAGACCATGAAACCATTATCTACACAGCACGTGCCAAAATACTATGTGGTATGTTTTTATGATGGTAGATGATTGCAACAACAGTGTTGACCAATGTTATTAGATAAAGAATCGGCAAAACCAGATGATTGGACTGGGTTCGCCAGATGATTGGACTGGGTTTGGGAGGTTTCTGGTCAGAACTGGCAATCCAAACTGGTTTGCACTGGTTCTGTCTTCAACCAATTAGAACCAACCAGTTTAAGACAAAACTAACCAATTTGATTGGTTGTGCACCAATGCATCTGCATCTCTTGAAAAACCAAAAAAACGCAAAATATGAAAAGCCTACGACTACCTTAAACGCTAAAACCTGTCAATTGCCTATTAAATGAAATGATGCCCTGCTCTATTGATGGACCTATCCTGGATTATTGGATTATTTGCAGCGATTTCCACCACAATAGGAATTGGGATTGATTTTGTCCCTTCAAGGTCATGGATTTACGATCCCGACTCTAAACATGCAAAGGATGTACGGGATTAGAATTATTTTGTCGTATGCTTAGATTGGAGAATTATAGTATGCTTGTTTTTGGACTATAAACGTCTTTTACAGCATCTATGTCTATCTACTTTGGTTTAGATGTGGATTTGGATTTCACTTGGTGCAATTTTGTTGATTGATTGATTTTTTTTTTTTTTTAATGGTTTGGTTTGGATTTGCATCAATTTTTTTTTCCTAAGGAAATCAATACGCAGTTAAGTTTCTGTTTTGGGTTGTGCTGATTTAGTCGCTGGTTTGACATGAGAATATTGTTTTTGATTCCTATGTTTAGTAGGATCTTTTACTCTATATCTACATTTTTTTACGTCGGCAAAGGCAGTTTAATTTCACCAATGACAATGTCTATTGAAATTATTATTTAAAAATTGTTACTTTTATGTATCAACATTGCATAATTTGTCTCCTATGGTTTGATTTTGCATGGTTTTTATTTCTTCCCTAGCAAAACCTTAGGGGATTTGCTTTTGGTTTTGGGGGTTGATTGGTTTGGTCCTCAGAAACCGAATTCGTACTCCCTGCCTTGTGTCTCGAATCCCACGAATCGGACATGATTCTCTAGGACACGTGTCTGATTCTTGTGTCCAGTGTGCCCTAGCACGTGGGATTCGATGGGCACATGGGTCGGATTCCAAGGGCATGTGAGTCCCGACTTAGGGACACGTGTCCCTCTGAAAAGTGTGTCGCGTGGCCTTTAAAGCCCGATTTGGGCAGAATTCTCACTCATTCTTGAGTCTCTCTCTTGCTGTGGGTGTGTGGGAGCGATTAGCAAAGGGTTTGGTAGCATTTTGGAAGTGATTTAAGCAACAAGTTCATTTTGCTTCTATTTTTATTGCAATTTTGCTACAGTAGTTTGCATGCCCTTTATTTTACAAGTTTATGTATTTTTTTTAATATTTTTTTACGAAACATATGGCTCAATCAAGGGCAGCAAGGAAGGGGCAGAATGTTCCCATTGGTGATGCCCCTTCTGTTCCAATTTCATCAGGGTCTGCAAGTGTTCCCTCTATTGGAAGTGAGGTTGCAACAACAATTTCAAATGTTGAGGGCAAAATGGATTTAGAAAGACGACAGGCTCAAGAAAAAAAATATTCCTTGTGGAAGTATGTCACAAGAGATCAAGTGCCAAGCAACAAGTTGAAAGGAGGAGGCTATGTTGCTTTAAAATGCAACAATCATTTCAAGAGCACTTATTACTGTGTGAAAGCTCATTTGTTGGCCTTACCAGGTTGTGGAATTGGAGCATGTACACAAGTGTCTTTAGCTAAGAGGAAAGAAATGGAGAAAGAGGCCAATGTTGGTGTGGCAAGGGTGGTTGCATCATTTAGAAAAACAAGAATGATGACCCCCTTCCATTCTTGCGGAAAAACAACAACAAATTTCCATTTGAGAGTTTTTGTGGGGGTGTGGGTCAAGCAGCAAAAAGAAAGGCAATGGAACTTGGTCCAATGGACAAGTTTTTTTAGAAAGAGATACAAGGAGAGCTTGATCTTGTTAGCTCTGCTACAAACTTCAACATGTGAAGGTCAAATTCCAGTCTGTCTGCGTTGTTTGTGCTTAAAAAAGGACCCGCATCAGCCTGTTTCCTTCTTCCCCTTCATTTTCCTTATATTCTCTTGACTACCGCTGTCCCTGTTTTCATCCAAAATCCTTTATAAACCCATATAACCCGCGCTCACACTTCTATACGCCTCCATAAGCCTTCACCGTAACCCGTCGTCGTCGGTTGATCACAACCGTTGATCGCTCCATGCGAATCCAACAAAGTCCTGGTTAGCCCTTTTTCCTTAGTCCCTTTTTCCTTAGGACAACCACGCGTGACTTCATAAAGAGATCTTTCTCTATATTCTCTGTCAATCACTTCCAATCTGCTATTCTGGAATCATTAGTCTCAATGTGGAAGCCCAAATACTGAAAGAATAATTTAAAAGCAGCAGTGGCAAAAGAGAGAAATTTTTCAATCATCTGTCTTTGGGTTTGAGAGACCATATGAAATGAGATTGTAGAATTTTGTTGGAAATACTGAGAGGGGGTGAATCAATATTTCTTTCAATTGTTTTATTATGCCAGTTAAGATTTTTATCACAAGTTAAACCAGAACACAAGAAACGGAACAATTTTTTATTATTATTGATGAATATAGATTCCAATCCTCTAAAACAAATCACAAGCTCCAACTTGTACAACAAAATCTCCAACTCCTTCAATGCTCCAACCTTGAACAAATCCAAGCGCCAACATGGTCAAAATGAAGACTCCATTCCTCTCAACAAATCTAAGCACCAACTTGGTCAAAATGAGGACTCCAATCCTCCTAGGCTCCAACCTTTTTCAAATAGACTTCAAAAACTTCTGCAAGGTGTCTCCAAAATAAGTTTCAAATATACATCAAAAGAGGCCTACAAGACCTGCTCCAAGGATGCTTCAAATCATGTGCCTTCTGGTTTTGGACATGGTCGTCCGACTATGTGGGAGGAGACTCCCAATAGACCACGAGAAAAGAAATTAAAAATTTCTTGTGGCAAGAGCGATAGGAATGTGAAATTTTATCTATTGAGGGTAGGTATGACCACATCTTTTGGATATCCTACATTGTCCATAATCTGAATCTGATCTTAGAGGAGATCGAAAAAAAAGCTCCATGGATAAAGGAAATCACAAGGGAAGCAAGGGAGACTATTAAATTCATCACCAACCACCACCAATCTCAGGCAATATTTCGAGAGTACTCCAAATTGGAGTTGTTAAAAGTTGATGAGACAAGATATGCCTCAAACTTCCTGATGTTGTGCCGCCTTGTTGAGGTTAAGCATGCATTATTTTCTATGGTGGTGAGTCAACTTTGGGTTGAGTGGAGACAAGCAGATTCAAAGTGGGGATATATGGTGCATAGATTGTGCCTTGATGATGATTGGTCGAGAAAGATAGATTTCTTGCTAAAGTTCACAACCCCTGCATTTTAGCTTCTTCGGAATGTTGACACTCACCAACCTTTCTTAGGAGAGGTATATGGTGGCATGGATTCCATGGTTGAGAAAACTATGGAAATCATTTCACAAGAGTCTCCACAAGTTTTGTTTGTTGATGATCATTTTGCTGATTTAGTCAAGAAAATCATTGTTGATAGGTGGAACAATTTCAACACTCCATTGCACACTTTAGCACATGCCTTGAACCCAAAATTTTGTGATGAGGAGCTTATTGCTCAAAGCAATGGGAAAAGGAAGGTGGCCCGTAACGATAGAGAGGTGGCTAATGGGGTGAAAAAAACCCTTATGAGAATATTTCCATCTCATCTATACAAGGAGGTAAAGGAAGAATTTGCCAATTTTGCTGCAGGATTAGATGATTATGCAGATATATCAGTTTTCGAGGAGAGAAGCACCATGAGTCCAATTAGGTAATGGATTTGTCATGGAGCAAATGATTTACATTTGCAAAACCTTGCCATTCGTGTTATTTCACAAGTGGCAAGCTCTTCATCAGCGGAAAGGAATTGGAGCACCTATGGTTTTATTCATTCTTTGAAGCGCAATAGGTTGGGCTCACAAAAAGTAGAGGATCGTGTTTATGTGCACTCCAACCTTCGCCTTGCATCTCGTAGGGGTCCAGAATAAAACAGTGTTCCTACTAAAGAATGGGGTGTGAATGCAGAAAGTCTTGATTTGGATTTCTCTCTTGCTGCCCTAAATATTGAGGTCTAGCCTGGAAGTGGAATTGGCCCATCATCTTCTTCAGCACCACCATCCGCTGTTAAGCATGCTTCTGCTTTTATTTTTGACAAGGATTATGATGATAAGGATTAGTCTTTGTTTTATAGTTCTTGCAGCCTCATAGTCTTTATTGTACTTGTAGCCTCATATATATAATAAAGGCTGATTTTGAGATTTGGATATATATTAAAAGTTGATTTTGGATATTCTGATATTTTTATTTTTATTATGTGATCATTCAGGAGTAAATGTGATGTAAATTTAATCATAATGTTTAAACTTTAAATGTAATAAATTATAATGCATCATGTATGCTTTATGATCGCACATAACATTTCTTAAATGTCATAAATTCTAATATATATATATATATATATATGTATATATATCGTGCTTCCCCGTTTCCAAAATTTGGGGGGTCAAGTTTTGTACCTGTGCCCATTTCGGAAATTCGCACCCGTTTTCCCATTTTGTGCAACTTAGGTTTTAAATGAATAAACAATATAATATCAAAACATTACATAAGCGCAAAAAATTAAAAATCTTCAATATTTTAAATATTTTTTTGCCAAGAAGATGTTACAATAGGGAAAATAACAAGGTTTTAGTTTGTGTTGATCTTTTTACTGGCTGCATTTTATTGAATTTGTTTCTCAGCCTTGCCTATGTTACAAGCTTGATTATAACATTTTCTTTAACTCTTGTAATTGTTAATCTCACCTCTTTAAAATGTGTGCAGGAAGTGATATATCATTCTTTATAAATGGGATATGTCAAGGTGTTGCTTTCAAGGATATAAATGGTGGCAGATATTACCCTGCAGCTTCCTTTTACACCCTTCCAAATCAACCTAACTGTACAGTGCAGTTTAATTTTGGACCAGAATTTGATTGCTTTCCTGAGGACTTTGGCAATCGACCCCTGCCTAAGGCCATGTCTGAGGCTTCTTATTGTGGAATTGATAGACAAGCAGTCCACCATGGAGAACTTCTAGTTGAAAGTGGTCAATCTTCAGAAAAGAAAGACTGACTTTTTTGGTATATTGTTTTATTTTAGAACTTAGTATATGTTTTCTGTTGGTGTTGCTTACCTTTGCATAAAATCATGATCTATGTGGTGCAGTGGTGGCAATTATTTTATAACATTCTAGATTTCGCAATAATTAGTATGAAAAAGAATTCTTTTATGTTGAATGAAACCTTGCAAGTGTCTCTCAGGTGAATGTGGACAATCATGCAACTGATGTCCTTGCAATGGTGAACGTTACCAAGTAATTCATGTTGGAATTTTCAACAGGATATTGAAAAAAGTAAAAATGCAGATTAGACATCCGACCCATGTTTGGAAATGTGTTTGGTGCATTTGTCTAACTATAACTATTTAATCAAAGTGAATGAAGGGAAGGAGTTTAATCAAAGTGAATGAAGGGAAGGATTTATTTTTAGGTCAGAAATACGGATAAATTGTAAGAAAGTTTATTTATTTTGGGGCAAAGGACATTTTGAACGTGGCTTTTGTCAATTTCACTGTTCCATGCACTGAATTGATGATTACAATTATAGTTTTTCCTGCACATCATGTTCCTAATGTACTTGACCATGATTTTTTCTCTCATCCTGACAAAGTCTAGTGTCTAGAATCTAAAACTGCTGTGCAGATCTTGAATCTGTTTTGTTTCATTAATTGCGCTTTACATGCAGACTGTATCAGATAGCAGATGATTAGGGTCTCAACCCAGGATTTGGAGCTCATTCTTACCTATGCTTGTAAGACAACAAAAGTAACCTCTTACAGTTGATGCTGTGCAGAGTGTTGTTGCATTATTATTCATATTTAGGACTTCCACTAGTGGATGTTTTGTATCAGAATCCCTGATTAGACTCTGCTCCTTGCAAGTTGAGAGCATTTCTATTTTTAGACCACGATGCCATAATGGATAACTTATCAGATAACTTGCTTAAATACGGATTGATGCATGAGAACTGATGTGATTATAAAATTATTCTTTTCTACAGGTTTCTTATTTGTTGAACATTGTGTTTAGCATTCGAAGTGTCTAGGCTGTAGACTCTATTTTGGATACATTAAAAATGAGTTTTATGTCATATTGGAAGGTTTCAATTTTCATAACTCAAAGTCGTTCATGTATAAAACTTTCTGGAATGGGCTAGACCTTATTTTTCTTTCAATCTTTCTAGAAATTGAACTTTTTATACTAATCCAATTACTACCATCTGCCCACCAAAATCCAGTGTGCCACAATCTAGTGTGATTTGTAACTGTTTCTTCGCAGACAAGGGTCAATGGCTTTTGCATGGCACACTTCCATGAACAGTACTATTTCTTAAATGTATGATAGAAGTGTGTAGAGATACATGGTTAGCATGGAAAAAGGAAATTTGAATCTGGTCCAATTCTAGAGAACAGCCCTCATTCTTTCTCATGAATTCTTCCCCCTCATTCTTTCTCATGAATTCTTCCCTTGGTCGTTCAAGGAACAGGGAGAGTTGTTTCTTTTACATGTGCCACAGCAGATAGTTTTTTATCATGTTCTTCAATGAGATTTATTGTTTCTATTATGTTCTTCAATCAGATTTGTTGTGCTTTAGACTAAGAGAACCAGAATGATTCTTTCTGATATGAAATTTTATTAACTAAAGGCTAGGAGCTTTCTTGTTAACAAATTTCTTATTTTGGGGCAATGGAGACTTTAGAAATCTCCACAGTTGAGTTTATGATACATTGATAGATATGCTGTGATAAGTAGCAACTAATGTTGCATGGGAACCCATATCTACCCCTTAGAGATGCATCCCTTACATCTACCATCCCTGAGGACTTAGGCACTGTGAGCGGAAGTGCTTGTTTGGAAGGGCATGTCCCTAAGTTTGTGGGTGGCTTCACGATGTCCCCTAGATGCTACTGCAGAAAACAGAGAGGTATGGAGATGACCCTCGATGTTTTTGAGTACATTTGGATGCCCTCTATCCAAATTGACGTCCATGTGGTATCACTTCTGCAAGAAAAATATGCATGCATTGATTCAAACTTTTAGACCATGAAACCATTATCTACACAGCACGTGCCAAAATACTATGTGTTATGTTTTTATGATGGTAGATGATTGCAATAGTGTTGACCAATGTTATTAGAGAGAATCGACAAAACCAGATGATTGGACTGGGTTTGGGAGGTTTCTGGTCAGAACTGGCAATCCAAACTGGTTTGCACTGGTTCTGTCTTCAACCAATTAGAACCAACCAGTTCAAGACAAAACTAACCAATTTGATTGGTTTTGCACCAATGCATCTGCATCTCTTGAAAAACCAAAAAAACGCAAAATATGAAAACCCTACGACTACCCTAAACGCTAAAACCTGTCAATTGCCTATTAAATGATGCCCTGCTCTATTGATGGACCTATCCTGGATTATTGGATTATTTGCAGCGATTTCCACCACAATAGGAATTGGGATTGATTGTGTCCCTTCAAGGTCATGGATTTACGATCCCGAGTCTAAACATGCAAAGGATGTACGGGGTTAGAATTATTTTGTCGTATGCTTAGTATGCTTGTTTTTGGACTATAAACGTCTTTTACAGCATCTATGTTTATCTACTTTGT
Source organism: Pinus tabuliformis (assembly GCA_031772625.1). Lineage (NCBI taxonomy): Eukaryota > Viridiplantae > Streptophyta > Pinopsida > Pinales > Pinaceae > Pinus > Pinus tabuliformis. The sequence goes on from CM062819.1 coordinate 1,953,734,971, forward strand.
TTTAGATGTGGATTTCACTTGATGCAATTTTGTTATATTCATCTTTACATGTTTACATGATTGATTGATTTTTTTTTGTTTTTTTTTTTTTTTTTTATATTTTGTTTCAAATGGTTTGGTTTGGATTTGCATCAATTTTTTTTTTTAAGGAAATCAATACGCAGTTAAGTTTCTGTTTTGGGTTGCGCTGATTTAGTGGCTGGTTTGACATGAGAATATTGTTTTTGATTCTCATGTTTAGTAGGATCTTTTACTCTATATCTACATTTTTTTACGTCGGCAAGGGAAGTTTAATTTCACCAATGACAATGTCTATTGAAATTATTATTTAAAAATTGCTACTTTTATGTATCAACATTGCATAATTTGTCTCCTATGGTTTGATTTTGCATGGTTTTTATTTCTTCCCTGGCAAAACCTTCGGGGATTTGCTTTTGGTTTTGGGGGTTGATTGGTTTGGTCCTCAGAAAACGAATTCGTCATCCCTGCCTTGTGTCTCGAATCCCACGAATTGGACATGATTCTCTAGGACACGTGTCTAATTCTTGTGTCCAGTGTGCCCTAGCACGTGGGATTCGATGGGCACATGGGTCGGATTCCAAGGGCACGTGAGTCCCGACTTAGGGACACGTGTCCCTCTGAAAAGTGTGTCGCGTGGCCTTTAAAGCCCGATTTGGGCAGAATTCTCACTCATTCTTGAGTCTCTCTCTTGCTATGGGTGTGTGGGAGCGATTAGCAAAGGGTTTGGTAGCATTTTGGAAGTGATTTAAGCAACAAGTTCATTTTGCTTCTATTTTTATTGCAATTTTTCTACAGTAGTTTGCATGCCCTTTTTTTTACAAGTTTATGTATTTTTTTAAATTTTTTTTTACAAAACATATGGCTCAATCAAGGGCAGCAAGGAAGGGGCAGAATGTTCCCATTGGTGATGCCCCTTCTGTTCCAATTTCATCAGGGTCTGCAAGTGTTCCCTCTATTGGAAGTGAGGCTGCAACAACAATTTCAAATGTTGAGGGCAAAATGGATTTAGAAAGACAACAGGCTCAAGAAAACAAATATTCCTTGTGGAAGTATGTCGCAAGGGATCAAGTGCCAAGCAACAAGTTGAATGGAGGAGGCTATGTTGCTTTAAAATGCAACAATCATTTCAAGAGCACTTATTACTGTGTGAAAGCTCATTTGTTGGCCTACCAGGTTGTGGAATTGGAGCATGTACACAAGTGTCTTTAGCTAAGAGGAAAGAAATGCAAAAAGAGGCCAATGTTGGTGTGGCAAGGGTGGTTGCATCATTTAGAAAAACAAGATGTCAGGCCAGGGTAACTCCAGAATGGGCAGAGAAAAACTGATTGCATAATTCATTAGCTAACTATCATTTATATACATAAATGGGACAGATCAGTTCATCTTCTTGATGACTGTTCGCATTCCAGTTCACCCATCCGTTGAGGATTAGGTGTCAACATTCCCCCCCTTAATCTGAAGGGATGTTGGTGAGTCCAAGCATCGTTCTGAATCTTTCAAGCTTTTCTCTTCCAAGCGCTTTGGTGAAGATGTCTGCAATTTGCTCGTTTGTGGAACAATGACGGAGATGGATTGTTTTGGCCTCAACATGATGTCGGATCAGATGATATTTAGTATTGATGTGCTTAGTGCGATCATGGAACTTTGGGTTCTTGGCCAACTTTATTGCAGAGGTGTTATCAATCATGAGTGGAGTTGATTGTATTTGTTTTACCTGCAAATCTTCAAGAATTTTCCTGAGCCACACAATTTCTTTCGTTGCTTCAGCTGCTGCCACATATTCTGCTTCTGTTGTGGAATCTGTTGGTACTGATTGTTTGCGTGATCTCCAGGAGACAGCTCCTGATCCAAGACTCATAGCATATCCCGAAGTAGATACCCCAGTTTCTTTGTCTCCATCGAAGTCTGAATCAGAGTATCCAATCAAGTTGAAGTCATCCACCTGTGTATACTTGATTCCAAGGTCTTGAGTTCCCTTCAAGTACCTTAGAACTCTTTTTGCAGCAGACCAATGTCCCTCACAAGGCTTTTGCATAAACCTGGAGAGGATTCCAACAGCAAATGAAATGTCTGGTCTGGTAGTAGTGAGGTAGATGAGACTTCCTACAAGCTGTCTATACTTTGTTGCATCCCCAAATTCCTTTCCTTCAATAGATGTGAGCTTCAAGTTTTGTTCCATTGGAGTAGAAAGAGGATTGCACTCTGTCATGCCAAATCTGTTTAACAAATCTCCAATGTATTTCTTTTGAGAAAGAAATATGGATTTTGGATGTTGGGTTACTTCAATGCCAAGATAGTAATGAACATAGCCCAAATCAGTCATTTCAAAACTTTTTCCTAATTCTTTCTTTATGGATGCAATATAGCTTTCATTGTTCCCTGTCATTAAAAGATCATCTACATATACCACAAGATATACAACTGTTTTGCCAACTTTCTTGACAAATAAAGTTGCATCATCAAGATCAAAATGTTTGAAGTTGAGTTTCAGAAGATGCTCAGTTAGTTTTTCATACCAGGCTCGTGGTGCTTGTTTGAGGCCATACAAGGACTTCACAAGTTTGCATACTTTGTGTTCATGTCCTTTCACAGCAAATCCTTCAGGCTGGGACATAAAAACATTCTCTTTTAGATCTCCATTCAAGAATGCAGTTTTTACATCCATTTGATGGACTTTCCAACCGTTCTGAGCAGCTAGTGCAAAGAGTGTCCGAATGGTGGCCCATTTTGTTGTGGGGGCAAAAGTTTCCTCATAATCGACCCCTTCTTTCTGTGCAAAACCTTTTGCCACAAGCCTAGCTTTGTGCTTGTCAAGTGAGCCATCAGCTTTGTACTTGTTCTTGTAGACCCACTTGCAGCCAATTGGTTTGGTTCCAAATGGAGGATCAACCAGCTTCCAAGTGCCATTCTTTATGAGGGCATCATACTCCTTCTGCATCGCTTCTTTCCATTCATCATGAGAAGCAGCTTCTTTGAAGGAAGTTGGTTCAAAATCTGTAGACAAGTTCAATTCACAATCATAAGTAACATCCATATCAACAGGTGAATTAGAGTTATCTACATCACCTCCATCTTGTCGGTTTGTATTTCTGGTTCCTGTTTTTCCAATTTCATCAGGATGAACACTTTCAAGTGTCTTTGTCAGCCACTTTGGGGGACCTTTCTGAGATGGTCCAGGCTGCTCTGTTGATTGAGTTGGGACTGAATCAAGATTGAGTCTCCCAATTCTATCAATTACATCACTTAAAGCATCATCCGTTGTTGGAGTTTCATGGAGGGGAGATTGTTCTTCAGAAGAAGATTCCACATGTTGTTCTAGTATAGGAAGATACACTTACGACTTCTAGCACCAAGTTTGTTTCTATGTACCTTTGGTATTAAAGCATAACAGGTGGAACCAAAGATCCTGAGATGTTTTACTGAAGGAACATGTCCATACCACAATTCATAAGGAGTCTTGTTTCTTATAGCACTAGATGGACATCTATTCTTTATATATGCAGCACATAGAACAACATCAGCCCAAAACATTATCTTTACATTTTTGAAGAAAAGCATGGATCGTACCATATTCAAAATTGTTCTGTTCATTCTTTCAGCTACACCATTCTGTTTAGGATTATAAGGCACAGTTGTTTGATGTTTAATCCCATGTTGGCGAAGATAGTGTTCAAATTCATTTGATGTATATTCTTTTCCATTATCAGTGCGAATAGACCCAATATGAGATTGTGCATCATTTTCAATCCACTTATGAAAATTCTTGAATGTTTGAAAAGCATCAGATTTGTTCTTCAATAAATAAACCCAACACATTCTGGTGTAATCATCAATAAATGTCATGATATATTTATTTCCATTTGCAAAAGGAACAGGCATTGGACCACATAAATCTGAATGAATGAGTTCAAGCTTTCTATGTGCTCTTGAATGTGAATCATGAAAAAACTGTTTGCTATGCTTTCCTAGAATGCAAGCATCACATTGCTTATGTTTTCTAGGAATTGTAGGCAAACCAGAAACACCATTTTTCTTCAACAAGCGGAGACTATCATAGTTTAAATGTCCAAATCTAGCATGCCATAATAAACTTGACGGAAGTGTACCTTCTTCATGATGAGAAATATATGAGAAATGTTGTGCATGCGTAGAGGTTCCTTGCAGTTTAAGAAGTCTTTCTTCTTCTATACCCCTCATGACAAGTGAGTGGTCAGATGCCTTTCTTACCTTAAGCTTTCCATCAAACATATGAATGGAGTGACCTTGCTGGCGGATGTGGACCAAGGACAACAAGTTTCTCTTTAGCTGTGGGAGATATAGAACATGATCCAGAAGAAAGTCTGGAAGACCAGGCAGTTTAAGCCTGATTGTGCCAAGCCCTGATGGCTTGATTTTTGATTGATCTGCAAAGTATACTGCTCCATCAACATTGTCAGTGAAATCTTCAAAAAAATCTTTCCTATGAGTCATATGACAGGTTGCTCCTGAATCAAGCAACCAATCATTTTTCGAAGAAGCAAGTGAAGCATTAAACAAATCTTCATTTACTCCAATGTTACATTGTGCCTCAATATAGTGAGCGGATTCAGGTGCTTTACCTTTGTCTGTGTCATCAGTTTTACCTTTCTGCTGGTTTCTTTTCTGCTCAATCTTTTTCCATGGTAGCTTGCATGTAGAAGCATCATGTGATCCATTTCGTTTGCAGCGAATGCAATGCAGATCTGCCTTTTCTGCTTGTGAATGTCTGCCCCCCCTGCCTCTGAAGTATCTTCCTCTTCCTCTTCGTCCACCTCTTCCTCTTGTAGAATCTTGAGCAGGATGCTTTTCTTTATGAGCAAGGCAAATAGTCTCTTCAGAAGATTCAGGGACTGTTTTCTTTCCAAAGGCTTTCTCTCTTTCAGCAAACTTTTTCACAAGAGACTCAAAGGTTATGTCTTTAAGATTTCCATTTGCTTGTAAAGACTCAAGATAATTGGAGTAGGTAGGATAGAGTGCTTTGAGAAAGGCAATAAGAGAGATATCCAGCTCAACCTTAGTGGATTTAATATCATGCATTATAGACTTTATTTCAGATGCAAGAGCAAGGGGATCATTATTTTTCAGTTCAAGAGTGAAGAGTTTAATCATGAGCTGAACAACTTCAAGTGCAGAATGTGAATCATAGAGTTCTTTCAGCTTTTGTAAAGCTTCAAAGACAGTGGAATAGGATGAAATATGACGACTTACTTCTTCATTTACAGATGCTGCGATCAATGCATAGGCTTTGCTGTTCTTGTTTTCCCAAATGACAAGTTCTTTATCTGATGTAGGCTGCACAGGGTCTTTGTTTCTTCTCCGACACACACTCCTTTCCACAACTCATTATAGATGAGGGTGTGTTTTACCATCTGAGACCATTCAGGATAGTTCTCCTTGCCAGTGAGAACTGTTCCTACCATAGAGATGATTGAATGCATTCTGTAAAAAAAATACTTCTGCTAAAAAAACTTTCTGCTGATATACAGTGAAATTGTACTCAAAAGGGTAACAGATTTCAAAATCTTTATGCACTAAGTTTTCTTCAAATGTCTCCAAATTTCTATAAAATATCCTCCACAAAATATTCAAACAGCTTCCACAACTTATTGAAACAGCGTCCAAAACGCATTCAAAAACTTATTCAAACAGCTTACAGCGCATTCAAAAACTTATTCAAACAGCTGGTCAATATATATATGTTGGTCAATCATCAACAAGGCATATACATGCGGTTTAATACTAAACTTTATGGAAACATATACCACTCGGACGGTGCCAATAGTTCTCTGACAGGAGCGGGCTCAGAGATCTCTTCAGGTGGACGAAATCAGTCAACACTCAAGGAGTCTCCAGAGTCGCAGCAGCCGCTGAAACGCCACCAGAAACTGCATGTAATAACACATTGCAGCAGAAAAAGAAGAAACCCATTGTTTCTGTTGACCAGAAGGGCAATATCAGAGTTCTCAAGGTGGTGCCCATATGCGGTTCCCTCAGGAAGGCTTCTCACAACCGTGGCCTTATTCGTACTGCCATTGAAATAGTCGAGGAGTCGAATCCGGGCATGGAGATAGAGCTGATAGACATCAACAACCTTCCCTTTTTGAACACCGATCTTGAAGTGGATGGTCGGTTTCCAGATGTTGTGGACAGCTTCAGAAAAAATTCCTTGATGCCGATTGTATACTCTTTTCTTCTCCAGAGTACAACTATTTTGTGACTGCTCCCTTGAAGAACGCTATAGATCATTCAAAACAGCATATACATTTGGAATTAAAATAAACGCTCACAAGCCAACGCTCAATGTAACAAGCACTGAGCCGAAGGGAGGAGTCCACAAATGGAAATGAAAAATGCGGCTCAAAAAAAATGTAATTAAAGTTCAAGCAACAAGTTATGGAGACACTCCTGCTTTTCTTGCAAAACAGACTGTCTTGAACTAAGCAACACTCCGCCGATTTTATTCTCCAGGACTAAAGCCAAGCCAGTACCACGACCGCCTCGTAAATTTGAACAACAGATCTTTTCATTGCAAAGTTGGTTCTACGACCCTTATGGACTGTAGAACGATGCTCCTGCCACGGACTTGAACTCGCTCGGATCGACCTCGGGGCGAATGGCCGGAGCTAAAGAAACCTTTCAAGAACCGGGGAAATGTGAGCCAAACTGGCAAATGAGAGATCAAACGGAAGCAGAGAGGAGCATGCGGATATGATGATATCTACGCAGCTGGGTATGTGGCGTGCTATGAATTGTTGTGTGATGCAAAATCTGATTCAGTTTGGTGCATCGACAGTGGGAGAATGTTACATGCATCTCTGGGCAGCGACAGAGGCAGAGTAGTGTCAGGCAAACGTTTCAGGCAGATGCGTTGGCCAGGAAAACGTTCAGGCAGGCAATCAATGCGCAGAGAGACAAACGTTCAGGCAGGCAAAGGCGTTGCAAGGAATCTGGGACCTGCGCTCTGATACCATGTCAGGCCAGGGTAACTCCAGAATGGGCAGAGAAAAACTGATTGCATAATTCATTAGCTAACTATCATTTATATACATAAATGGGACGGATCAGTTCATTTTCTTGACGACTGTTCGCGTTCCAGTTCACCCATCCGTTGAGGATTAGGTGTCAACACAAGAATGATGACCCCCTTCCATTCTTGCGGAAAAACAACAACAAATTTCCATTTGAGATTTTTTGTGGGGGTGTGAGTCAAGCAGCAAAACGAAAGGCAATGGAACTTGGTCCAATGGACAAGTTTTTTTAGAAAGAGATACAAGGAGAGCTTGATCTTGTTAACTCTGCTACAAACTTCAACATGTGAAGGTCAAATTCTGGTCTGTCTGTGTTGTTTGTGCTTAAAAAAGGACCCGCATCAGCCTGTTTCCTTCTTCCCCTTCATTTTCCTTATATTCTCTTGACTACTGCCCTGCTTTCCTCCAAAATCCTTTATAAACCCATATAACCCGCGCTCACACTTCTATACGCCTCCATAAGCCTTCATTGTAACCCATTGTCGTCAGTTGATCACAATCGTTGATCGCTCCACGCGAATCCAACAAAGTCCTGGTTAGCCCTTTTTCCTTAGTCCCTGGGCACTTAACCCACAAAACCGCGCCCATATAACCCTCTGCCGCATTCGCAACCATCGATTTGCTGCGCCCCGATTTGACGGTCCCATGCCGCATGTAACCCGCTCGCTTGTTCCCTGCCGTTTGATCGCTTACCGTGAGATCGAACGGCGTTCGCACTTCTCGATTGCGCGAGCTGCCCACTCGTTAACCAGCGGGGAAAATGGTTTGCCGCCGGTCCCATCCGCCACGTGTCGCGCATTCAATGGTATCGCGCGCCCATTGTATGTTTACCGCCACCTTCGAAAAGTGATGCGAGGAATACCACTTACAGCCGTCTCGCTCGTCCCCGCGCGTTATCTCCCGTGCATCTTTGCCGCCCGATCACCATCAAATCTGTCCGCTCGAGATCCGACGGCTCACGATTGTCCGCTTCCCATTTCTGCCCAATCCCTCCTGTCAACGATCTCAGCTGTTCATCTGCACGATCCAACGACCAATGATTGTTCCCGTCATGCTCATGCTTCCGCCCTGCGATCTTCGCGCCCTTGATTGTTCTGTGCACCCGAAGGACAGAAGCGATCATCTATCAGTGTCTGGTTCATTACTACTCCAACTACTGCATTCAACACATTGTGTACTCGAGAGGGAGAAGGACGAGCATAACCAGTTCCCGGTACCTTTTGCAGCAAATCCTCAACCACCGCATTCAAGAGCAGAGTGGCCGAAGAACAGGAGGACAAGCCTCGAGCAGTTAAATGCATTTACCAGTTATGGAGCTTGTTTCATATTACACTCCACTTGTTCAGGAAGGATAGCCGAGTAACAGAAAGACCAAATCCATTCATTAAAACAGGCAGATTGTAGCAGAGACTCTATCAGAGAGTAAAGGTGGTTGGTGGTCCATTATGACCCCTCCACGCCTGGAACATCAAAATATCTTTGTAAACAAACTCTATATATACCCAGAACACAGATGCAATCAAGGTTGATGGTTGTTGTTTTGATGTAAGGTTCAACTTCTGGATATTGTAACTACTGTGATACCTGCAGTGTCTGGTCTTCATTTTTAGCTAATACAAGCTTCTTTTGCTGTTAATTGCTTACTTTCCATTTCTACTCTGTTCTAGGCTGTGCCTGCTATATATTTTTTATGTGCTCTTGATGTTTAGCATTAGAGGGGCTGTCATCCCACCTCTGTGTTAGAATCTAGTATATATCATTGAATGTGCTATGCAGGTTTCTGTTTACTTAGTGCCAGAGAGCTGTCATCCTATCTGTGCATTCAGAAATAGATTTGCAGACCTTTTTACTGGTTGTAGCCGGCCATCACATGGTCTTGTGCATCTGCTGGTGTGGTCAGTATTCTCCATGTTCACTTAATCCTCAAACTGTGAGTAATTGGTGGTCTAAAGCCTTGTAGTCTGGGGGTGTTCACCCATGTCTGGGGTTAAGCATAGTAGAAGTGGTTATCTGAGTTGAATATGCATCATTCCTTCCATTCATCCATTTCCAACATTATGTTGAGTTTGTAATGTTCCCGAGCATCTCTGAAATACAACCTAGGAGAGTTTCTTGGGGTGATAACATTAATTGGCGTCGTTGCTGGGGAGAGGAGATTGAAGCTTAGCTTCCTTGGGAGAACAGCACAGTTCCAGATTTTGATGATAGACAAGGTCTGGGCACATTTATGGTTGTAATCATCTATCTGGCGACTCTACTGGAGGAAGACCAACCTTTGGCAACTCCACATTGCAGTTCTGGCTCAATTTGTGAGACATACTCGGAGAAATCCTCAGAAATTGCCAGTTGAACGAGTGCCTGATCCTGAGAAGATCGTTAAGCAGAAGAAAATTTTGTAGAAAGGAGCATCAGGATCGGGTAAGCCTTAGAAATCCCATGTATCTCTGCTAGTGAAAGTCACCTTCAGAGATTCATATAGCTCCTCGTTCATTCATTTCCCTTTCGAATCTCAGTCCAAAGAAGCATCCATGTTGTCCATCATATTCCTCTGTCTATGTCATCCTTTTCATTCATCCATACCACTCAGTCTACCAATATCCTTTCATATGCCCTAGTCATGGCAGGTCAGCAAGCTCTTACAAAGATAGAAAGAATCGTTGCTGCTAGGTATGGACCCTTGGTCTTGCCTGTCCCTTTGAATGCCATGCTTGCAGGAGATTATCAAGAATATATGCCTAAGTTTACTGGTACAGAAGGAGTAACAACTGAAGAGCATCTAGAGTATTTTTATTATTATGCTGATAACCTGGATATCTATGAAGAGAATGTGTGGATGAAGGTTTTTGTCCAAAGCCTAGATGGGGAAGCTAGAAAATGGTTCAGAGAATTACCCCCTAGGTCTATTGCAGACAATGAGGCTTTAGATGATGTGTTCCTAAAGCATTGGGGGGATAAGAGAAATCAAGATGCAAACGAAGAACAAAGGGTGAAGACGCTTTTTCAGAATATAGTCATGGAAGAAGAGCAGTCTGAAGAAGAGGAGGAGGTTCATGGTTTGGAAGATAAGGGTTGTGCTCATTTCTTAACCAGGGCTGCTTATGAGAAAGCATTATCCATAGGCACTACTCATGAGTTTGTTGTAGCTGCAGAACAACAAGCTTATCAGCAGAAGCAATCTGCAGCAGGCCCTAACATCCTCCAAGAATCCGAGCCTAAAGCCAGCACATCTTCTGATGACTATGCAGATCTGCAAATTACCCAACCTGCTTTTGTTCCCAACCCAGTGATCAAAAAGGGAGAAGAATGCTCCCCATCATCTTATGCTTCTTTGACTGTTCCAGTGAAAATCCCTCATAATTGCCCACTAGGCACTGAGGCAGGCCATAACTCAATGCCCAAGGCTGATACTAATCATCTCAGTCTTGATATTCTGATGACTGCCCAGGTGGCCTCCACACAGATTGAAAAGGCAGCTTGCCAGATGACATAGGAAGAAGATGCACAGTTTTTGGACTCCTCCTTGGATGTGGACTGTTCTAAAAAAAATGCAGGAGCAGGTGATGTCTGTGTGTCCTCCACACAAGAATACATTGGTTCACCATTCATATTAGTTGTGTAGGCCACAGATGACACATAGAAGTACACAACAACCATGGTTATTCAGCAGGTGTACAAGGGCTCCCATGAAGAACATCCGAGGATGAGAGCACACAGAGAGGGGATGAAATTTGATCCATATCTATCAGATAAGGTCAAATGCCCTAAACTCTTTGAGGTAGAGGATCAAATAAATCCAGTTTTGTAGCTCTATGATGAACCGATCGAGAGGAGGAGAAACAATTTTGATGGCCCAGCAAATGGCCAGTTTTTGAATATTTACGTTGTTTAAGGTTCTCAGGCCTTAATGATTGTAAGCATTTTCTTTTACAAGTTTTAGCGTAGACTTAATTAAACTCCATGCCCAATGGAATACTAGGCAATGTTTAAGCTTGTTTTGTATGAAGGCATTGGTCTACAGTTCTTGAGACCTCACAGGGAGGATCTCATCCCCAGAAGGATGAGATCCTAGGATGGGTTTGTCTGTATCTGCAAATCGTAGCAAAGTAATGATAGGGTCCATGATCTTAATAGTGAGACCTACCCTCTCCCACCAAGCATCATCTAACATTGTGTCCTTGACTCTTTTTTAGGCTGCTTGATCTGCCTTTCTCCAAAAAGACCAAAACTTTGAAATAACAATGGCCCCAAGAGTGGTCTTGACCTCCCTCAATCTCTTCAACATGATGAATGAAGAGGCAAACCGTGTATCTACAATTTTCAACAATGATAGATGGGTGTACTTCTTGTAGATTGTGAGGACATTTGTATGATTTCGTACAAAGTTGCAGATATGTCGTGCATCCTCAATAATACTTACAATCCAAGGCACATCATAAGAAATAGATTTAAGTGCTAAATTCAAGGTATAGAAAATGCAAGGTGTCCAAAATACTTGTGGATATTTAGCTTCCAAAATCATGCGAGCAACCTTGCAAACAAGTGCATTGTCTGTAATTATTTTCACACAAGAAGACGACTCACTAATATATTGTGCATCCTTGCAATGTCCAAGTGGATCCATTAATTTCAAGAAAACTGGTCCATTTAAGGAAGACACCATGAAGTCAATGAGTGGGTGGCATGTTGGATCTATCCATCCATCAAAAACAATACTAACCCCAGATGTTGGCCTTGCCGATTTGATAGGTTCAAGCATTTGTCCACCTCTTTCTTTGCCTTAGTCAACAATGTGGTTCTAAGCTTCTCTAACCCAGGAGGCACATACCCTAATGGAGCCCCTTGAGTTAGAGCTCGACACATCTCAAGAAATAAGGGTGAGTGTGGAACATTAAAAGATATGAATTTCTAATAGAAAAATAATGCAATGGTGAGATCTGTTATCACCAGAAGAAACTCTCCTAATTGTATTTCAGAGATGCTCGGGAACATTACAAATTCAACATAATGTTGGAAATGGATGAATGGAAGGAATGATGTATATTCAAGCCAGATAACCACTTCTACTATGCTTATCCCCAGACATGGGTGAACACCCCCAGACTACAAGGCTTTAGACCACCAATTACTCACAGTTTGAGGATTAAGTGAACATGGAGAATACTGACCACACCAGCAGATGCACAAGACCATATGATGGCCGACTGCAACCAGTAAAAAGGTCTGCAAATCTATTTCCTAATGCACAGAAAAGATGACATCTCTTTGGAACTAAGTAAACAAAAACCTGCATAGCACATTCAATGATACATACTAGATTCTAACACAGAGGTGGGATGACAGTCCCTCTAATACTAAACATCAAGAGAACATAAAAAATACATAGCAGGCGCCGCCTAGAACAGAGTAGAAATGGAAAGTGAACAATTAACAACAAAAGAAGCTTGTATTAGCTGAAAATGAAGACCAGACGCTACAGGTATCACAGTAGTTACAGTTTCCAAAAGTTGAACCTTACATCAAAACAACAACCATCAACCTTGATTAAATCTGTGTTCTGGGTATATATAGAGTTTGTTTACAAAGATATTTTGTTGTTCCAGGTGTGGAGGGGTCATAATGGACCACCAACCACCTTTACTCTCTGATAGAGTCTCTGCTACAATCTACCTTTTTTAATGAATGGATTTGATCTTTCTGCTGCTCGGCCGTCCTTCCTTAACAAGTGGAGTGTAATATGAAACAAGCTCCATAACTGGTAAATGCATTTAACTGCTTGAGGCTTGTCCTCTTGTTCTTCAGCCACTCTGCTCTTGAATGCGGTGGTTGAGGATTTGCTGCAAAAGGTACCAGGAACTGGTTATGCTCATCCTTCTCCCTCTCGGGTACACAATGTGTTGAATGTAGTGGTTGGAGTAGTAATGCACCAGACACTGATAAATGATCACTTCTGTCCTTCGGGTGCACAGAACAGTCAAGAGCGCGAAGACCGCATGGCGGAAGCATGAGCATGACGAAAACAATCATCGGTCATTGGATCGCGCAGATGAACGGCTGAGATCGTTGGCAGGAGGGATTGGGCAGAAAATGGAGGTGGATAGTCGTGAGCCGTCGGATCTCGGGCAGACAGATCCGACGGTGATCGGGTAGCAAAGATGCACGGGAGATAGCGCACGGGGATGGGCGAGATGGCGGTAAGTGGTATTCCCCGCACTGCTTTTCGGAGGTGGCGGTAAACTTACAACGGACGCGCGATACCATTGAACGTGCGACACATGGCAGATGGGACCGGCGGCAAACCACTTTCCCCACTGGTTAACGAGTGGGAAGCTCGCGCGATCGAGAGGTACGAATGTCGTTGGATCTCATGGTAAGCGATCGGACAATTGGGAACAAGTGAGCGGGTTATGTGCGGCGTGGGACCGTCAGATCGGGGCGCAAAAAATCAACAGTTGCGAATGCGGCGAAGGGTTATATGGGCGCGGTTTCATGGGTTAAGCGCCCGGGGACTAAGGAAAAGGGGCTAACCAGGACTTTGTTGGATTCGGGTGGAGCGATCAATGGTTGTGATCAACCGATGACGACGGGTTACGGTGAAGGCTTATGGAGGCGTATAGAAGTGTGAGCGTGGGTTATATGGGTTTATAAAGGATTTTGGAGGAAAACATGGACAACGGGAGTCAAGAGAGTATAAGGAAAATGAAGGGGAAGAAGGAAACAGGTTGATGCGAGTCCTTTTTTAACCACAAACAACGCAGACAGACTGGAATTTGACCTTCACATGTTGAAGTTTGTAGCAGAGGTAACACTGGCTCCTTCTGGGGATGAGATCCTCCCTGTGAGGTCTCAAGAACTGTAGACTTAATTAAACTCCATGCCCAATGGAATACTAGGCAATGTTTCGAGGGGTCTCCATGCCTATGTCAGACACTCAAATTTGCGTGTCTTGTGTTAAGTATCTCCACTTCTATATACCTCTCACAAAGATATGCGTGTGTGTTTCTACCAACCACATCCATGTGTGTGCTTCTACCAACCTTGTCTGTGTGTCTCTTCGACAATAGTCCCCAAAACTTGGTGCAAAATTGTTAGGAACTTAAATAACTATACCATTCAACCAATTCCATAAGGATCTCAAGTCGAAATCTTACTTATTTTACATGCCAAATGATTCAAATACCATGGCACAAATCTTTGGAACTTTGATGTTATTACAATGAAATGGAAGTTTAACTAGAAAGGTCAACCGGAACTATGAAAAGAAAATGAAAGAGGATGCCAAAAGAACTCTAATTATTGCAAAGCCTTAGGAGATGAACTTGAGACTATTGTGATTTGGTGACTTGATCACTGATTTCTCATACTATCTTCAAGATGTGAGTTCTAAAGGAAACAAAAAAGCAAAATATGGTGGCACAAATATTGTGGTATTGTTTGACTGTGCTTAATTTGTGAGTTATTGCCCTCTTACTTCCAAGATCAACTACAGGGGGGAACTTGTTTGGCAAGAGTGCACTTTTTATTTTTTCCCATTAAGAGGGGGATTGTTTTCATTATGTCATCAACAATGCATTATACATGTTTGCAGACACGTTGGCATTTTAAGAATTGAGATTATAGCCCATGTTTCTTTACGATGGTTTTGACAAACAAGGAAAATTGGATGAAGGGAGAAAACATGTTGGATCGTGTTTGCTCTAATTTAGTAATCATTGAGAAAGTGGTTTTGATCTTCACAAGATCATTTGGAAATTTTTCTCTAATTTAGTTATCAATTGGTTTTGTGTGCAAAATGGTTTCAAGGAAAAAAAAATTCTTGGCGTTTTGTTTGTTAACTATTATTAAACCTTGGATATTCCATTCAATCATGAAAGAATTTTGATAGGAGGTCACTTTTGGCCTTGTTCTCTCGTCTCCCTTTATTACTCAAGGTTATAATGAGGTCTACCCCTATAATCAAGCATATTGTAGACGCCTCTCCCTTATATTCTCCAAAAATCCCTCTTCTTTAAAGATCCATATATATTTAACAAATCTAGGTCCTAGTTTAGTTCCCTAAAGAACATTGAAACTAATAGTACATGGTCATATTTTACAACACATACCTTACGAAAATCTTGCTTCCAATCATTTAACCAATTTCTCGAGTGTCCTTGAGCATGAGAGCTCAGATTACTGGTCGAGGAAGTGCTTCCTTAGTGTAAAGGTGCTTCAGTAAATATTGCTTGCATAAAAATAATTGAAGGCTTGTGAATGGTCAATAGCCTGTTGAGGCAATGTAGCTTTTAGGTGATGCCCAAACTCTTGTTATTGATTGTGTGTAGGATCATTGGGGAGTATGGATGGGTTTAGATTTGATATAAGAACCATGTCAATGCTCATATGTCTCACTTCCTCTACTTCCCTATCTATCTTTGCTATCACCACTATTGTATAGGAATTCCTTGCAAGTGGTTTCTTTCTTTCTTTCTAGTCTAGGGTTGCTCCTATTCCTCTTTCATTGATTCAAAGGGTTTGCCTTCTTCTCTTTCTCTTTGATCTAGTGAGGCGGCTGTGATTGGTTTGTGTGTTTGTTAGAGGTGGGCTCAGAGCATTTTTTAGGGGAAGTCAGGTCCACCTGTGTATTCCTTTTATAAACCTTTGTCTGGGGCGTCTTCCTTTGTTTGTTTAGTGTGCCTCTCCCAGGAAATGAGGATGTAAGTTCCAAAGATACAGTTTCCTATGGAGGCATTAGATGAAGCTTCTTGATATGTTCTATATTCTAGGGAGTTGACCACCCTTTTTAGTTAATAAGGCTTCAATGGTTGACGGGTCATTTTTAAGTCGCTCCACCTTATTCATTAGACTTTCCATGATTGTTGGAACTAATATTTCTTCATATCTTGAACATACTTCCGGCAAGTGTTATGTCAAATAGTTTATTGTAATATGGATTGTATCATCATCAAAGGTCCATAGCTTTGGATTAATTGATGTAAAATATTTCTTGAGGTTATCCAACCTGATTGGTTCTTTAATTGGGCTTCCTACATGATCTTCTTGGATTGATTTATTGGACCTTTTCCTATCAGTAGGTAGGGCATTTTCTCTTTACCAAAATGTGAATTGTTGACCAATAATTGATTGTCCATCTCTACTCACCCTAATTGGTTCTTTAATTGGGGTTCCTACAATTTCCTCTTAAATTGATTGATTAGGCCTCTTCCTAAAGGTGGGTAGGACATTTTCTCTTTTTTCCATGTTAATTTGGCAGCTAAGTGACAAATTCCAACCATGGGACGAGATTTTTCTTTTCGAGAGGACCAATTTTGACTATTGAAGCACTCAACTTGGACAAGGGAAAGTGTATTTACGAAGAAAAACCCACATATGCACATTTGATTAGGTCGGCCCTAAAGCAAATTGGACACCCTTGGTGTAGAAATTTTGAATAATATGACACTTATTCACAGAGATTATCCTAATTATACACTATTGCGGAATGCATGCATAATACATAACCTCCTCTACGTTGATCATCAATTTTGTGGAATTAAAAACAATGAAACATCGATCGCATGCGCACATTAACACAATATGTAATCCGGGGAAAGCATACAGCTGAAAACCCCACACTATCTGTATATTATAATGATTGAGAACATGTAAGAATACATAGTACAATACTCCTCACAAGTACTCAGTACTATCTCCACCTGTTACACACAAACCAACTTAGTTCTGAATCAATCACAGGTTCAAATCTCCTCCACTGCACAATCCTGCATGAGAATAGATGAGAATGGCTGATCCAAACTCGTATTTCCCTTGGATGAACCATGCAATCCTCATTGGTAATACTCAATCCATTGATTGTGAAAATCTCATGCACAACTATAGTCACAACTGACAGCTGTCTTGCCCTTTCACTCACCTCTAACACTTGTCTCCACTGAACTGTCCATGCACTGAGTTAACTGATGTATTCTTTAGTTGATTTATGAGTTAATAATTAGTGAATTAATTAATAATTAATTCACATCACTCATCACTAGTGTATTCTGCAGTTAGACTAAATACAACAAGTTCAACCAAGTCAGACTGAACACAACTCCATCAACTCTTCAATCAACTCCACCAAACTCAATCACTTGAGTTCTAACTGAAGTCCATCATGCAATAGCTCAACTGACCCATAAGAAAAGCGTATTTCCTTCTGGCAGTTGCATGTGCCACATCCGTAGCTCGAACTGAAGTGCTCCAAGAGGATAGGATAATGTTTATAGTCCAAATATTATTAAGAGCTAATAATATTCGACTGTTCTATTTTTAACCTGGCAGTCTAAAAATAGACTCCACCCATATGTCTAAAAATAGAAGTCCATCTATTTTTACCAACATGACCAATCATCCACAAATAGCATCCTACAACTCATAGACCATGATCCATATGTCTAAAAATAGACATAGTCTAACAATAGACTTTGCGCCAAAAATAGCCTGCGGGCCCACTTAGTGAACGCGACTCCTTTCCACTAAGCTCCATCATCTTGTCGCATTTTCAACACTCCCTCTCAACAAGATATGGATTATCTGCGACCCCTATCCTGCAACTCTGGAATGTTCTGCATGCAACATATTTGCCTGGTCCACTTGCTCCAGCAACACATGGAACAAAAAACACTCCCAACTGACCACTCTGTTGGGCTAGGAACATACTCTGATGTTGAAGCTCTACCTGCTGCTGACAAGTGCTCCCTCTCTAACATCTGCGCTACTGCAACATATCCATGCATCTCGCACCATTGCACACTTCTCTGTGCCACCTAGCACTGTGCAAAACACTTGTGCCTCTCGCATCGCTGCAGCCTGCTAGCTATGCGCTGTCCTGGGATTCCCTACACTGTCGCTCTCTCTGCCACTCCATCCGCATCTGTCTCTACCCAATTAGTCAGTTCCTGCTACCACACATCGGGGCTCCTGTAGCAAGGTCTCATCCAAGAGGTTGGGTACCTCAAGGATCCTGCCCCTCCTCCTTGGGACGATCAATCCACATCACCCCACCTCCTACCTGGAGGTATGGCTGCATGCGATCCCTCTGCCCACCTGGCTTGAATTTTCCCCCTACTGGAGGTCTCTGCATGGGTAGATGTCTCTACTCGATCTCCTCTCAGCTTCCCTTTTTGTGGCTGCTCCACAAATTCCTGAAGCTACTGCACCAATCGTGGCTCCTCCACAATCATTTGAGACTTCTCCTGACTCTGCATGTTGAGAGGTAATATACGCTCCCTCTCAACCACCAAGTCTCCATCAGTTGACTCGTTGCTCAAGGCTTTGCATGCATCTTGAACCTCAAGAGCATACAGGTTCTTGACCCGTGAACCAATTTGCTTCACCTGTCTAGTGATGATGTGTCTAAGGAAAACCTTTCCCTTACTGAAGACTACATCACAACCTCTGTCTTCTAGCATCGCGATCGACACCAAGTTTCTCTTCAGTCCTGGTACATACTTGACATCGGCCAAAGTAAGGCAAGCTCCATGCTCCCTCTGAAAAATAACCATGCCTACACCTGAGACACTATACTTCTCATCATTACCCATAGCTATGAGTATATGGAGATCTTTCTCCTCCAAAGTACTGAACAAACTCTTGTCACCGGTCATGTGGAAAGAAGCTCCACTGTCAAGAAACCAACCACTTCCCACCATGGATGAAACCATGCATGAGAAGAGTGTGAAATCCAACTCAAACTGTGAAGCAAGTGCCTCACCTTCAGATCTTCCCCGGATCCCTTCTTGGATTTCCTCCGTGGACAATTTGCAGCATAATGGCCCACCTCATGACAACGAAAGCATTGCACTTTCGATTTGTCAACCTTCTTCCCATCATTGGAAGAACTGGATTCAGAAAGAGAACCCTTCTCCTTCCCCTTCTTTGCTTTGGCAGCCAAAGCACAATTTTCTTCATCAGATGCCTTTGATGAAGATCCGTCCCTGGTATTCCGCCTGATCTCCTCTTGCACAAGATCTGACTAAAGTCTCTCCCATCCTGGCAATTTCTCCCGACCATTGACAGAGTCCTGATAGGAATTCCAACTCTTCGGAAGACCAAGGAGAGCCAAGCTCACCAAGTCCTCATCATCGACATTCACCCCCACACTTCCCAGCTCATCCCTACATTGAGTTAACTTCGTGAGATACTTGGGCATACTGTCTCCTTTCTCACACTTCATGTTTCTAAGTTTATCCTTGAGCGCCAACTTCCTCTGGTCGCTCTTGCTTTGGAATAGATCTGTCAATGCTTTCCACATCAAGTATGGAGAAGCGTTTCCATGCAGGCTGGACAGAATGTGATCCTTCACGCCCTCCAACAGAATCCTTCGACACTTTGTTGTCTTCTTTTGCCAAACCTCAACGTGAGCAGCATCAGTAGGCTTTGGGACCTCAGCCTCTATGAATTCCTTTAGCCCATTGTCATCTAACACCGCCTCCATCCTTTCTTTCCATGCAATATAATTCGAGCTGCCCTCAAGAGAATACTCCAATCGCAATCCGTTGAAAGACATTTCACCTTTGACACCAAGAAAACATCGCTGCAAATTCGAATTCCACCAGCTCAAAACTCAATCGCTTATGATCTAAAATTCGTGAGAACAAAGTATTTCTCATACAGAGATTGACTGTATGGGATTTTACCGGATATCTCACCTTCCAAAGGAAGGATTAATCCAGAGGCTACCTGGCTTGATTACAGACTCTGCGTGAAGAAATAAAATGTAAACACTTTCTAAATAATAGATCTGATGATCAACTCTGCTCTGATACCATGTAGAAATTTTGAATAATATGACACTTATTCACATATATTATCCTAATTATACACTATTGCGGAATGCATGCATAATATATAACCTCCTCTACGTTGATCATCAATTTTGCGGAATTAAAAACAATGAAACATCAATCGCATGTGCACATTAACACAATATGTAATCCGGGGAAAGCATACAGCTGAAAACCCCACACTATCTATATATTATAATGATTGAGAACATGTAACAATACATAGTACAATACTCCTCACAAGTACTCAGTACTATCTCCACCTGTTACACACAAACTAACTCAGATCTGAATCAATCACAGGTTCAAATCTCCTCCATTGCTTGCCTGCCTCCACTGCAAAATCCGCATGAGAATAGATGAGAATGGTTGATCCAAACTCGTATTTCCCTTGGCTGAACCACGCAATCCTCATTGGCGATACTCAATCCATTTCACTCACCTCTAACACTTGTCTCCACTAAACTGTCCATGCATTGAGTTAACTGATGTATTCTTTAGTTGATTTATGAGTTAATAATTAGTGAATTAATTAATAATTAATTCACATCACTCATCACTAGTGTATTCTACAGTTAGACTAAATACAACTGGTTCAACCAAGTCAAACTGAACACAACTACATCAACTCCACCAAACTCAATCACTTGAGTTCTAACTGAAGTCCATCATGCAATAGCTCAATTGACCCATAAGAAAAGCGTATTTCCTTCTGGAAGTTGCATGTGCCACATCCATAGCTCGAACTGAAGTGCTCCAAGAGGATAAGATAATGTTTATAGTCCAAATATTATTAAGAGCTAATAATATTCGACTGTTCTATTTTTAGCCTGGCAGTCTAAAAATAGACTCCGCCCATATGTCTAAAAATAGAAGTCCATCTATTTTTACCAACATGACCAATCATCCACAAATAGCATCCTGCAACTCATAGACCATGATCCATATGTCTAAAAATAGACATAGTCTAAAAATAGACTTTGCGCCAAAAATAGCCCGCGGGCCCATTTAGTGAAGGCGACTCCTTTCCACTAAACTCCATCATCTTGTTGCATTTTCAACACTTGGAAGCCTATAAATTCAAGTGTCTTCAAGCTCATTTGGATATCACCAAGCATCTTCTTCTTCTCTTCTTCATTAACTGGTTTGCACAAGTGTGAGGTTGGGTCACGAAGATTGATTTGTACTGGTCTGAGATTGTAGGGTCCGAAGCTCACACATGTTAGGGTTTTCATTTCCAACCACAGGCTTGACACAAGAAATTTTCACTATAACTACAGTCATGCAGGCTCATTAGTGTGGTTGGAAGTTGTCAACTGCACATATACTTCTACCTCCATGCCGTTGGGATTTAGGGTTGCAATTTGACATTTCATCACAATTGACCGCAGACAAGACAAGTTGACTCTGATAAGTATTGATGCTGGGAACATATTTTTGAATGTTATTGGGTTTATTTTGTTGTATGGTTTTGTATTGGCTCATTGTACTCTTTGTTGAACATTTTATGACAATCTAATAAAAGAAGAATTTCAAAGGGTTTTCCCCATAGTGAGTTTTTCATTGGACATTGACTGAAAATTTGGTCTCTTGTTGATGTGTTGATTGTCTCCTTTTTCATTGCATTTATTGTTCTATCTTCAATCACTGTTGATGCTTAGAAATATTAATTGTTATTAAAAGATTGCTAATTGAAGAATTGAATTGGGATAAAGTAATTGAAACAATGTAGAGTAGTGTGAAATTTAACATGGTATTAGAGCTAAGGTGAAGGACAAGCCCAAAAGGAGACAATAATTGAAGCAATCATCTTTGGAAAGTTGAAGGAGCCTATCTAATCAAGTCAAGATGTCTTCCTCTTCTTCAAGGATCATGAGAAGTTGAGTGACTCATCTAACTTTGCCGCTTGGAAGATTAGGTTGGAGATCATAGCTTATAACAAGGATGCTTTGGAATTCATTCAAGGAAAGGTACTTGAGTCTCCAGAGAACGCTTTCGTTGCTGCCAAGAACAAGAACAAGAAAAGTGATTTGAAAGCTAAGCAAATTATAGTGGATGGTTGAAAATATAATTTACTTGCATATGTTTGAAATTTGAAGAAGTCTAAGGACATTTATGATAATATATTTGGCATGTATGAAGTCAACAATTTGAATGAAATCCTCTCGTTGAAAGACCAACTCAAATATATGAAGATGAATAAAGGAGAGTCTGTGCAATCGTACATTATGAGGATATCTCGTCTTAAAGATAAATTGCAGGGAGTTGGGGAAACTGTGTCTAACAGGAATTGGTGATTGTAACTCTTAGGGGCCTCCCTCCCATTGGGGAAACCTTCATAACTACTATAATTAATAACAACATTTTTCTGTCATTTGATGAGATTATTGGAAATCTCACTCAAGAAGGAATTTGTATAATCCTACATTATGAGGATATCTCATCTTAAAGATAAATTGCAGAGAGTTGGGGAAACTATGTCTGACATGGAATTGGTGATTGTAACTCTTAGGGGCCTCCATCGCATTGGCGAAACCTTCATATCTACTATAATTAATAACAACATTTTTTTGTCATTTTATGAGATTGTTGGAAATCTCACTCAAGAAGAATTGAGGATGATTGCAAGACGTATGATTCAAAAGCGTGAAGAAGGAGAACCCACAACATTCGTCACTCAAAACAAGAAGAAGAAAGGAAATGTAGGTCTATCAAATTCAAGGAAGCCTCCTCCTCCAAATCCAAAGAAAAGGAATAATAGAGAATCATCACACATTGAATGTTACAATTGTCACAAGAAAGGTCACCATGCCTGAGATTGACCCGAGAAGAACAATGATCTACGCTACAACACTAGAAGCAACAATAACAGGTTTAATGATCAAATAAGAAGAGATTACCAAAGGAATGATCGTAATGGAAGAGATGAAAGAAGAAGAAGAGATGCTCCAAGTGATCATGAAGAGATCATCTTACTCAAAAGAAGCCAAAATACTTCAGGTATGAAAGTAATGTTTCCAATCAAAATTGATGGAAAGAGATGCTCATCAAAGGAAGGTTTGACTTGGTCTTGGAGGGGTCTTTGACGAGGGTCTTAGGTCTTGGAATTCACCATTTGAATTTCTATATGAAGAGAATAGTTCTTGTGCGTTTTCCTCTCAAGAGGACAAGTTTCGGCCCTGGCTGACAACCTACATTTTGTGTCTCCTTGTCGCATTGATATTCATTGTTTGGTAGTTGTTTGATGATAGAAAAGAAGCTAATCAAGTTTAAGTAAAAATACATCACAAGCATTTATCAAAGTAATAGAAATCACCTAATCCAGCTGACCCTATATTTCTCAACATGGAATCAGAGCTAAGGTGACAACAACAACGAGAAAAGGCAGCTTGAAGATCATCCAATTCAAGAAGGATACACAACAACCGAGCTCAAGGAGATAATATATTCTACGCATCATCTTGAAGGAAGCAACTATTGGAAGAAGAAGAACTCAAAAACCCTACCTCCATTCGAAGAAGGACTTTACAATTGAAGCACCTTGGGAAGCCTCCACATTCTACAATCATCATCCAAGGAAGAAGAAGAAGCGTTCATCATCAAACAAATCAAGGTGATCTTTATCACACTGAAGGAAAGATCACATCTCAAACATCCTTGAAGAATATCATCAAGAAAGAAACATTATCAAGAAGGCATCAAGTTGAATATATTAGCTTCAAAAGAACCATCTTCACTTGACAAGTAAGTATATTTATATTTATGTTTGAATCTACTATCAAAATGACTTCATTCTGCAAGGAAAGCAACAAACTGGTTGAGTCATAAAATTTCCTTGAATGGAAGAAGAGGATAGATTTGATCCTTATAGAGAATGAAGTTTTTGGACACGTTAAGGGTTCAATCTCCAAACCATCACAAGAGGAAGCTCAAGCACTGTCAAAGTATATGAAAGGGGAAATAAGGGCTCAAAGAATCCTCATAAAATCACACAAGGATTCCCTCATCCCTTATGTAGCAAAGTTGGAGAAATCGAAAGAAATCTATGATAAGTTGGTAGAATTGTTTTCTGTAAGCACTACAAGAGAAGTTATATCTTTGAGAACCGAGCTATACAAGATGAAGGTATCAAAGGAAGAAGGGATAACCTCATACCTTATGAGCGTATCACAAATAAGAGACCAACTACAAGAGTTAGGGGAAATAATGTCCGATAAAGAAATGACCATTGTTGTGCTCAATGCACTTCTTGATGAAAGGGGCAACTTTATATCAATTATCTATGGGAAGAAGGAAGCCACTCCATTCAAAAAAATTTGGTCATTATGTAAGATTGAAGAAACTAGGTTGAAGGAAAAGAGAGATGTTGGATCAAAGAACAAGCTCAAGCATATGCTGCCATGGCCAGGAGAAAAGGAAAGTTTGATCCTTGGAAAAATAAGAAGATTTATATGTCAAAGATACAATGTTATGAGTGTAATGAATATGGGCGCTTTAAAAGGAATTGTCCTATTTTTAAGAAGGACAACAAGAAGAGAAAATAAAGAAATGAATCCCATGTCACCAAAGAAGTGGAAGAACTTGAAAAGGAGAAGACAAAGAAGGAGGAGGTCAAAGACCTCTACTATGACTAAAATATACTTGATTTCTTTTCAGTTTTGTAGAAGATAACAATCATGATGGAAAGCATCACAAGCATCAATATGCAGTAGAATTGAAATAGAGATGGCATTGTCATAGAAGTTTGGAAGGATAGCTGCAGTAAAAGTCTACATGGTTGTAGTAGTCATCATGATATAAAGAAAGTAGCTCATGACATCTCCATTGGAAGCATATTATGACAATTGAAGTAGCAATATATATGCTTGGAAGAAAATCATCTAGCATGATAAAAGATAAAGAAATAATCATACATCATCATCATTAGAAAGGATCATTTGCAGAATAGGGATCATCAAGATCCTGCACTAGAATCTTGATAAGAAGGTTCACCTCTACTTGGAAGAAGCAAGTGTCTCATTGATAGTCTACGGTCCACCTTGTGTGGGATCCTCTGGTAAGGTATGATGAGGAAGATGTGCAGCATGTTGAAGTTGTTTGAAGTAATTTCATATTCAAACAAGAAAAGGAAGTTGCTATAAGGATGTCTAGATGACCAAAAGAAGGAAAATGTATGTATATATTTGATAGATAAAGTCATGTCATCATATAGTTGCAGATAGCATAGTTGAATGGTCTATCTCATGAGCATGATCAAAGAAGAAGGACCTCTTCCATTAGAATGATTCATGAAGGCATGTAGACAATGTGCCTTGAACTCTTCGACTTATTGATAAGATGAAATCAACATAATATGACCTCATATGTAATATGAGGTGGTTGACAATCATGGTTCTGGTTGACCACTAAAGTTGCACTTGAATTTCTTTTGAAGACTCCATGCCTGAGGATATGTCAAAGGCTTCAATCTACCATCCAGGTTCTTTTTATCATCGGAGTTTTTAAACTCTAGCTTCTTCTCATTTTATTTTTCAAACCTCAAATTTCGTAACCCTATGGGGATATTGTATAAACGTCACTAACATGATGAATAAAGCCATGTAACAAACCTAGGGTGTTGGGACTCGATCAACAAGCGAGTACACCTTGGCATGTTTTTTTACTTGGTTAATTATTCCTGCTTTTTAGTGACAAATAATTTTCTAGGGTTTTTCACTCATTGTATTACCCCAAATTTGGGGTGACGACTTGAAGGTTTAACCCTAATTCATACTAGTGTCTAGTGTCAATGTATATATATATATTTTTTAACACGGTCGAATACTGATATATTAAAAAAACTTCAGAAAAGGGACAAGTCCCATTACATATGCTTGAGGTAGCTTAGTGGAATTGGTACAAAATGGGCACATAGTCCCTTGATCCAATTCACTGTTCTTGTTTTTTAAAATTTGGAAGAAATAACGGCTATATTACCGTAAAAATTGACCTAGGAGCAAACAGTATTTACAATGCATGACAAAAAATCACCAGAACTGATTGACCGAGTCATCAGGCGGCTATTCTTTTTTATCACTATTCTTGGTGGATATTTCCCCTTGCATTCTTTGGTTCAGTGATCTTATGTGACTGATTGCTTCTTCCAAGTGATTGCATTTCTCTTTGAGGCCTTCGATTTCCACCTTCTGTTTTTCAAGTTTTTTCTTCTTTGATTTGTTCTTTGACTGGACTTCTTCTTTGAGTTCATTGAAATGCTTAATGAAACGGGCTATCATGAAGCAGTGCGCCTTGCAGAGGGTGCAACTGTTGTCGGTAACAACACGGTCGAAAGGGTTTTCTGACATTATTGAAGTGTCTTGGATATGCTTGTTGATCTTGAAGTGGAGCTTGATTAGCTTACTCCAGAAGAGAGAATGAAGGTTAATAGAGATTCTCGGAGATGAAGGCAGGCGGGCAAGAGAATTGGTGACGGAGGAGCAGTTCAGGAGGGAGAAGGTAAGAAGCAGAGCTCCAAAGATTTGGATGAGCGAGAAGAAAATGAACACAGAGAAGGGGAGGGAGAAATTTCGGAGA
This sequence comes from Pinus tabuliformis, assembly GCA_031772625.1. Classification (NCBI taxonomy): domain Eukaryota; kingdom Viridiplantae; phylum Streptophyta; class Pinopsida; order Pinales; family Pinaceae; genus Pinus; species Pinus tabuliformis. Next base: position 1,953,761,432 of record CM062819.1, read on the forward strand.
GGAGGAAAATGTACAGAGGAGAGAGCAAGGGGATGAAAACAGAAAGGAGGAGAAACAATCTGCAGCGAAACGGAAGCCAACAGAGTCGGAAGAGGCCAATACACAGCTGTTGTGTGTGGAGCATGATTGTTCAGAGGTCTTTGTTTCAGCCGGATGTATACCCCAGGAAGTTTGTACACCCCTCCATGCGGGGGGGTGCGGGGGGGGACTTGTCCCCCCCGCGGGGGTCCGGGGGGGCCGATTCCCACTTGGCTGGGGGGTCCTGGGGCTAGCGGTCCCTCGGAGGGGGCTTGGGGGCAGCGCCCTCGAAGCTAAAAACAAATGTAAAATTGCCTTGTAAAAGTATAGTAATTTCTAGTCAATCTTGGCCGTTTATTAGGCAGATGATCTGATGGTAGAACTTATGTTTAGTTTAGGGTTTTTTTTGCCCTAGAAGGCAACGCCCTATCTTTGTATGAGGGCATTGTATTTGAGGCTGAGATATAGATGTGTATTCTGTGAGCGAGAAACGGAGAGGTGAGACTGTGAGAGAAAATAGAGGATATTACAGCGGATTTGATGTAGGTTGTGTCTCTTCATTTTGCTGGATAATAGAAAGGAAGGAATGGCTGTTCAGGGTGGACATAGCCGAAACTGGGTGAACCACGTATATCTGTGTCTCTCTTGTTTTGTGCGTTTTCTGTGTTTATATTTCTGCAATATTTTATGTGTTCCATTGCTCCGTAATATATAATTTTCTAACAACAGCGACAGACCAAGCGTTAGTGGAAAATAAGAAAATACAGACCCAACAAGTAGAAACAATACCTCGCAGAGCTGTCAAAGAGGAGCAACAGCAACTGAAGTGCACATAAGGTGGCCTAGAACAGGAGCGAAACAAATTTGAGCCTTTGCCAATCAAACAAGGCGCTTCCACCACACAGACAGTGAAATTCTTGCTAGACCAACGCACCTCAGGCTGCTTATAAGCCCACTCTTTCATCAGAGCCTCAAAAGGCGGATCGAATTGCTCTGTATTGCACCTATCCCTAACGCTAAGTCGAATTTTTCTTGAGCAGTCTATGTGGATTATGAAATGTCTGATGCCTAAACTTTGAGTGTTCTTCCCACGGGACTCTTTCAGCTCCATAATCCAATACAGATTTCCCTTATGCCTAGATATTTTCTTGACGGTTCTGAGGATATAGAAAAGTATAAAGTCAGTGCTGAGGAGTTCGGACATCCTACTGCTTTGTCTGAGGGGAGAGGCAGCCTTTTTGTTGAGATGACTGATGGAACCCTGAATCACATGCCCGACTGCGAGGAGGGACGTCTTATGGAATTGATTTTTCATAAGTGTTATTGTTCTCTTGAACTTGCCCAATAGCTCTGGTTACTGCATTATTGGCTAGGTAGTCGGACTTAGTGTTATAATTTCTCATGACGTGTTTAAATTGGATGATCCCCAACTGTTTTGTATTTTCCACGATCCTTTGCTTGATTCTATTGAGGGCCTGGTTTTTGAAATCACCCCCTGATTCCATAGCTGCGATCATTATTGCTGAGTCGCCTATTATGACTGGATTTTTAGCTTAAAGATTTTTTAAGATACAAGTACCTAGAAGAAGACTGTAGACCTCAACCTTGTTATTAGTCATATTTCCCAGTCCCCATTCATAAGTAGTGATGGTTTTCCCATCTTGATCAGAAATTATTCCCCTTGCTCCTGCTTGACCGGGGTTGTTTTTGGAAGCACCATCGAACTGAAGAGTAAAAGACTTTTGGTCTTGAATCCACTGTTTTATTTCATTTTGGGTTCCCCTGAGTTTCCATTTTTTTCCCCTTTTTCCTGTCTTTTCTACAGCTTGTTTATTCATTGAGTAAACCAACGGGAATTTGTTGAACCATTCCTCCTCATCTTTCTGCCAGTTGGTGTGATTGATTTTATTCACTAAGTTGGCGCTGATCATTTCCGCAACTAGTCCTAGAGTTTTGGCCAGGGTGAATGTTGGGTTTGGCTTTTGGTTTTTGAAGATACAACTGTTCCTGGAGAGCCAAATTTGCCAACAATGAGTAGATGGAATGCATTTCCAAAGTCGAGTGATTATGGATTTACCTTTTTTTGCATGGGGGTAGCCTTTTTCCCAGTTTCTGTTTAGAGTTGTGAGCTGATCAAAGTTTCCCCTAGGTGACCTCAAAGGACTAGTAATTTGGCGCCAGCAATGTTGGGCAAAAGAGCATTCGAGGAATAAATTTTGACTGCTCTCCTCCTCCTTGCAGCAAAGGCAGCACATTGAAGGACCTTGAATCCCTTTTTTGTTAAGATTTTCGGCAGTGAGAATTTTCCCTTTTAAGAGTGTCCACATGAAATTTTTTACTTTTGGGAGGCATTCATTCTTCCACACTGCTAACCGAAGGTTCCAGTTTTCTAGGTTGTTGCTAGATTGTAGGAGCTGATACCCATATTTCACTGTAAACTTCCCTTCGCTTGGATCCCAAACGAAGTTGTCTTGAGAGGTTTTATTTATTGGGGCAGCTCCCGTCAACATTCTCTTCAGATCTGCCCACTGATTTTTAAGATGATTTGGGAGAGGGAGATCCTTCCAGGCTGACCAGCAATTTTGATCCCATACCGAGATGTCATGTAGGGAATTAAGGCTTTTTTCCTCCATCCAGATTTTCAGGGGTCTATACTGCTGATAATGGCCTCGTTGTAGAAATTTTGAATAATATAACACTTATTCACAAAGATTATCCCGATTATACACTATTTGCGGAATGCATGCATACTACATAACCTCCTCTACGTTGATCATCAATTTTGCAGAATTAAGAAACAATCGCATGCACACATTGAAACATCAATCACACATATCAACACAGTATGTACTGGGGAAAGCATATAGCTGAAAACCCCCAACTATCTGTATATTATAATGATAGAGAACATGTAACAATACATAGTACAATACTCCTCACAAGTACTCAGTACTATCTCCACCTGCTACACACAAACTAGCTTAGATCTGAATCAAGTCACAGGTTCAAATCTCCTCCACTGTTTGCCTGCCTCCACTGCGCAATCCAAGTTGAGAATAGGAATGATCCAAGCTCGTTTTCCTTGGCTTGCACTGTGCAATCCTCATTGGCAATCTTAATCATTGATTGTGCAAATCTCATGCACAGCTATAGTCACAACTAATAGTAGTCTCCACCTCTAACACCTGTCTCCACTGAACTATCCATGCATTGAGTTAACTGATGTATTCTTTAGTTGATTTATGAGTTAATAATTAGTGAATTAATTAATAATTAATTCACATCACTCATCACTAGTGTATTTGGCAGTTAGACTAAATATAAATAGTTCAACTAAGTCAAACTGAACACAACTCCATCAACAACTCAATCAACTCCACCAAACTCAATCACTTGAGTTCTAACTGAAGTCCATCATGCAATAGCTCAACTAACCCATAAGAAAAGCATATTTCCTTCTGGAAGTTGCATGTGCCACATCTGTAGCTCGAACTCAAGTGCTGCAATAGGATAAGATAATGTTTATAGTCCAAATTTATTAAGAGCTAATAATATTCGACTGTTCTATTTTTAGCCTGGCAGTCTAAAAATAGACTCCGCCCATATGTCTAAAAATAGAAGTCCATCTATTTTTACCAACATGACCAATCATCCACAAATAGCATCTTGCAACTCATAGACCATGATCCATATGTCTAAAAATAGACATAGCCTAAAAATAGACTTTGTGCCAAAAATAGCCTGTGGGCCCACTTAGTGAAGGCGACTCCTTTCAACTAAGCTCCATCATCTTGTTACATTTTCAACACTCGTGGCTCCAAACCCATTATTTTATCTGTCCAGAGATTTATATCTTTTCCATTTCCAGGAGTCTTTGAAATATGATTTTTGATTTGGGGAATGACCTTTTTGATGAGTCTCCATGCTGGAGTGCATGGTCTTTCCACAATCGGATCAGTGAGAATCTTAGAGTACTACCCATTAAGGTATTTTTTTTGAAGGGCCTCGACCCACCAGCTGCCTTTTTCCATTAGCATTCTCCACACAAGTTTAAAGCCCATCGCTTTATTTGTTAAACTTGGAATTTAGATGGATATGCCTCCTTTTTCAGAGGGAAGGATCACCTAATCCCAACGGACCAGACTGAATTTTTTTGTGCTTCCTCCTTGCCAGAGAAAGCCTCTCATAATTAGCTCCATTTTTTTATGGATGCTAGGTGGAGCCAAAGTGACGGCATACTGATAAATAGGAAGGGATGAAAGGAGAGCTTTAATGAGGATGGTCCTGCCAGCTAAATTTAACCACATCAGCCCCCAGCTTTGAAGATTCCATCTCATTTTTTCTATCTTCTTGTTCCAAATCTCAGACTTGACCACTTCCTTTGCTAAAGGAAGACCAAGATAGGAGAAGTGACTCCAGTTCCTTTGGACCGGGATATCCATGATTAGTGAGATTCTTTGCATTACTTGTAGTGAGACATTCCAAGTATATGTTCTACACTTTTTATTGTTAAGCAGTCCCCCAAAGACAGCCAAGAAAGAGTCCAGGATTCTCTTGAATTTCCTAGCTATTAAGCTTGAGGCTCCTCCAATTAGGAGAGTGTCATCAGCAAAGAGTGAATGATTGATTTCTTTTGTTCCTCTCGCTATACTTATGCCTGTTATCTCCCTTTGTTTCCTTTGGTTTTCTAGATGTATGCTTAAAGTTTCTGCCATGATGATGAAAAGAAAAGGTGAGAGAGGACAACCTTGTCTCAATCCTTTGGAGCTTCGGAAGTAGCGGCTAGGCCTTCCATTGATCAGGGGTGCTATCCAAGGATTTGAAATGCATTCCATAATGATTTTGATAAATTTGTTAGAGATTCCAAACTTCTGGAGAACAACAACTAGAAATTGATGGTTGACCCTGTCGAAGGCATTTTCCATGTCAAGTTTTATTACCATGCCTCTTTCTTTTCTGTGTAAACTGGTGTGAATTGCTTCTTGGACCAAAATAACGTTTTCCGTTATTTGTCTTTTAGGGACAAATCCTCCTTGATTCTCTGATATAAGAGTGGGAAAGAGCTTTTTCAACCTATTTGCCAAGTTTTTTGTGACAATTTTATAGGATACATTACAGAGAGAGATGGTCTAAAGTGATCAAAGGAGAGTGGGTTTGGATCCTTGGGGATGAGTGCCAAATGAGAAGATTTTGTATATTCTCCCATCTTGGTTTTTTTGAAAACATTTTTAACCATCCTGATAAGATATTTCTTTATTATGTCCCAATGAGTCTTGTAAAAAGAAATTGTGAAGCCATCAGGCTCGGGAGCCTTGTCCGGCTGCATACTCCACACAACTTCTCTAATTTCTTCCTCATAGACTTCCTGTTCCAACTCACTATTTTGCTGCCCACTGATTTTACATTCCACTAGAAGGAGGAAATCCATGTTGTCCAAAGGTTGAGTATCAGCAGATAAGAGAGATTTGAAATGGTTGTGAGCTGCTTCTTTTATTTCCTCTTGCTCTCTTACTTCCTTCCCCTCAGCTGTGATTTTGTCTATTTGATTTCCAGCTCTTCTGAGCTTGAGATTGTTGTGAAAGAAAGATGTGTTTTTGTCTCCTGCTTTGAGCCAGAGGCACCTCGATTTTTGTCTCAGCTCCTCCTCCTCAGTTCTGTTCTGCCTGTATAATTCCATGAAGATTTCTTTTTCCTGAATTTTCTCTTCCTCTGATGTTTGCTGGCTTTCCTTTTCCTGATTCCATTTTTCCAACTTTCTATGCAGCTCGATTTTTTTATTTTTCTCTATTATTGCATTCTCTTTTGCCCAGTTTTTGATTGCAGTTCTTAAGAATTTTAATTTGGATTCCCAAACATAGTGGGGGATCCAATGACTTCCATCTCCCAACTGCCTTTGATGAGCTTGCGGAAATCCTCCTTGCTGTCCCAATTTTTATTATATTTGAATGGGATTGGACCAAGATTTCCAATTCTTTCTAGGATCAAAACCACTGGTTTGTGATCTGAAGTTGTAGCATGGACGATCTTGCTTTTTATGGAAGAGAATCCTGCTGCGATACTTTCATGGATTAGTATTTTGTCAAGTCTTTCTTTGATATTATGAGTTCCTACTCTTTTATTACTCCATGTAAATTTTCCATTACATGGTGGAATATCAATGAGTTTATGGGCTTCTATTATTTCTTCCAAAGCAGCTCTTGATGGGTCAACAAAATATTTCCCTCCCATATTTTCTTCAATGTTTCTTATTAAGTTCAAATCTCCTCCTAGAATTGTCTTACTTCTTTGACATTCCTGCAACTCTGATTTGACAGAATCCCAACAATGTGCTTTGTCCCTATAATGATTTGGAGCATAAATGTTTAACATGGTGAATTCTTCATTAGTGATTTTATTTTTGAGATCATTTCTGACCCACCAGTGGATTGATCTTTGACTGATGAGGTCCCATTTCTTCTTGTTCCACAATGTGCCTATTCCTCCTGAGGCACCCAATGAGTTTGTTGTTGTTCCATCAAAGCTTTTGTGTCTTTTTATGAATTTTTGGAAGTCTTGGCTAGACATTTTGGTCTCTTGGATCAGAAATATATCTGGCTTTTCTTGACTGATGATATCCCGAGCTGCATTGGATTTTAGAGAGGAGCCCAAGCCTCTACAATTCCAAGAGACCAAAATCATTACTTATTTGATTTTTGGTGAGCATCGCTCTTCTTCTATATCTTTTCCCCGCTTCCTCTTTGCTTGGCCAAAAAAGAGTCCATCGGTTGTTGGGTACCTGTGGCCATTTCTTTAGCTGTTATTTCATCTCTTATTTCTTTATTCGATTTCCTATCTGCTTTTTTGGTGGCTCTGAGTTGTTGCTTGCTTCTTTGACTTTGTTTCTTGTTAGTATACGGTCTATGGTGGGGGGGGGGGGGGGGGTGAAGGAAGGATCAGAGAGGGGGAGTGGATAACTGCTAGAGCATTGTTAGGAGAGTAAGGGGGTGAAGGCTCTTCTTCCTCCAGGAATTCGAAGGGGTTTGATGTAGAGGGAATTGGCTAGGTCAAGATGGGAGGGGGGGAGAAGGTTGCTGCTTGGATTTCTGGGGGGTGCTTTTGTTTTGGGTCTGATTGCTTGGAGTTTGTTTTCTTTTTTTTTTACTTTTTTCCCATGTGTCTTCACTGACTTCAACATTTTCAGTCATTTTAGTTTCTTTTAGTTTACTACACCTCTTAGCAAAATTACCATATTCATGGCATACCTTACATTTGAACGGTATTTGTTCGTAGTCCAGCTGCTGAATATGGGTCCATTGGTCCACTTTGATCTTGATTTCTTCTAGGAGGCCCTTTCCTAAGTTGACTTCAACACAGATCCTTGCATATGCATGCATGTTGTCCTTTGGTTCGCATCTATCGATATATTTTCCTATAGTGTTCCCTATGGCTTTAACCGATTCATCTCCCCAGCAGTGAAGAGGGAGGTGAGGCCAACGAACCCAAACCGGGACTACATTAGGTATATCCATTTCTGGGTCAAAGTTAGGTGACCATATGTTCAGGTAGAGACCTCTCGAGTCCATGCAGTAGGGACCATTTCTGAAGATGAGATTCCGGTCTTCTTTGGTTTCAAAAAGGAATGTGTAGTAACCTCTTCCACAAATCTTATTGCGATTTTTCCTTGGATGTTCGCATTCTAGTTGTTCTCCACCCATTTTTGAACTGCTTTGGGAGAAGGCCACAGGCCAGTAAATTGACCAACCAAACCTCTCTCTACTAGAGAGATCGCTGATTTCCTTGGAAGACTAGGAGGAAGAGAGATTTCTGGAATATCAGCCATTTTTTTAACGAACTGTGAAGCTGTGGGTTTGTTTCGAGTGGTAGCATTTTCAAAGATTAGAGAGGCAAAGATCGCAGCCTGTTCTTCATTGTCTTGCATCTAGGAGGGGACAATCCCAGCCATGGGAGCTAGAGAGCCGAAAAGGAGCCAGCAATAGCACTCGCTGAAGGAGGGAGGCAGAGCCTGATTGCGGGGATGTCAGGAAGGAAGACTGAGAGCCCAACAGCAGGGGTTGCCAGACGGGAGGCCTGCGGAGGGTCGCAAGAGCCGAGGATACAGGGGCGCAGGAGCTCCAGTTCAAAAACACGCGCGCTCACCTGAAAGATTAGTTTTAGAGTCAATGTATATTACCATGCTAGGTCATCTCTGAAATTTTGCGAAATTTGACTAGGTTTAAGTAGGATTTTTTAATAATTAAAAATTTCCCGCAAAACGAAAATTTTTAATTAATTTTTATGTAATGATGTAAATAAGTGGCCTTCGGAAATCTCTAGAGTGTGTGACTACTCACAATTCATCTTCAAAGGCCCAACATTATCCTAGGACCCACTTTGAGGGTCAAAAAATAATTTATAGTCACTCAAAAGCCGTTTTTTCTAATGTCAGTGGCAAAAAATGAGGAAAAAATTCAAAAAAATGAATAATTGGAAATACTTAGAAATTTTTCTTGGAAAAATTTCTGATATGGAAGATTCCAGTGAATGTCAAAGTTGATGTGGAAACTATGTGGGGCCCACCGCATGAAGCACAAGTCAAAGTCAAAGTTCCAAGTGGCAAGTCAAATGGTCCAATGATGAGTTCAAGAGGCAACGTTGTAAATCCCGTATAGTTAAAATAATTTTATTTAATTCAACATGTTGAAAACAAAGTGTTGCACATTAGAAGAGGACAAGAGGAATGACATGGCAGCCATTTTGGAGGTCAAACTAATTCCAAGTCAACATTCAACTACCACAAGTTGCAAAAGCATGCAGAAGCAAATCTTGAGGCTCATAAAATTATTTAAGTGAAAAACGTTAAAGTCTAGTGTTTAAGGGAAATGAGTGGAGGATCCACCTCACTCCCTCTTCATTTGGTGCTCCACGTATTTTCATGAAGAAATGTATGCATATACCACAAAATAACTCTACACAGGTCCAGGAAAAAGGATACGCAATAACTTAAGAGGATTACGCAACAACAACAAAGGTGACACTTGTTGCAAGTGTTTTGGTTGAGAATTAGGTAGGATATTTCCTCCATTAACTCCACTTAGACTACACATGGTTGACAACTCTCATACCCACTAGTAATGAAAGAGATACGTATAGGCAAGAGGAAGGAAAAAGCACAACAGTTTATTCACAAATTTGGGTGGTTTTTATTTCTGTATTTGGTGGATGATTTGTCTTCAATTTACTTTAGTTTCTTCACATTTGTTACACAGTTGCTCCACAGGGATCTATGCTTACCCAGAGAGGATATTTTCACTACTACACTCAGAGATTCATTTGACACTTGGTCAAATATCACAACCACTAAGCAAATTCGAATTTCCTTTGGATGATCATCAACATACCACTCGGTTGACCATTTCTCATTGGGATATGCTCCAAGTCTTCTATAAATTGATCCATTGAGATTCTATTTTGTAATCATTGTCACTAGCTATTGTGCTTGTGAAAATGCTCTCTTTGTACACTTTTTCATCAATTCCAATAAAAAGACTTTGGAGGTTTCATTCGTGGGTCTTCTTCCTTTGGAGTATGGTGCATTATGAACTATTGGTATAATTTCTTCTATTTATGCTTTGAGTTATTTCATTTTCCATATACTCTTGTAGACTTGTTAGTGTTAAGCTATCTTACTTTAGCATTTGGTTTGGAAGTAGGTTCTAGACATAGAACACTCTAGTTATTTTCCAATAAATTTCTAGAGTTTCTTTTCATTGTTTACTTTTCTAAATCTATGTGGACTAATGTGTGATTGAATTATTGTAGAAGAAATTTTTTTTGAATCAAAAATGAGGGGAAGTCTTTGGAGAAACCAACCCACTCTTGAAACATTTTGAAAGGAACTCTCATTTGTTATTTGGAGCTTTCATAATTCATCTTATGAAAAAGTGTTCTTACAGGGATTCACCTTGACATAGATTGTACATAAGAAAAGTTAATCATATTTAAAATCTTTATCTCAAATTATTGTGCTATTATTGGTTTTATTTGTTATTAGAGAGCATGTTGAAGATTAGGCAAGGAAATGAGCCTTGCTCCAATTCTTTGACTAATTTTTTGTAGAATATTTGTAGATTACATTTGCTAACATTGTTGTCTCATTTACACTAAGTTTGAGCGTTGGTTTTGCAGAATTCAGATTTGTTTATGGACCATGCTCACCCTTTGTGTTGACGAGATTGAGGAAGCTAAAGTTTGAGACTCTAACTATTTGTTGTAGGACCCTAAGGGCACTTTAGCATCACCTTTAGGGAGGTTTTGGGCAATCTTGGACAACAGTAGATTGACTTGCCCGTGGACCTTAAGGCACTTATAATTTTCAGATTTCAAGAGTTGTTCATTGGCCATTGTGGTTACCACTTCTTGGAAGGAGATTCTAGTTCTTATAGATCTCTATCTTGTAATTTTCTCATTCATCTTTTGGGAAACCCATTAAGAGGAATTCTACTCATTTAAAAAAACTAATAAGATATCTATTTTCTTGTGGTAGTGTGGGTTATACCCATGACATCCTTTCTCTCAATTTAGGAAGAGAAATATGTGTGTGAATTGACTCTTTGCATTTCCATGTCTCTTAGATTTATTTTCAACTTACATGCATTCTCTAATTTGGAATTAACACACCGACACTATCACACTTCACTTTCTAAAGTTTGCTACAATTTCATTTGAGACTTGCATCAATTTATTTCAAGTTGCTTTGAGCTACAAGTCAATATTTTCTTTGAGCAATCTACGCTTCACATGCAAGCATTTTAATTTCTTGCAAACTTTAAATTTGTTTACTAATTCATTTCCATTTAGTGTAACAAATTATTTCATGTATACTTGTGTTCATGCTTCATTTATAAAAGCTACATTGTTATCTTTAGTATTGGAGCATTCTATTGTTTACTTGAAACAACTTTGTTTCTCAAGCAAATTGATTTGCATCATTCTAATTTACTTACAAGCTAATCTCTATTTGAAAGTTACATTTGCAATATATTGTTGAGCACCACTTCTGATTTGATAATCACCTTATGAGTGACCTCAGTAAAGATATATTTAACAGAAGGTATTACAGACTCATGTGCTGGTGTGTGTGTTCTGTGTTATTGAAACAACGGATCGATCAGATTGCCAATACACAAACATTTTGAATGAAAGACAACAGAGAAATGCAGTAAGCAGACACAAAGACAAAAACAATTTTTAATAAGGAGTTTACCCTATTCTCCAAGGCTACGTCTCCGGTCCAACTTCATTGGTGGCCTTGTTTTATTATGTCTTTGAGTAGAGAAATTACAATACAGGGACTCAATATGAGTTCTCCTGAAGCAGAGTTTGCTTGGCAGGGTGGTTCTTGGATTCCCCAAGCCACTTGGAGTACACAGACTCTTTTTCTTCCTACCCGCTCTTTGACCCTCGGTCTACAGTATAAAGAGCCAACTGTGATGCTCAATGCAGACATATTCCTCTATGGGAAGGCTTGATTCTTCAAGCTCTCTGGTGCTCGATGCTGCCTGTGGTCAGCTCGGCCCTCTGTCTCCTCTGCTTGGCTTTACTGCTCTCTGTGCTCAGTCCTCCTCTCAGGGTTCACTGTTCACTATCTCTCTTGGTCACTTGGACTCTTCGATCGAAATCTCCTTTCTGATCTCCAATCCCCCCATTCGACTGCCTCCATTCATGGCTTTAGTCATTCGATCCTCGGCCTGTTTGTTTCCTCTTCTTCCTGCGTCGATTCGACTGTCACCTGGGTGTTTGGAATTCCCTGTTCGGCATCAGCATAATGCTCAGGAAGTAGCCACGTGTCTCCATCAGAATTTCGCTAGCCCGTTTTTCGATTCGTTGCTTTCTCCACCATGGTAGTCAACGGATTCCAAATCCTCTTAAATCGCGGCTTTGTCCCCTGTCAATTCCGCTCTGTCTATCGGGCGTAATCTATACCGTCCGATCTGGGCTCCTCCAGATCCAACTTCATTCGCACGTCGAGCACGGTTGACTTTCTCAACCGATAACGCGAGATCGCGAATGTTTTTCTCTCTCCTCCGTTGCCATGCGTCGATTGCTGATTGTGATCACTCCGCTTTCTCCAAAACCTCTTACCGTTCAAGGGTGTCCTGATCAAATCGCCAGTTTCCAGGCTGTGGGTCCCACCATCGTACATTGGCGCTTTTTCCTTTTTCTGCCTGCGGTCCTCTAGCTCCCCGATGTGACCGAGTGCTTAAGACCTACCATTTCGGCCCTGTTTTCCCAGCGATGCGCGTTAGCACTAAGCGCTAACTCGCATCGAAAACTAGATCCTTTTCCCATTCCGAGGCTCCCAGGGGCTATTTTGACCTCCTATGCAGTCTCCATGGGCTTCGGTCAGCGCGCTTTGACCGAGGTCCTCGTCGTTCCATGCTGGCTGCCATGGCCACTGGTTCAGGGTGTTTTCGATTGCTGTTTTGGATTCCTCAAGGATTTGTTCGACCTGTTTTAGTCACGGTTCTATGTCAGTCGTTTATGGATCCGATTCGGATCACGGCCTCCCAACTAAAAAGCTTTTGTACCACCAAAAGTTGGTTTTCTTTTAAGCATCGACTAAGTGAGGGAATTGCTGTCTCACTTATCCAATCTCAATCCACTTCGCAATGCTCGGCTTCGAACCTTTAAGCCCAATTCTGAGGTATTCCACCTATCCACTACGTGTCGTCCTTACCTTTCTGTCCAACACTGTATCTTCCTGTAGCTCATTAAGATATTCCGGTAGTAGATCATCAATAGAAGGCAATTGACTCTGCTCTTCAGGGTCCTCAATCATTGAAGGTTCAAACAATCTCAAGCAATCTGCGTTCACGACTGAGTAGATGTGCATGTAAGCTGGCAGATCAAGGTGAAAAGCATTTTCACCAATCTTCTCAAGTATCCTGAAGGGTCCATACCTGATAGGTTTTAGCTTCTTACCTTCACCTTGCATCATGTCCCTGCTGATATACAGCCAGACTTGGTCTCCAACTTGAAAACTATGCTCCATCTGATGCTTATCATGCCTAGCCTTGTACTTGGCCTGGCTCTTTTCCAGCTGTTCCTGTACTACCTGGTGGATCTCCTGGATCTATTCAATGAACCTAGTTGCTTTGTCCACATCACTGTGTCCATCAATCATGGTATCTTTACCAAAGACAAAATCCAAGGGAGACCTTGGTATGAAACCAAAGCAGGTCTTAAAAGGAGATCTCTGTGTAGAAGAGTGTTTGGCTCTGTTGTAAGCATGCTGCACATAGCACAAGTGCTCATCTCAAAGCTTAGGATGTTTGCTGCAATATCCTCTCAGTAACTGGATCACAGTCCTATTTACTACTTCTATCTGGCCATCTGTTTGTGGATGAAAAGCTGTGCTTTCTTTAACTTTGTGTCCATTAGTTCCCACAAACTGGACCAAAACTTCCCCATAAATCGGGTGTCTCGATCAGATATAATAGAAGTGGGTAATCCAAAATGAACCCATACATGTTCAAAGAATAATTTTGCAGTTTTTTCAGCTGTAATCTGTTTGCTACAGGGTATCAAAATACACATTTTGTTGAACCTATCCACAATAACATATAGATAATCATGACCTTTCCTAGATTTGGGCAGTCCTCCAACAAAATCCATGGAAATGCTCTCCCAAGGGTGAGAGGGAACTGGCAATGGAGTGTACAAGCCTAGTTTTCTGTTGCTGGGCTTGCTTTTAGCACACATAGCACACCCCTTTACATATCTAGAAACTGTCTCATTCATTTTTGGCCAATAACAGAACCTTTGCAGCTGTGCAACTGTTTTACTTATCCCAAAGTGACCGGATATTAGAGAAGTGTGTGCTTCCATGATTATCTTTGCTCTCTCAGTTTGTGGAATGCAGAGTTTCCCACAATGATATAAGAGTCGGTCCTTCACATGATAGTCCAATTCTTCTACTCTCTTGCCTTGACTCAAAGTTGCATATACATCTTTAAAGTCCACGTCCTGAGCATACTATTCTATGTAGCTTTCATGTAGTACAGAATTATGCTTAAGGATGGTAGATGCATTTATAATGGGTCTAGATAACATGTCTGCAACCTTTTTTTGTATGCCCTTTTTATATCTGATGACTAATTGAAACTGTTGTAGAAAACCCATCCATCTGTAATGTCTTGATTATTGCAACTTAGTTTGGGAGTGTAGATATTGAAGTGGCTGATGATCAGTATGTATTACTGTTTCTTTTCCCATTAAATAATGTTTCCACTTTTTCACACTCTGAACTAACGCATACAATTCTTTATCATAGGTAGGATAGTTAACTACTGCAGGATTAAAAGTCTCAGAATGATAACATATGGGTTTACCTTGTTGTTTCAACACTGCTCCCATGGCATAGTCACTGGCATCAGTTTGTATCTCAAATGTTTTTTGTAGATCTGGTAGTGCTAGTACAGGTGCTGTACTAATTTTGTCTTTCAATGTGTCGAAGGCTTTCTACTATTTCCTCCCCACTGAAACACCTTATTCAATCCTGTCAAAGCATGTAAGGGAGCTGCAATTGAGGAAAAGTTTGAAATGAACTTCCTCCAATACTGTGCTGCTCCTAAGAAGCTTCTCACTTCTGTAGCAGACTTGGGTTTAGGCCAGTTTACAATGACTGCCACTTTAGAGGGATCTATTTTCAATTCACCTCCCCCTACTATATGATCCACATAATTTAGAGAGGTTTTGCCAAATTCACATTTTGAGAGTTTAAAATAAAGTTTTTCTCTTTTCAAAACATCTAATGTCTGCTTAACATGCTTTAAATGTTCTTCCCACGTTTTACTAAAAATCAGAATGTCATCCAGATATACAATAACAAAATCATCAAGAAAAGGTCTGAGTACATCATTCATTAATCTCATGAAAGTAGCAGGGTCATTGGTCAAGCCAAAAGGCATAACTAGCTATTCATACAATCCTTGCTTTGTTTTGAAAGCAATCTTCCATGCATCTTTCTCTGCAACTCTAACCTGATGGTATCCACTGTGCAAATCCAGCTTGGTGAAATAAACAACTTCCTTCGATTGATCTAAAAGATCATCTATGCGAGGAAGGGGATAACGATTTTTTATCGTTATTTTATTCAGTGCTCGGTAATCAATGCACATTCGCCACGAGCCATCTTTCTTTCTCACCAAAATGATTGGTGACCCGCATGGTGATGTGCTAGGCCTGATGAACCCTTTCTCGAGCAACTCCTGCACTTGCTTCTTGATTTCAGCATTCTCTAAAGCAGATAAACTATACATCCCAATGTTAGGAAAAGGAACATCTTGCTGCAAAATAATATCATGTACTATTTCCTTTTTGGGTGGCAGACCTTGAGGTTCTTGAAACAAGACATGATACTCTGAAACAATCTTTTCTATATCAGCTTGCTGATCAGAATTACAGCCCTCAATTACATCAGTTTTATCAGTTTTCTTTTCTTTTACAACCATTAGTAGGAACTGTTTGCATGAATTTATCATTCTTTTCATCTGTCCTGCGTTTATAAGAGTATAATTATTCTTGAGCTTATGAGATCTTACAAAGTATTCGATTCCATCTTTAACAAGTAGATACTTGTTCTCAGCTCTATAGAAAATAGCCTTTCTATCATACAAGTAAGGACTTCCTAAAACAATTCCACATATATCCAAAGGAATTACATCTAACTCAACCTCATCTACAAATGCTGACCCAAAAGAAAACTTGAGTTTGCACTGTCTAGTCACTTGTAGTTGTGCTTTATCATTCAACCATCCTAATGGGTATGGCTTCTTATGAGGTGTAGTTGCTAATCCCAATTTCTTTACAATTGCTTCAGAAATCAGATTTACTTGTGAGCCGCTATCAAACAAAGTATCAATATTTTGATATTTGGAAACAACTCGAATATGGATAAGCTCACACCTTTTTCTCTCATGTTCTTCATCAATAACAGATTGAGTAGAATTACTAGTAGATGCTTCAGAATTCTTACCTTTTATACCTGTGGCTGCTATGATTGTTTCATCTCCCAAGTTTGACCCCAAATATTTCTGAATAACTGCAGCGGTCATCTTCTTCTTGCCCTTGGACTTCTTAGGTCTCAGCTCTAGATGCAGAATCCAACAGTGCTCATCATCATGCCCCTCCTTTTTACAGTGAGTGCATGAAGCTTTGCCTTTTTGTGCAGTGTTGGCCTTCCTTGATTTGCATTTCTGCTTTCTTTTCTCCTTGCTTTTGCTTACAGTGGGTTGAGATGGTCCCCCAAATTCTGGATTTCCATTCTTTCCTCTTGCTTCTAGATGACTAGCTTGTACAAATACCTCATCTATACTAGTGGGATTAAACATGAGGATAGTGTGCCTCATGTAGCTGTGTAGACCCCCAATGTACTTCAAAAGAGTTTCTAGTGAGTCTAATGAAATACCTAACATCAATGCTCTCTTTCGGAACTCTTGAGTATACCCTTGTACACTTTTCCCTTTCAACTGACGAAGAGTTTTCCAACTCATCATGGCTTGTTGCATGTAGGCCAATGGATAGAACTGTTTTCTGATGGCAGAAACAAAGTCACTCCAGACAGAGATGGTCTTACCATGCTTCTTCACATCAGCTTGGGTTCTTCCTTCCCACCAAACCAAGGCAGTGCCTCCTAGGCGTAGGCTTGCTAGCTGAATCTTACTCTTGTCTGATTCTATGTTCTGCACCCTACAATACACATCAATTTGCCTTATCCAGTTGTCCAACTTTTCAGCATTCAACTCTCCATCATATATAGGCAAATCAAATTTAACATCTAACTTAATCAAAGATGATTTCTTATTATGCACGGGGCTACTAGGAGGTGTAGGGAAGCTTTCTTCTTTTCCCTTCCCTTTGGAGTGGTCATGGGAATGAGGTTCATCTTCTTCTTTATCTTGCTTAGAGCCTGATGAATCCTCACCCCTATGCTTTCTAAAGTCCCTATACATTTCTTCCACCATGGACTTTATAGCTAGGAAACTTTCTAGGAATTGAGGGTCTGGCCCTATAGAACCTTCTTGTGACATTGTCCTTTGAGAATAGACTCTCCCAATTTCAGGATTAGTTTCCACCAATTCTCCTTCTCCTAATTTGAGCTTTGATCTAGTGATCATTCACAGCTAAACCAACACAAGCTTGTCTAACCTTACAGCGTAGGGCTCTGATACCACTTGATCTGATAATCACCCTATGAGTGACCTCAGTAAATATTATTTAACAGAAGGTATTACAGACTCATGTGCTGGTGTGTGTGTTCTGTGTTATTGAAACAACGGATTGATTAGATTGCCAATACACAGACATTTTGAATGAAAGACAACAGAGAAATGCAGTAAGCAGACACAAAGACACAAGAAATTTTTAATAAGGAGTTCACCCTATTCTCCAAGGCTACGTCTCCGGTCCAGCTTCAGTGGTGGCCTTGTTTTATTATGTCTTTGAGTAGAGAAATTACAATACAGGGACTCAATATGAGTTCTCCTGAAGAAGAGTTTGCTTGGCAAGGTGGTTCTTGGATTCCCCAAGCCACATGGAGTACACAGACTCTTGTTCTTCCTACCCGCTCTGTGACCCTCGGTCTACAGTGGAAAGAGCCAACTGTGATGCTCAATCCGGACACATTCCTCTATGCTAAGGCTTGATTCTTCAAGCTCTCTGGTGCTCGATGCTGCCTATGGTCAGCTCGGCCCTCTATCTCCTCTGCTTGGCTTTACTACTCTCTGTGCTCAGTCCTCCTCTCAGGGTTCACAGTTCACTGTCTCTCTTGGTCACTTGGACTCTTCGATCGGAATCTCCTTTCCGATCTCCAATCCCCCCATTTGACTACCTCCATTCATGGCTTTAGTCATTCGATCCTTGGCCTATTCGTTTCCTCTTCTTCCTGCGTCAATTCGCCTGTCACTTGGGTGCTTGGAATTACCTGTTCAGTGTCAGCATAACGCTCAGGAAGTAGCCACGTGTCTCCATCGGAATTGCACCAGCCCACTTGTCGATTCGTTGCTTTCTCCACCATGGTGGTCAACGAATTCCAAATCCTCTTAAATCACAGCTTTGTCCCCTGTCAATTCCGCTCTATCTATTGGGCGTAATCTCAGCCATCCGATTTGGGCTCCTCCAGATCCAACGTCATTCGCATGTCGAGCATGGTTGACTTGCTCGACCGATAATGTGCGATCGCGGCGATTTTTCTCTCTCCTCCACTGCCACGCATCTATCGCTGATTGTGATCACTCCGCTTTCTCCAAAACCTCTTACCGTTCAAGGGCGTCCTGATAAAACCACCGGTTTCCAGGCCGTGGGTCCCACAATCATACATTGGTGCTTTTTCCTTTTTCCGCCCGTGGTCCTCTAGCTCCCCGATGTGACTAAGTGCTTAAGCCCTACCATTTTGGCCCTGTTTGCCCAACGATGTGCATCGAAAACCAGCTACTTTTCCCATTTCGGGGCTCCCAGGGGCTATTTTGACCTCCTGCGCAGTCTCCATGGGCCTTGGTTAGTGCGCTTTGACCGAGGTCCTCGTCGTTCCATGCCGGCTACCATGGTCACTGGTTCAGGGTGTTTTCGATTGCTGTTTTGGATTCCTCAAGGATTTGTTCGACCTGTTTTAGTCACGGTTCTATGTCAGTCATTTATGGATCCGATTCGGATCAACTTCCTTACTTTGAAGCATTGCAAATTTAATATTTCTTTGGGAGAACTTACTTGCATTTCATTTAAGCATTTATATTAGCTTGAATTTCTAATTTACCTCCAAGCATAATCTTGGTTGATAGACATTATAAGGAAACAAATTTCTTGGAAAAATATTCCAATTGGTACAAAGTAAGATAAAGAGTGTGTGACCCTACAGTGATAGAGGTGGCTTGTCCCCTTCTGGGAACAAAGGCACATGCAGGCTCATAAGATTGAGGGGGAGAGTATCAGTAACGATACCGCCATGTCCTCAGCCCCTCTTTCTTACAGTCACCCCATTTTTACCCTTTGCCAAGAGTTCAAAAAGAAGATCTCTCACTTAGATCAGCCATCTAACTTAAAATTTACCAAGGTAATTGCATCTAAACTTAGTTAAGTGCATTTCATATTAACACACTTTACTTTTCAAGCTATTTACTTGCAAATTATTTATATACTTGTCATGATCAAAATGTTTTGAATTGATTATCTCACTTGGGCAAGTACCATAATGTTCATTTTGCAAAGTGAAGTTTTAGCTTGTTTCATGTTGCAAGTTATTTTATTTGCCTCCTTACATGCTCTAGCATTGTGAATGATTATAGTTTGAAAACATTTCTTTGGAAGAAATTTCAAATCTTGCTAACATCTTCTTGATTGACAGGGTTACTTGTGTTTCACCTTGGAAGATTTCCTTTTAGAGCAAGTGTTATTTATTTTAAAGCAATATTGAAAGCACTAGTCTTATATGCTCATCATTGATTTATGTGTTGATGGTTATTGAAGTATATTTCATTTTATATTTCTCATCATTTTCTCATAATCTCAAGTAATCCAAATTAACCTTGCATCTCCTAGAAACCTTAAATCACCTTTTTTTAAATTAGATTTTCATTTAGGGACCAGCCCCCTTAGATTGCCTAGGAGAGAGATTAAAAGGAGAGAGTTGGGAATAGGTGACAGCCCCATCTCTTAGTTTTTCCACCAACCATACCTTGTGGGGTTAAGGGCTTTCTCATTAACTTAGGGGTGTGTGACAGGTGACAACAGTTTCTATGTTGAAAGAACCATGTAAAGAAAATCCTGAGGAAAGCAATATGCGAAGAAGATGAAAGAAGAGTTTGTGGGAAGATAAGAAAAGTGATCAACATTTGATACCTAGAAGGATTAGCTATGACATCTCCATGGAGAAGGTATGAATACCTAGATAAAGTCTATAAAGAAAGGAGACCCTTGACATTGAATGTCTTGGAGATGGATTCATACATGTGCATCATCTAGATCTCTCAACTGCCGGAATTAACCAAGAACTTTTACTTTTGTGATGTTAGCAGAATTGCATGTGAAAGAGTATGAAACAACCACATGTGCATACTTTAAAGAAGAGGAAACATAATGACGACCATCAAATCAAAGGACACACACACATTGATAATGAAGTTCACCCAGTGTGAGTTACATCTCTTGGCCTGGTGTCAGGAGTGGGGAGGTCGCTTCATTAAATGTTGCAAGATGATGATGAGTACATGGTTCATTCTTTCTCATTACAACGATAAATTCCCTCAACTAGAGTCGCATGTCTCTCCACGAGACATTCTCCTATAGGAACTCTCACTCATATGGGCCCTCCTTCAGCATGATAAAATAATGAATTTTCACATGACGTGGCATACAAGTATCCTTCAAAATAATGGTAACAAGGATCTCAACAACAAAATAATCATCTCAACAAATCAAAAGAAAGACATGGCATCACTGCTTCATATACCTCCATTTTCTGGAATGGTCTGAAAATGCAAAGTTCAATTGCAAAAATGGACATCACTGTTGAATTCGTGGTGCAAAATCGTGTCAAACGACTATAAACTTGGCTCCTTTCCGACATCATCAAAATCTAGACCCTTGGAAATCTTGAAGATTCCTCCAAAGATTCCTTCCTGGAGATGGGCAAAAAATCTGCAGCGTAGATGAAAATTTTGAGCACACCACTGCACTCCTTGTGAAATTCTAAGAAAAATGACTATGAAGTCGACATCATTCTGCCTTTGTAAAAAATCAGCCTCCAAGAGAATCTAAAGATTCCTCAAACATCAAAGAATATTCCTAAAAGATTTTGTCTCGAAAAATGTACCCCGCTTGGGCTGGGTTCCCCTCTGCACCTATCTCCACTCAATGTCCTCAACCTCTGATCTCTTCTAGGTGAATGACCGAACCAGGTTAAATAATGTTGAGCGGGCGAAGTTACCAACACAAGCCCGTTGGGCTATT
Source organism: Pinus tabuliformis (assembly GCA_031772625.1). Lineage (NCBI taxonomy): Eukaryota > Viridiplantae > Streptophyta > Pinopsida > Pinales > Pinaceae > Pinus > Pinus tabuliformis. The sequence goes on from CM062819.1 coordinate 1,953,782,432, forward strand.
GTTACCCGCACCCAATTGGTTGGGGATTTATCTGAGGCAAATAGTTGTGGTTGCCATTTTGGATATGCGACAGTTTTTTTTTTGTGTATTATTTTAAGTTGGGTGGTGTGTTATAGTTAATCGTTTTAAGCTTTGTTATGGGGTCAACACATGGGGCGGGTCGGCCTCCAGCCGGCTCGGGTTCACTACCGACCCCGCGTATTATGCAGTGGTTGGGTGGGGTCCGGGTCACTTGCGGCCTCGACCCATATATATATATATATATATATATAAAATATATTAATACAATTTTTAGGGTTAGCGGGGGTGGTGGCCCGCCACCCCAAATATTATTTATTTTTTAATTTTTTTTTTACATATTTTAAACCAACCCTTCAAATTTCGTCCATCGATTTTTAAGGGTCTTTGGAAAAATTAAAGAGGCCACAAATTCGCTCGTTCCAGTGGCTATATTCCATGTTCGTAGAAATGCCAAATTGTTGCCTCGTTAGTGACTGTTACTGGGCCTAGTTTGACCAAAACTTTGGCCGGCCATAACTTTCACCCACGAACTCATTTTGAGGTGTCATTTGCACCGTTGGAAATCTTGCGTCGAGATATTCGATCTGATCCTGTTTCCACTTAAATCCATTGACTTTAATTTTTGAGCTTTCCAAAGCCACTTCTTAATCCTGAGCGTTTTTGGAGCCACCTAGATCATTCCTCCCAACTTAGGAGCTTTTGGTCCTACAAAATCATGAACATAATCTGCATATGTTGTGTTACAATGTTTACACAACAAGTGTCTTGACAGGCCACACTTCCTTCTCCTTCACCCTTGTTCTTCGAAGCAATAAGTGATGAACCAAAACCTGCATCCTCTGCCAAGCTGTAGTACAATCTTTGCAAACTACATGTTCAATTACATGACTGATCATGATGCAAGAATCCCCATACTTTCCAAGAGTTTATAAGACACTATTTGGTCAAGTTTACATCATAATAGAAACCAATACCCCATATATCAACGAAAAGGCCAAAAACATCATTGTTGCATTAATAAGCAATGGAAAACACATCATCACTTTTACAATTATGTTGCAGCACATGATTTATAAAATACGGCCATGACAAGCTAACATGTCTAGTAAAACCATCTCTCACTCATCAAAGTGAATGGTCATCTCCTTGTGGCAGATTCACTTGTTGAAAATCTTCACCTATTGGTTCTTGCATGGGCGCTTTGTCCTTAAGACACTGCTTTGGATGGATCCTTCAAAATGTAGCTCTTTGATGTCCACCTCTTTTGCAATGATTGCAAAAAGTCTTCTTCCTCTAGACTTGCTTAACCTTCTTCCTTCCCTGATGTGGAGAAGGTATTTCACGTCTCGTCCCCGTTCTTACTGCCATTCTCTTCCAGCACTTGGAAACCACGTGGTTATGCAAGCCACAAAAACTACATGTTTTTCAACACCATGCTTTATGCTCATCATTAACAATATGCTTGTAATCAAAATGAACTTTAGAGTACTGAGACTTTTTATACCTCTCTCGGTTGTCTTTGGTGATCTCGCCTTATCTCTTCCTCTACAATGTGCACTGTCATAGGAGGATTATGATGTGTTCCCATCATCCTCTTTCCTTGATGGTTTCAACAATGCCTTTGAAGCTTCTACTACCTTAGAGCATTCTCCTTCAGTGTATGCCATCTTGGTAAGGAGTCTCAGGTTGGTTCTTGAAATGGATACCTCAAGGCTTCCAACAAAAATAGTGTCATGTGAAAATGAAACTAAAGAATGATCAACACTATTTACCTCAGTTGTCAGCTCTGAATCAGGCGATGATGGCTTTGCTAAGCCTTCGTTGCACTTAAATTTTTCCTAGGCCTCTTCCGTGGCTCATAACCAACACTGCAATCTCTGTTTCTCCTCATTTTCTTCTCATATAAGTGTCCTCAATTCAAAATTCTCTTCTTCAAGGATCTGATTGATCTCCTCATTTGAATGATGAGAAGATGAATAATCACTAGAAGATGGAGATGGAGCATCGTCCTCTGCTCTTTCCTTCTCTTGTTCCTCTCTTTCCATTTTCTACTCATAATTTTTATACATCAAATCTACCATGTTGGCCATCTTGTAGAAGGCCTCGTAGAGATCTTTGTCATCCTCAATTTTCTTTCTAGCTGCATGTTCAATCATTCACACTCACAATTTGCATCAACAAGAAGACCGATCTGATACCAAACTTGATCCGAATCTCTTAGCTACCGAAATTAACCAAGATCTTTTACTTCTATGATGTTAGCAGAATTCCATGTGAAAGAGTATGAAAAAACTACATGTGCATACTTTAAAGAAGAGGAAACATAATGACGACCATCAAATCATAGGACACAGACACATTGATAATGAATTTCACCCAGTGTGGGTTACGTCTTCGGGCCCGGTGTCAAGAGGTGGCAGGCTGCTTAATTAAATGTTGCAAGATGATTATGAGTACATGTTTCATTCTTTGTCATTACAAGGATAAATTCCCTCAACTAGAGTGGCATGTCTCTCCACGAGACGTTCTCCTATAGGCACTCTCACTCATATGGGCCCTCCTTCAACATGACAAGATAATAAATTCTCACATGACGTGGCATACAAGCATCCTTCAACATAATGGTAATAAGGATCTCAACAAAAAAATCATCATCTCAGCAAATCAAAAGAAAGACACGGCATCATTCCTTCATATACCTCCATTTTCCGAAATAGTCTGAAAATGCAAAGCTCAACTGCGAAAATAGAAATCATCGTTGAATTCGTGGCATAAAATCGTGTCAAACACCTATAGACTTTGCCTCTTTTCGACATCGTCAAAATTTGGACCCTTGAGAATCTTAAATATTCCCCCAAAGATTCCTTCTTGGAGATGGGTGAAAAAATTCATTCCTCGGATGAAAATTCTGATAACACCACTGTGCCCCTTGTGAAATTATGAGAAAAATGACTAAGAAGGTAGCATCATTCTGTCTCTATAAAAAATTAGCCTCCAAGGGAATCTAAAGATTCCTCAAGCATCAAAGAATATCCCTACAAGATTTTGTCTCGGAAAACATGCCCTGCCTAGGTTGGGTTCCCCTCTACACCTAGTTTTGTTGCTCGTTCTCGACCTTCGATCTCTCTTGGGTGAATGAATGAACCAGGTTAAATAATGTTGAGTGGGCAGAGTTACCAACACAAGGACATTGGGCTGTTGGTATCCACACCCGGTTGTTCAGGGGTCCGCTTGCAATCAAATCTCTGTGGTTTCCATTTTGGATACGCAACAGTTTCTTTTGGCTTTTTGTCATTTGTGTATTGATTTAAGTCAGGTGGTGTGTTATTTTTAAATGTTTGGAGCTTTGTTATGGGGCCACTGCGTGAGGTGGGTCGACCACCTGTCGACACAAGTTCAAGCCCCATAGGCCTCGCGTATTTTGTGATGGTTGAATGTGGGTGGGCGGGGTCCGGGTCACCCGTGCCCTCGACACACAAACACACACACATATATATATTAATATATATGAACACAATTTTGGGGGTTGGTGGGGGTGGCGGCCCTCCACCCCATATATTATTTTTTTATTTTATTTTTTTTACATATTTTAAACTAACCCTTCAAATTTTGTCGACAAATTTTTAAGGGTAATCAGACAAATTGAAGAGGAGAAAAATTCACCCATTTAGGTGGTCGGAATCCATCCACCGATAAATGCCAAATTGTTGCCTTGTAAGTGGCTGCCACTGGGCTTAGTTTGACCAAAACTTTGACCGGCCATAACTTTCACCCATGAACTCAGTTTGAGGTGTTGTTCACACCGTTGGAAATTTTGCATCGAGATCTTCAATCTGACCCTAGTTCCACTTCAATCTCGTGACTTTAATTTTTGAGCTTTTCCAAAGCCACTTCTAAATCCTGAGCGTTTTTGGAGCTGCCTGGATCATTCCTCCCCACTTAGGAGCTTTTTGTCCTCCAAAAACATGACGATAATCTACATCTGTTGTGTTACTTTGTCTGCACAAAAAGTTTCTTGATAGGCCACATTTCCTTCTCCTTCACCCTTGTTCTTTGGAGCCATAAGTGATGAACCGACACCTGCATCTTCTGCCAGTATGTAGTACAATCTTTGCAAACTACATGTTCAATTACATGATCAGTCATGACCCAAGGATCCCCATACTTGCCAAGAGTTTATAAGACACATTCTTTGGTCAAGTTTACATCATAATAGAAACCAATGCCTCAACTATAAAAAAAAAGTCCAAAAACATCATCGTTGCTTTAATAAGTGATGGAAGACACTTCATCACTTTTACAACTATGTTGCAACACATAATTTACAAAATGTGGCCATGACAAGCTACCATATCTAGTAAAACCATTTCTCACTCATCAAAGTGAATGGGTCATCTCCCTGTGCCGGATTCACTTGTTATAAATCTTCACCAACTGGTTCTTGCATGGGCGCTTTGTCCTTGAGACACTGCTCTAGATGGAGCCTCCAACACGTGGCTCTTTGATGTCCACCTTTGTTGTAATGATTGCGAAAAGTCTTCTTCCTCCAGACCTACTTAACCTTCTTCCTTCCCCGATGTGGAGAAGGTCTTTGACGTCTTGTCCCCTTTCTTGCTTCCATTCTCTTATATCACTCGCAAACCACGTGGTTATGCAAGCCACAAAATCTACATGATTTTCTACGCCATGCTTTATATACGATTGTATGTCATATATTATGAATAGTAAGAAGGTTGAAAATATGATTGTATGCCATATATTATGAATAGTAAGTGGTGATAGAATCAATATAGCTTTGCTCTTTGTACATTAAATAAATTTCTTACCTAATCAAGAAGGAAAAATAAGGTTGCATTATTCTGAAGCACATAGTCCCTTTTTTAAGAATGCACTCACTCATATCTACAGTGGGAGTAGTTTTCACTGGCAAGGAGAACTAGCCTGAGTGGTTGGGGAAGATAATACACACCCACATTTTCAATGAGTTGTGGAAAGGGGCTTGTATAAGAGAAGGAGATAATGCACCTAAAAATTGCACTTCAGATAAGGAGCTTGCCATTTTGGAAAACAAGAATAGCAAGGCCTACGCCTTGATTACAACATCAGTAAATGAAGAGGTGATTCCCCATATTTCTCCATTTTAAAATTCCTTTGAATATTTAAAGAAGTTGAAGGAATTGTATGGCTCACACTCTGAACTTGAAGTTTTTCAATTGATGCTTAATTTGTTCAGTCTTGAATTGAAAAATGATGACCCTCTTTCCATAGCATCGGAAGTAAGATCCATTATACATGATATAAAATCCACTGGTGTTGAGATAGATATTTATCTCATAGCTTGTGTCAAGGCATTATATCCCACCTATTCACATTATCTTGAGTCATTGCAAGCAAGTTGAAACCTTAAAGAGATTACCTTTAACTCCCTTGAAAAGAAGTTTGTTGAGAGAGAGAAGGATTTTTGGAAGAAGATCGCTCCTTAGTATTCTGAAGAAGTTGTGTGTCTTGCACATAAAGAGAAGAATAATGCACAAGATTCTCCTAGAGGAAGAGGTGGCCGAAGAGGAAGAGAGAGGAGTAATTTTAGAGGTAGGGGGAAGACAGTTCCAAGGAGAAAAGTTTGATCTTAATTGTATACGATGCAATTGATATGGACATGATGCTTCCACTTGTAAGTTTCCTTGGGACCGAATTGAGCATGAAATAAATGAAGGGAAAGGTAAAACAACTGACAAAGGGAAAGGTAAAGCACTTGAGTCCACTCATTATGTTGTGGCACACTCCAATATTGGAGTAAATGAAGACTTATTTAATGCTTCACTTTCTTATGGAAACATCACTGGTTGCTTGATTCAGGAGCAACTTGCCACATGAATTTCAGGGGAGATTTCTTTGAAGAATTCATTGACAATGTTGATGGAGTAGTATAATTTGCAAACAGGTCCAAACTCAAGCCATCAGGGCTTGGCACCATCAGGCTCAAACTTCCTAGTCTTCCGAACTTTCTTCCACATGATGTTTTGTACCTCTCGGAGCTGAGGATACCCACCCGGTCCGGACCTTGGTTGGCAGCTCCTTATCCATTTGGTATAGCGGGTCCGACTGGGGATAATGGGACCAATTTACCAATCTAAGGGTGTATGTGTGTGTGTGCAGAGTTGGATGTTACTGATCTAAGAATACTTAAAGCTAATTTAATTCAAACTTTTAAACTAACTCTATGCTATTGTAATCTAATGTGAAACAACACATCTAATCTACGCTAACCCGGGGTGTATTTCTTCTACTATGCGATCTAAAGAGATTTCAAACAATAACTGGTAATAAAGATCATTAAGCTATCATAAGAATAGAAATCAATTAAGATAAACCACTTTGCATAAAAAGTTAGGCAAAACAGTTGTGAACAACATATCGCATAATAAGTTATTCATATATCAGACATAAATAAATGGCTCCACCGTACAGAAGTGCCAAATGGTAACTCATACATTCATGCAGTAACATATAAACAACTGAAAACTGTATATCACTTTAAGAATATAAGCAGAAATGGCCAAGAGATAAAAGTACCATTTATGACTAATCCTACTCATAAGCTTCAAGCAAAAACGATTTATCTCTACTTGTTCTAACATCTACTAAGAGTACAAAAGTGCAACATCAGTAGCAGACATCAAATGCAAACATTAATAAATCTCGATCCATCCATTCATCAAAACCTCCTCTGAGGGTGCAGAAGTGCATGTTCCGAGGACAAGTTTTTGACAAATTTCTGGACCCTTCTCTAAATGCAATGAGAAGGGTTAAAATACTACTTCCTAATTCTAATAATAATGTATTTACAAAATTTAGGATGCGGTTTTCAAATGACCGTCCTTTTTCTAATCTAATTTTAAAGAAAAAACAACATTCTAAAATAAGGCTACTTCTGAATTTGGTCTTTAAAGCTGCAAGTGTTCATCATGGGCTTGAGGAGAGTCGGCTTGTTGACTTCTGCGCTGAGCTGGGTTGTGAAAATAGAATCTATGAGAGCTGGCACTACTTTTTCGGCAGCGTTTATGATGCATTTCACAGTCATCCATTGACTATGCGGCTTGACCAAGTAGGCCCAGTAACACTCCCAATTTAACCTGTTTAATGCTTGGATCGCTTTTCCCTTTTCCTGCACCTTCTGCTTCCATCCTGCTTCCAGTCGTAGTTTATTTGGTAGGTACCCCGGGGTGGTATCTGCTAGGTTTGGGTTCTCTGCCACAAATTTCTTAACGAATTGTGCATTGTAAGTCGCCTACGGTTCAGGAAGATGATACATAAGCTTTAAATCTTGTGCAGCGAATGATCCGATGAGCCCATGTCCTTGAATCTTGAATTGTCTGTTGTTCATCTCTACATTGTCAAGTATCCACTTGATCATATCCGTATATGGTAGAATTTTAGGCCTTGCTGCTATCCGGTGAAGAAATGAACATGCTAGCTCCTTTAAGGACGCCTCGGAAGAGCGTTGTGAGCCCGCGACAGCAGCAACCTTCATTATTCTGGGATTCTCTTCTTCAAGCAGTCTGTACATGCTTTCCCATGTCGATATCCCTGCGTCTCTGTTACAGGCTGTGTCTGTATACAAAGGCGCCATCTCCTTCGTCTTTTCCTTCGCCTCAGAGCCTTGAGCTTTATTTTTCTTTCCCATTTCTTCCTGTGTTTGGTTTTGAATCGTCTTTAGTTCTTCGTTCCTGCAGCTTACGAGTGAAATGGAAATGACTGATCAAGAAAGGTGATGGGAGAGTTTTAAATGCAACAGATATATCAAATATGCCACCTTGCGTGAATTAATTCTTTACAAAAGCACGCGTCTTCATTTCATTTAATAGCTGACAACTAATTCCTTTACTATCATTAAAAGCACATGATCTTGAGTCAGATTATGGTAAGTGGATTTTCTTTGAATAGCGTGCCCGAAGGATTCGTGATGAAGTGATTTATGATTTGCTTGCGTAACATCGCAGATCGCGCCATCGCAAATCGCACCATCGCAGATCGTGCAAACATACGAATATAATATCGCAGCGATTGCAACATCGCAGATCGCAGAAGTTTAATGTTTGCCGAATCTTGTCAGCTCATTTCTGCGATATGCGATCTTGCGATCGGTGTTATCGTAGATCGGTAAATCTTGAAGTTTTTTCCTTATGAGTATTACTTTATTGCGATGCGATATTATGCTTAACACGAGAGTCTTGTGCATACCGATATTATAGAGAAATGGAGGCATTTCCTATCTTTTTTGCAACGCGGCTTTAAAGATATTTCCCTTATCATAGACTTAGGTTAAAAAATATTCAAAAGACCTTTCTAAGCTTACGATGGTAACCTTATTTTGAAGAAAGGAAACTCTTGCTTTTTTTTTCTAAAAGTTTAACTAAGGGTCCCCATTCATTTAGTATTTTGGACTACACTTAAATGAACAAGGGGGGGGTGTTGCTGGCCACAACAATTGGCGATTCACTTGGGAGAACCAGTTATCTCTGATCTTCTATTGACGTTTTCAAACTTCCAAAACAAAAAATTTTCTCAGAAAACTTAAACTTTATTATAAAAAGATAAAGCATATTATACTTCAAACTGTCAATGATATTTTGTTTCAACCTCTTTCTATTTTAATTACTTGTATCCTCAGCTTGTCCTTGCATTTACATCAGCCATTACTTGGTCTTGTAAAAAAAAAAAAAAAAAAAGTCTTCCCTGTGTAGCAGCCTTTTAAATATGCTCCTTTGTCGCAGGTAGAGCCTCTGCTGCCAGCAGGCGTCCATAGCCTCGACAGGGTTACCTATTACCCAGTAATGATCCTTTATCCTGCTTAAGGTGATCTACAACTCTTAAAGAAAAAACCCAGATTGATACTTTTTCCTTTTTTTATTCTTAAAGAACAATGTCTTGGTTTGGTAGCCAAATTATGACACAGTCATTCACTTGATTTACACTTTTGCTGAAAAAGCTGGCTCACGATGAGACCCCTTGTCTTGTGATTTCAATAACCTTAAGTCATTGCCCTGTTTTGGTGGACAGTAATGGCAAAGTCAGCGAGTTATAATATCTGTGATCATGATAAGCCGGCTCGTGATGAGACCTCTTATTCTTCAAGATATAGTGTATCCTTGGGTCTTTTTCTAAATGCTGCGATTTTCTTTAGCAGGGAGGAAGTCAATTTTTTACTTAAGAAAGTTTTGGACGACAATAATAGAGCTTTTTGGAAATGGCTGTTTCTATAGGGAATCCTTATTTTGTTATTGATGCCTTTCATTGTACTGACATAAAACAATTTCTTCACTAATATTGCTTTCTTCAAATTTCTTGGAGTTGAAACTAGTATCATATCTGGGTTAAAGTTCTATTGATAATAAAGATCAAGTTTCCAAAAGATTTCTTATTTATAGAAGCAGAAGTTCAAAATCTTGATAGAGAAAAGGTGTCTTTAGTAAATGTCAAATGCTGTTAACCATAACAAATTTTATTATGGAGAAAAATATTTAACGACATGAGAGGTAGACATTCCCTAGGATTATGTACAGAATAGGGATAATCTCTTCTCTTATTTTGCCTACCAACTATTAAAAGTAAATTATAAACCTAATAACCTAGCTAAATTACTCCTACTCCTATTCTAACTATATACAGAAAATTAACTAGGTGAAATGATATTTCCAGTGGAACCATCTTTTCATTTTTATTCCTACACGTATGTAACTTTCAAACATCAGTGTTAAGAACAAAACTTTTCTTGGACTGTTAATGTTGGATGTGGAATAAGAATGTGTAACTTCAGTTGGAATTCTGTCTGAATTTTTTTTTCTTATGAAAACTTCTTTCCAACTGGATACCTATTGGATCATAAAAATCAGGATGAATTTCTGTTATGGATTGATGATCTCATAATAGGAAAGATGACAAGCCAGGTTGCGAATATGATTTTTCAGTTTTAATGGCCTGTAACCTACTGTGCGTTAAAGTCGAGCTTTTAGCAATTTCTTGTAAAAGGAAAGTTTCCATATATAAATCACTAAATAAATCAATGAAGAATAGATGGAAATTTCTGGAAAGAGATTTATCAATTGGCGTGAATTTCCGACAAGTTTCGAAAGGTACTTTCCTTCGTTGATGGTGTTTTGGATGCCAAGAAGTTTTTTAAGGAAGTCTGATATTGATTGATCTTGGGATTGAAAAAGTTCTATACTTCCTTGACACAATTTAGTTTTCCAAAATGGTAGCACATCTTTCGAATGTTCTTTGATAAGGTGCTCAACATACCATAGTAATCTATCAAAAGTCTGAAAATTTAAAACACAATCCGATTTTGTACAAAATGAGTGCAAGTGAGAAAGAAAGAAATGATTATCTGTACAAATAATGTTACAGCACAACTGGGATTGACTTGGAATATCTTGTTTTTCACAAGAACTGGCCAAAATTATGGGATCCGAGCAATTTCGAATTCTGTCTTGTGAATCAGAAGACAAGTTATGATTGTGAACAGGCATGGGGGTTTCCTCATGATATGAATCATAGATCGGGGTATTGTCTTGGATAGTAGAATCATGCAAATGATCTTTTACTTTGAAATGAGGATTGACTGATATGATTCCTGAATTAGAATATCTCTCATTATCTGAACTTTGTTGAGTTAGTTGGGATAAATCAACAACATCATCTTTGTCAAAGTAGCTATCATAAATGATTTTACAGGTTTCCCTAGATTTCTCTTTTTCGTCATATATTTTCAGACAAGGAAGGTCAAGTGGTTCTTGTTTGAAAATGATCAAAGGATGTTCTATAGCTGTCTTTTTATCTTGAAAACCTAATGATGACTCATTTGAATAATCCTCTGTACTTTTTGAGATATCTTTAATATTGAGAGGGGAAAAATTATCATCACTAAAAACATCAGGATAAAGAGAAAAATGCGATTCTAGAACAATGCATTTGAAAATATCATCATGGAAAAATCTTTGTTCATCAGATTCATCATAGACATCAGGCTTTAGATCATACCTTTGTGTACTAATACTTTTTGAAAGAGAAATAGTTTGCTGTTCTAACCTTGGCATCTGCATTTGTTGATTTGCAACGATATTATCTGACCTTGTATCAAAGTCATCTCCTGGTTCCAAGGCAGGCTTTCCTCCAGAATTCTCGCTTTTTTCTTTTTGCATTAGAGCATACATGTCTCCTAGGCTTTGGGAACTTTCTTCATCATGGCTGATTTGTATATTCAAATTGGAATTCTCATTCACATTAGAAGAAAATGAGACAAAGCTTGGACGAATTTCTGCTTGATCAGACATAGGAAGCAGGGAATGCTCAGCATAATCTGAAGATTCTTCATCTATGAGTTCACTTTCAAGATCATACTTTAGACAATTAAGATGAAATCGCATATTAAAATCCCTAACAGATTCATCTTGTTTCCGTAGATAATCAATTTCATCATATACCTGGTCATAGTCATAACAATCAAATTCACAAATGAAAGTCTTGACGAATTGGTCCCAGCTGTGAATTGAGGCAACTAGGAGGGTTCTGCACCATTTTCTAGCTTCCGCCGTGAATGTAAGAGTAAAAATTCTGCATAAAACGCCTTCATCAATTCTTTGAACATCAAAACTTGAAACTCTTTGAATAAATTGAAGAGCATGATTAAAAGCAGAAGAATTATTCTTACCATTGAATTTTACCTGAGACAAGAGTCTTACCACTTCAGGTGGAGTGTTGGAAGAGGTAGGAACATGGATGCAACTCCAAATGGGAAGTTTGTGAGCAGCCATCCTGATTCAAATGTTATAATTGAAAATCATTCCAACAAACACTATGTTCAGGCCCTCCTTCTAGCGCCAAATATGTTGAAGCCCCGAAAATCGGGTCGACAACAAGGGGGATACCCACCCGGTCCGGACCTTGGTTGGCAGCTCCTTATCCGTTTGGTATAGCGGGTCCGACTGGGGATAATGGGACCAGTTTCCCAATCTAAGGGTGTATGTGTGTGTGTGCAGAGTTGGATGTTGCTAATCTAAGAATACTTAAAGCTAATTTAATTCAAACTTTTAAACTAACTCTATGCTATTGTAATCTAATGAGAAACAACACATCTAATCTACGCTAATCCGAGGTGTATTTATTCTACTATGCGATCTAAAGATATTTCAAATAATAACTGGTAATAAAGATCATTCAGCTATCATAAGAATAGAAATCAATTAAGATAAACCACTTTGCATAAAAAGTTAGGCAAAACAGTTGTGAACAGCATATCGCATAATAAGTTATTCATATATCAGACATAAATAAATGGCTCCACCATACAGAAGTGCCAAACGGTAACTCATGCATTCATGCAGTAACATATAAACAACTGAAAACTGTATATCACTTTAAGAATATAAGCAGAAATGGCCAAGAGATAAAAGTACCATTTATGACTAATCCTACTCATAAGCTTCAAGCAAAAACGATTTATCTCTACTTGTTCTAACATCTACTAAGAGTACAAAAGTGCAACATCAGTAGCAGACATCAAATGCAAACATTAATAAATCTCGATCCATCCATTCATCAAAACCTCCTCTGAGGGTGCAGAAGTGCATGTTCCGAGGACAAGTTTTTGACAAATTTCTGGACCCTTCTCTAAATGCAATGAGAAGGGTTAAAATACTACTTCCTAATTCTAATAATAGTGTATTTACAAAATTTAGGATGCGGTTTTCAAATGACCGTCCTTTTTCTAATCTAATTTTAAAGAAAAAACAACATTCTAAAATAAGGCTACTTCTGAATTTGGTCTTTAAAGCTGCAAGTGTTCATCATGGGCTTGAGGAGAGTCGGCTGGCTGACTTCTGCGCTGAGCTGGGCTGCGAAAACAGAATCTATGAGAGTTGGCACTACTTTTTCGGCCCCGTTTATGATGCATTTCACAGTCATCCATTGACTATGCAGCTTGACCAAGTAGGCCCAGTAACACTCCCAATTTAACCTGTTTAATGCTTGGATCGCTTTTCCCTTTTCCTGCACCTTCTGCTTCCATCCTGCTTCCAGTCGTAGTTTATTTGGTAGGTACCCCGGGGTGGTCTCTGCTAGGTTTGGGTTCTCTGCCACAAGTTTCTTAACGAATTGTGCATTGTAAGTCGCCTGCGGTTCAGGAAGATGATACATAAGCTTTAAATCTTGTGCAGCGAATGATCCGATGAGCCCATGTCCTTGAATCTTGAATTGTCTGTCGTTCATCTCTGCATTGTCAAGTATCCACTTGATCATATCTGTATATGGTAGAATTTTGGGCCTTGCTGCTATCCGGTGAAGAAATGAACATGCTAGCTCCTTTAAGGATGCCTCGGAAGAGCCTTGTGAGCCCGCGACAGCAACAACCTTCATTATTCTAGGATTCTCTTCTTCAAGCAGTCTGTACATGCTTTCCCATGTTGATATCCCTGCGTCTCTGTTACAGGCTGTGTCTGTATACAAAGGCGCCATCTTCTTCGTCTTTTCCTTCGCCTCAGAGCCTTGAGCTTTATTTTTCTTTCCCATTTCTTCCTGCGTTTGGTTTTGAATCGTCTTTAGTTCTTCGTTCCTGCAGCTTACGAGTGAAATGGAAATGACTGATCAAGAAAGGTGATGGGAGAGTTTTAAATGCAACAGATATATCAAATATGCCACCTTACGTGAAGTAATTCTTTACAAAAGCACGCGTCTTCATTTCATTTAATAGCTGACAACTAATTCCTTTACTATCATTAAAAGCGCATGATCTTGAGTCAGATTATGGTAAGTGGCTTTTCTTTGAATAGCGTACCCGAAGGATTCATGATGAAGTGATTTATGATTTTCTTACGTAACATCGCAGATCGCGCCATCGCAAATCGCACCATCACAGATCGCGCAAACATATGAATATAATATCGCAGCGATCGCAACATCGCAGATCGCAGAAGTTTAATGTTTGTCGAATCTTGTCAGCTCATTTCTGTGATATGCGATCTTGTGATCAGTGTTGTCGCAGATCGGTAAATCTTGAAGTTTTTTCCTTATGAGTATTACTTTATTGCGATGCGATATTATGCTTAACACGAGAGTCTTGCGCATACCGATATTATAGAGAAATGGAGGCATTTCCTATCTTTTTTGCAACGCGGCTTTAAAGATATTTCCCTTATCATAGACTTAGGTTAAAAAATATTCAAAAGACCTTTCTAAGCTTACGATGGTAACCTTATTTTGAAGAAAGGAAACTCTTGCTTTTTTTTTTCTAAAATTTTAACTAAGGGTCCCCATTCATTTAGTATTTTGGACAACACTTAAATGAACAAGGGGGGGGGTGTTGCTGGCCACAACAGAATGCAATCCTTTGACTAATCCAATGGAATAGAACTTAGAGCTCACATCCACTGAAGGAAAATAATTTGAGGATGCAACGAAGTATAGACAACTCGTAGGAAGTCTCAACTACCTGACTACTATGATACCATTGAACATTTCATTTTTTGTTGGAATCCTCTCCAAGTTTATGAAAAATCCTTGTGAGGGTCACTGGTTTGCTGCAAAAAGAGTTCTAAAGTACTTGAAGGGAACTCAAGACTTTGGACTAAAGTATACACAGGTGGTCGACTTTAGCTTGATTGGATACTCTAATTTAGACTTCGATGGAGATAAAGAAACTAGGGTATCTACTTCAATTTATGTTATGAGTCTTGGACCAAGAGCTGTCTCTTAGAGGTCATGCAAACAATCAGTTCCAACGGATTCCACAACTGAGGCAGAATATGTGGTAGAAACTGAAGCAACAAAGGAAATTGTGTGGTTTAGGAAGATACTAGAAGAATTGTAGGAGAAACAAGTGCATTCAACTCCTCTCATGATTGACAAAGCTTCTGCAATAAAGTTTCCCAAGAACGCAAAGTTCCATGATCGAACGAAACCACATCAATACAAAATACCATTTGATTCGACATCATGCTGAGGCCAAGAGAATCCACCTATGCCATTGTTCCACAAATGAGCAGATTGCAGACATCTTCACCAAAGCACTTGGAAGAGAAAAGTTTGAAAGATTCAGAATGATGCTTAGACTCACCAACATCCCTTCAGATTAAGGGGGGGAATGTTGAAAATTAATCTTTTGGATTAGGTAAATCCATGTAAATATCGTAAATAGAAAATAAGGAGAATTACAAGAAGAATAGACATTGGGAGATGAAACCCAAGAGTCTCTCTATCCATATATATATTTATGATCCATATTAATGCAGTAACACTATTTGATTTGAGGAGTTACCTTCTGGCCTGACACCCATCATGCTTAATCCACTCCAAGCAGTTAATATTTCACAAAATTGACCTGCACGGATACCAATTGTTGGGAAAAATACTTGGGGGGGGGGGGAGTGAATCAATATTTTAAAACTGATTTAAAGCTTTCAATTTCTTATTCAGATTTTTGTATGCTACTGTGGTGTAGGAAAATTATCTCTGCGGACAGAGACAATCCCTCTAGCCCAAGAGAGTGGGTATAACCACAAACAAGACAATATAATGTAAATTTCCTTAGATTACGATTGAATAAGAGGGCTTACCTGTTATAATGCTAATCCACTTGATGCTGATCTTGCTTCCTTGCTCCAACTTCCTTTCGTTCCTTTCGTTCAAGTACCTAAAACAAACATGCAAGAAACAACAACAAATGTGATAACATAAAATCGAATCCAATCTACTAAAAGGTCAAGGCATTCTAAGCTATCAAATGTAATATTACACCCGATATAGGAAATAAATCATTAGTTGTATTAAAATAAACTTCAAAGAGAAATACAACTAAAGCCTTGACGTTGGAGATCTCCTTTGCGGTATCCAAGTCCTGCTACACGCCTTTTCAACACTCTTTTCCTCCTCTAGCTTGACATGAAATGGCTTCCAAGCTCTAACTCTCTCTCCTCATGCTTTAGCTACCAAAGACTAGTCTTTTGTCATCTAAGACTAATCTTCTTCTATCAAAAGCTAAAGATTTCAGAATTTTGCAGTTGGTTCTATCTCTCCACCACTTTCACTATGTGTTGTATTGTCTTGTGTAACCAAAAAGGGTAAGAGGAAGTGGTTTATATAGGGAGAGGAGGATAAGAATGAGATCCACTCAAGGGGGAAGAAGGTCTTATCTCCTTGGGAAGGTCCACTTTTAATGGGGAAAGAACCTTATATGGAGTTCTCGGCCCTTATCCAACCAAATGAACATCCAACACATCGCCACTAGAAGTTTCTAGACGTGAAACTCCGTTTCCTATTATAAAAACATTCCAAAAGTAGACCGATGCGGGTATTGGGCTAACACCAACGCCGATTGGCGCGGGTCATAGTGTAAAAACTCTGCCATCGGCGCAGGTGAGACACTGGGAAAGAGCGTTGATCTTAAAAACTAGGTTTTACGAAGGATTCTCTCAAAATGTTCTGAAGGGAGTGGGGACTATTTTCTTCAAACTTCAAGGTATGCAAGAGCATAGGTTTCATGGTGAAAGTATAACACAGTAGTCACAACTAGGGTTCTCCGAGATCAGGAACAAGGAGTGATATAAGAGTGAAAAATTACTGTGTAACAGGAGCTAAAACCCAAGAGTCTCTTTCTCCATGTATATATGTGTGATCCATATTAATTCGATAACAAACTTTGATTTGAGGAGGTACCTCCTGGCTTGACACCCATCATCCTTGATCCACTCCAAGTAGTTAAGCTTTAACAAAAGTGACCTGCTTTGATACCAATTGTTGGGAAAGATATTGAGAAGGGTGTGTGGGAGGGGGGGGTGAATCAGTATTTTAAAACTGACTTAAATATTTCAAATTCTTATTCATATTTATGTACGCTACTGTCATTAAGTCAACCAGTGTATTTGAGTGACTATGATGAAGGAAAACAACATATATCTAGTTAACTAACTTTTCATGTATTTCATCATTTGTTCTACTTTAACCAGTGTATCATTACATCATTAGCCTTTAATTAAACAATAACCATGAGTAGTAAGAACAAAATAAACCATTGCACATAAGAAACACAGTAGCACATGAGGACACCAGGATTTTAAGGTGGAAACCCAATGCGGGAGAAAGCCATCAATGTGTTGTCTCTGTCTTCATTCTTTATTATAACGGAAAACATCTTACAATCCTATATCATAGAAAACTCATACCAATACATAGGCACCCACCTATAGAAGGCTACAACCTTCTCTTGTTCTCCAACACCCACTGGAAGGGAGCTCCAACCCCATGATCTCGTTTAACAGTACCCACCAGAAGGGAATTCCAACCCCCTGATCAGATTTACCAGCTACCACTAGAAAGAAGCTACGACTCCCTCACTGAAGGCTCCAACCCTCAACACCTTTATGGACCACGTTTCATAATGTTTCATACTAGATCCACCTGACTCAACAACATCAAACCTGTAGGCCACCTTTAATCATATTTTCAGACTGGACCCACTTCCATCATTTAAGTCCAATATCAAATAACAATTTTGAAACCAATCACTATATCAAATCACTTAATCACTAAACCAACTGAATCATCAAGGAAACAAATGAATATTAATCAATCAATACAACTAGATCAAACTAAACCATGATAGATCATATCAATGCACAACTACTCATCAATATACCAAGCCAAACATTGTTACCCATCACATAAACCAATTGTTGTTGCTACAAACCCTAATCAACCATATGTCAGAATATATACGTTATTGTTTTTGAGTATAAATGTGTATGTACGCGCTTCTCCTTAAGAGGACCTGTGTACAAATCTCAAAATACTAAACAAGTAAGTCTAAATCACTGTCATACTGAATCAATTACTGAACCCATCACAGATCAGTTAATCAGGTACATATCTGTTAGGTCCCTATAATACTAGTGTATCCCCTTATTATTATTGTCATAATAATCCCTTATTGTTATTGTTGTGCCCATGTTGTCCCCATATTGTTATTATTGTGCCCCATAGAAGCCCACTATTTTTATTGTTGTGCCCTTACATTATTATTGTTATGCCAGCTCTGATTATAATGTGACCCCTTAGACTCCTATATATAGAAAGGAGGTTTTTTCAAATGAATTATCCAATAATTGTTCATTAGTGTAATGTGAAGTAGGTTTCCCCCTCGAAGAGGCTAATTTTGAAGTCGTTGATCTCTCTTTTTGTCTATTTTGTGAGCTGTTGCATAACAAGATCACCACACAGTAGCATCATCCCTAGTCAACATATCATTTCATAAAAAATTCAACCCAACCATTACTATCAAACACAGATTATCATGAGAGAGACATCATAGACAAACAAATGCAAACATAATAGAACTAATCAGACATCATTAACAATTCATACTACAAAACCCTAGCAGATGTATGCAACTCTTGTAACGCACTTTTGTGTATGTGCAAACTTTTCATACTTGACACCTGCGTATAGATTCTGAACTTTTCGTAGAATGTATATATGACTACCGAGAGGCAGATTGCGTATGTACGTGACTTCTCAATGGCAAACCAATGTAAAAATCTGTAATCACTGGATCATACCGTCGTTGCACAACACAACATCTGTCAAGCCCAAATCTTGGCATATAAACTATTACAGACACACATCATAATATCATCATCACAAATTTATCAAACCCTAAAAAAATTATCCAATATGTATTCATTTCAAATATAGAGAAATTTGATCCATCTCCATGCTCCATGGTGCACACCTATTTCAGATCAAGTTATTCATAAATAATTCATCACATGCACACTCTAACACTTGATCTCCATTTCCTTATATAGTATAAGCCTTAGCCAATACCTTAGGCTAATCCCTTAGTAATGTCGATGGTATTCTTTGACGAGATCAACTATCCATTGTCGTGCTCAATACTATGGGCCAATACCATGATAAAGACCCCTGGTATTCTAACTACCATGGTGCGGAATATGCACATGCCTTTACTTCACCATATTTGCATATGTACATGACCTTTCTTCATAGGACCCGCCTATACTTTCCTAAACTTCACCTTTATCATCCCTCTATCTCTGAACCGATATTCCTTTGTCTACCTCACCTGTAGCATCCAGATAACCATCATTTTGACATCTTTATCAAGTAGGTTGCCATCAAGGACAACACATTAGTCATAATGCCAACAACCTCAAGATACTATTCTAATATTGTTTTATCATGAGGCTTGTAGTCTTGAGTCATATCCTTTAGAATATCATTAAATCTTTGGTTGAATTCTTCAACTGTTTCATTTTCTCTCTTCTTTATAGAGTTGAGTTCCTTAACCAAATATTTTCCTTCTCTTTTGTCCCAAAATTTATCCTTAAAAGCATTGGTGAGAGATTGTAATGAATCAAATACATTATTAGGCTTGTCAAGGAACCAATCTAATGAAACATCTTCTAATAAAAGGACAAATAGATTCATCTTAACATCCTCATGATTTTATGCAGTCACATGAGCATCTATTTCCAAAAACATATTGAACTTCTTTATGTGAGCCTCAACATTAATAGAATTATTACCTCAGAAAGTTGGAATCTTGTTTATGGCGGAGTCATCTGGAAGATCGTGCGGATACCACTAAACGTTGGCACAGCTGCAAGGACTATAGTAATCCATGAAGTCTTGATTTATTGGATCAAGGAAAAGAAAATGGATATTAGGGAGGGATTCCCATATGAAAAGGATTAAATTCCTTCTAGAATGTAATTTGTTTAACCGAGCTCTTAGAGCCTTTTCAGGGTTGACAATGAATAGTAGATCATTAAAAAAACACCAATTGTGCATTACCCAATTCACAATGTGACTAGTAAATTGATGCAATGAATTCCTTAATATATTTAGGCAACCTGTATGTGTGTTTAGGACATTCAAATTTATTTTTTTAATACTGTCATGAATTAAGTCTTTTGCTAAATCAAAAAAGTGAGGGTACTTAGGGTTTAATCAAACCCTTAGGCTCTAGGCCTAGAAAAAACATGCCCAATTGCCCAAAATTTTCTCTAGTGTTGGAATGCCCACAACACCAAATATTATGCCCAACACCTCTGCAAAAGACACCAATACTTAGTCCGGAAATTGATAGATCACCCACAAAGTCAAAGAGAGCAAATGAGGGCAAGGGAAGAGGCCTAGAAGGCTAACTATGAGCTTAGGAAAGGCTGCAGCTAAGGGAAATGAGGCCTTTTAGGCCTGCCAAGAGGAGAAAGACCCCATAAGGGGTTGTTGTGAAGGGAGAAAGCCCTTGATTGCCCCTACGATAGAGCGAAAAAGACATATTTAGGATTGCTTCTTCTTGTATGAGCCCTCAAAGGGCCATGTCAAGGGAGAGCAGGGCTGCCAAGAGGCAACGAAGGGAATATGATGGTAGTGAAGGAGGACAAAGGGATATAGAGGCTGAGAGGAGGGGAGAATGAGGGTCGAGGAGGAGGAAAGGAGGAGGCCGAGGGAGGGAAAGGGTGTCGAGGGGAAAAAAGGCCTGCAACAAGCCTAAGAGAGGAGGTCGAAGGGTTGCGGAGAGGATATAGGGCAGGTTGAGGGAGTAATAAATCGTTAGGCTTGTGACCAAGTCCAAATTACCCAGAATTGCCCACTATAGAGGAAGAAGGGGTCACGGCTAGCCCGAAGAGGACAAATCAGGCCCACGACCAAGGGAGGAAGAAAGAAGAGGGCAACAATAGGGCTAGGTAGGCTAGATCTGCAATTTTGTCCAATTTCCTTTGATGTTGGCCCTACAAAAATCTCTAGAGACTGGATGTTACCCTCAAGGGCCTAGATCAAGCTTCAACCCAACAAACTCTCTTGAATCTCACCTGCACAAATGAAATTACAAGTACCCAAAATCCCAATATATATA
The DNA here is from genome assembly GCA_031772625.1 of Pinus tabuliformis. Lineage (NCBI taxonomy): Eukaryota > Viridiplantae > Streptophyta > Pinopsida > Pinales > Pinaceae > Pinus > Pinus tabuliformis. The sequence continues at coordinate 1,953,803,382 of CM062819.1, forward strand.
AAAGTTGAAAAATAAACCCAAACCCTAATTAGCTGCAAATAAGGGTTAGAAGAAATTATTTTACAAATATACAAATAGATAATGGTTGAAAGATTTTTTGAAGAATAGTTTTTATGATAATAACACTAGCTTGATGGATTTCAAAATGTAAATTTTAATAACAACCTTAGCGAAGTAAGAAAACCATATAAATTTCCTGAAGCCCAAAGAAGGTCGGCATGTGCCCATAGTTTGTGAACTTGGAGCCCAAGGGCCGAAGAACCTGCAAATTCTATATATTTCTTAAGAGAAAATTGTTAGATCATACGATGAATCAGATCACCTAAGATAAACTCAAAACTTACCAATAAAATGTTCTTGTCATCTACAGATGAAATAACAATTCATGTAATATTGAAGCACGACATAGGAAAGCACATACCCAGCATGTACCATAAATCAATGAGTCAAAGACACCATGAAATGAACCCCAAAGTCTTTTATTATGAATTTCAGACATTCCCAACATAATAGTGACTTCACACCAATGTTACAAAATTACATCAGATCAAAGTTACTATATTGTGATTTGAGAAGCAAATGACTTCTAATTTATAGATAAATCCTCCAAGTGGAAAATAACGGCTAGTTGGCTTGATCCCCGTCAAAATAATCTCAATAGTCGATAAATATTTGATCAAATTTTAATCTCTACCGTCGAAAATACTTATTTTTGAGGACTTTTTGAATTTCTCATTAAAACATTTTTTTATTAATTCAAACAAAATATATATATATATATATATATATATATATATATTGGATTAATTCCCTCAAAATTTTGACTTTGACTTAACCATGAAGGTCCAAGGGCTTAATTTTTCTTAAAAAAACCATTTTTGCCTTGCTCAGGGACCTCCAAAAATTGACTTCTTCATGATCCACAAACTTTTTGGTCATATTCCACTTGAAGAAATTAATTTCTCAAATTTAATTTTTTATGCTAAATTAATTAATTCTCTAGATTAGGATTTTATTTAATTTTTGCTAGAAAAATCAATTAATTAACACACGAGGGGATTAATTAATTTTCCACCCTCAAATATTTTAGCCATGGTGTCTAAGTATGGACCATGCATTAAATATTTTTTACATCAGAGATTACAATTGCAACCCTCAAAGGGGGAATACCCGCTCGTTATAGACCCTCAAATAATTACCCAATTTTGCGACACAATATGATTTAGTAGAACAAGTCATTTGTAATAAAGTAATTTATCTAAATAACTTGAATTATTCCCAAATCACTTTTACAAAAGACTCAACTAAACACTAGGACTCACCTAAGACCTTGTCAACGAATTTCACCCTAGCTTTGTTAGTTAAGATGGAGGGAAAAACTCTTTTGATTACCCGTGTTTATAAATACAGGTAATTGGTGAGGTTAAAAAACCTCCTATGATGAAATTTGTCACCAAACATAGGCTTACAAAGGTTGTTACATAATTAAATAGTCATACTAGCGTCATTTACATTACAACTTGGAGAAATTGGGTTTACAATGATATAAGAAATGGTTGGCTGATGATCTTGAACTTTGAAAAAAAATTGTAGCACTGCTTCCTTCGACATGTGACAAAATAGGTGCAACACCCCCTAATCCCATAAACTAGGCTAGAGCTGAGTCTTTAAGGGTAGCAGGGAAAAGCTTCAATTTTTGGACATCTAATGAATAGTCATAACTCCTACATAATATGTCAAATTCAAAGAGAAAAGTGTCGAGGTCTTCATGTACCTTGCCATGAAAATGAGGAAGAATTGATGGTGGGATATTCTTCATTTACACCATTGTATCAGGGGCCACAATTGGAAATCCAAGGGTAGATTGTTCTTCCTGCGGCTGGTTTTTACCAACTTCTTCACCATTGACATCCTCACGATTTTCCATTCTCTTTCCTCCAAGTAAACTATCCCTCATAAAATGTGAAGGTTGAATGTGTTTTAAATCTAACCTTTCAGCTACAAAATTCACTTTCTTCCCTGCAACAGGTTGTGATACCCTTGAACTATTTTAAAAAAAGTCTAGGTGTAAAGTACCAATCTCATTGGTCTGTGCATGCCTGGATTTTTTACCTACAATAGAAGGCCTGCGGTGAGAAGAAAAGTTTTCCAAATTATCAATATTTTCTCTACCCTTCTTGGGTTTTTGGACCTCTATCCGTTCTAGTCATTCATGTTTTTTAAAAGAAAAATAAAATCACAAAATTTCAAAACTGTAAAAACACTTGTTAGCAAAAGAAATCAAGCCGAATTTCAATTCTGCAACTATCTCAAAAAAATTGTACCTACGACAATCCAAAATAAATTACCCTTCCTTAAGTACTTAGCTACAAGAGCACACACCTACTAGCAAAAAAAATGTAAAACTCACCTCTATTGATGAAAAGAAATTCAACAAGAATTTACTAAAACCTCTCCAAGCACCTCCTTGACAACAATGCCAAAATGTTGAGTGTTAAGATTGTTTCCTACAAGCCTCAACATTTACTTGTCAAACCAAGGGTCGTACACTTCGAGGCACAACGCAACTATTGCCAAGAGACTCTGACCAAACTTGAAAGAAAACCAATCCTACCTCCAAACCAAATCACCAATATTCTAAGACCTGAAGAAAACAAATAAGAATTATATTTTGTGATTCATACACTACTTTCAATGGCAACCTTATTCAAAACACCTCAGTCAATCTCAATCCCACTTACTTCACTCACAAGTTCGTCAAACAACTAAGATTGCAAAATGTACAAGAAGAATCCAAAAGAACACAAGCCTTAACTTAATAAATCAAATGGGTGGTTGAAAATATTCATACAGGCTTACAAAAGCATTCCTGCACTGCCTAAAGTTTCACTCTTTCTTCATTATGATTCCTATGTTATTTGAATTTTCACTTAGTTCTTACCAATCTTTTCACACTTATCCTTCATGCACCGTGTATTCATAAATATAACAACCTTGATGTGTTTTAGGAAGCACACATGGCAGATAACCTCACTCTGTTTCACCTTCACAAACTAAAAGGATAACCCAAATCAAAGAGTCATAACTTATGCTTAAAACAAAGATCTATGAAAGAAACCAATTTAATCGAAATGGAAACCAAGTTCTTGAAAACAAATAATCATGAACTAAATATTGTTTCTTCAACCAAGACCTTTCACACCAACTCATACCATGACACAAAATTTCACTCATGCATCAATTAAACAAGTCTCCATATAAAACATGCCATGTTCCTCTAATCATACCAAATAAAAGGTGGAATCACAGTCTTTAATATTTAGTGATGGGGACATTCAAACATTCACCTGTATCACGACTCCGTTTTGTTTCAAAACGATGCAACACAATATCAGTAAACAAGTCTTCAAGCAAATAACATATTCCTGCACTAACACATAGTGAAGTTGGACATATCTCGCATCATCACAAAACCCTGAGATTTGATAGCTTCAATGTTGTTTTCTTTGTAGCACAAGATTAGATCGAGTTACCCAACCCAAATACTCATATCCAATCATTCAAGCTTTTAATCAAAACCCCAAAGAAACCAAATTACTTTAATTTATCAGAGCATTAAAAACATGTAAGAGCCCCTTCAAAGTTCGCTTCTCATAGCGCAAAATACATATGGGTATATAAATAAAACATGGGTTCGGTATCAAAGTTCTTTAGATCCAAAATCAAACCCTAGTTTGTATAGATCTCCAAGCCTCAACATTCTGAAAAGAGAGAGGATATAACCAGAGCTTTAAAGTATAAATCAAGAGTTAGAAAATAAAAAATTTATGTGCAATGGAACTCAAATGTCCGCATTACTGGAGAATTATTTAGAAAACATAGTATTTTTACCAAATTTGAGTTAACTATACTTCAAACCATGCATTCCTAATAAATTGAGGAAAAAAAAGGTTTTTTTTTTGAAAGCTACACACAGATACCATAACAGTCTTCCAAAAGATACTCCACAAGATCTATATGCTTGCACACCGCGATATCATATCAAAATAAGAGGCAAACCACACAGTGCTAACTATCGAAGGGTCAACGAGCAAGATTGGTCGGGCCCTGACCAACCAACTCATGCCCTTGTGGAAGAGAAGCTAAACTACAAAGTTACACAAATAATAAAAGGAACTTGACATTGATTCTCTTTGTATTAATAAAACCTTAGTCTCAATACATTATGAGTTCAGTAAGTTGGCTCCAAATAGATCTGGGTGATACAAAGTGATTGAATTTAACAATATACTAGATAACAATATCACTAACCTATTACATCCCATAACCTAATATATATACATTTTCAATTATTATCATGGTTGTAGTCAAGTGTGTACAAGAGAGAAAAAACAGAAAACTAGTCTAACAATCCTCTTAACAATATATCCTAGAACAACTGCTACTGATCACTGAGATTCATTTCCAAATTGACCTGGGTTGGTTTAGAAAAGAGGTTGAAATTTGAGATTTCGTTACTGAAGGCCAGGAGAGATGAGCGCACTTTGTCTTTCTCAGAATCCCTGAAAATCTCTTGAAAACTCACTTCACTTCCAGCTAACTCTTTGTTCAACAGTCCATGCTCCAAATCCTAGTGCAGTGATCCCGTGACCATAATACATGTCTCCTATTTTAGTACATGCACTTCATAATAGATTAAAGGCTTATAAAAGATGAAAAGACCACAAGATAACATCAAATGCAACATTTAATCATAAAATATTAATCTACCAACCTTTTTTTAAAGATACGCAATTCCATATCCATATCCTTATGAATAAAACAATAAAAACCAAAATTATGTACATGAAGGTATTTTTTTGGCTTGTAAAACAGAGGATGAAATAGGGTTAGGTGGCAAAAATTAGGACAATCTTAGAGCCTGACAGGATTCCAAGCTTCATACCATTATTTGACCTTGCTAATGGAGAGGTTCTTGTATCCACTTTGTTTGATGGATTCAAGACCAAACTCGACTCTTCATGAGAAACCTATGACCACTAGAGCTAGATATTTCCATACCCAAATATTTTTTATGGCTTTGAGACCCCGAGAATTATAGTTGCACTTTTCAATCAAACAACCAACCCACTTGCACGCATAATATTGGAAAGGAATTGGACAGTAGTCTATGATTTTCCTCAACTGTTGACCCTGACACAAAATATTGAGCTCCTCCACTAACCCTTCCCAAAGGTCAACCTATATATTTATCCATGTGCAATTTCAATCAATCTTCGTAAGACAATCTTCCTCAAGACCAACAAAAAGACTCAACCTGTTCTTGATGGCTTCTAGCACGTTCGCTGGCTAAAACATCATGGGAAATCGGGGCAAGATAACCCAAACTCTATGTGTCGATAGTGGTTCATGAAGCAAATCAAATTCTAGGGGCCACCTTTGCATCATAGGGCCAAAATTCTCCCATATCTAGTCCCGATTAAGGATATTCAATAACTCTTCCTCCGAACATAATACCACGTAGAACCCTCCTTGAGTTAGAATATAGAAAATTGGTGAATAACCTAAAACAAGAACCCAATAATTCTCCATCCATCTCTTGAAAGATGCCACTACAAACCTCCCAATCAAACCATGCTATAAGAGAGTTAGGACCTCAACTACCCCAAAATTGTTCCCTACCACCATCGTTGAAGCTCTACGTGACTCTAGAACCTTCCACACCCTCTCCTTTTCCCTCATATAAAAACCAGTAAATGTGATATGTTGTGCTTCGGGATCAACACGAATCACAAAGGATCAGACGTCTTAGAATGTCCATGAACTAGGTCTTCTATGGTACATAAAAATCCATTGGCGCACAAACTGTCCACCTCATTATGCTTCATCCAGTTCCATTTTCAAGAGCCCTCCCCCCCTCCCACACCCCCAAATAATCATCTATTAGAAATTTGCGAGACTCGTTGCCCCACTCCCTTACACTAGTTCCATTTTGAAGAGGCCTACCCCCCTCCCCAACCAAACAATCATCTATTAGAAATTTGTGAGACTCGTTGCTCCACTCCCTTACACATAATGCTCTAGTCGTTTTGCCTAAGTAAAATACTTTAATTAAAATAATTCTAAATAAAAGAAATCACTGTTTTTTGTATAATTTATATAATTAAGATACCAAGTCCCAAGAGGGATGAAATTTATTAACAAAGAGATTTGGTTCCTCTTGGAGCTTTGTAGATTCGAAGTTAGATGGATCTAGGTTGGTTTAATTCTGCCCTTTAAATATGATATATTCCACGTGATTACCATGGATCAATACTATGGGTTCTCATAAACCCAAAGCTCAAAAACCACTAGTAACTGGACCAAATCAAGTTTACCTTAACTACCCAACATAAATTAATAAAAATGATACTATCTAGGCTGGTTTCATTCAGCCCTTTAAATATGATATATTCCAAGTGATTACCATGAATCAATACAATGGGTTCTCATAACCCAAACCACTAGTAACTCACCAAATCAAATTTACCTTAACTACCCAACATAAATTAATAAAAACCATAAGGTAGAATTTTTATTTTAACTAGGGTTATTTTTATTTTTATTTTATTTTATTTTGACTAAGGTAAATATTTCCAGGACACTACATCACACCAACCTAGGTCCATTTCACTCCCGATCTACCAAACACCGAGAGGGATCAAATCTCTTGAGATGCAAACCTTTTTTAGAGTGAAAAATTATTTGATCTATCTCGACAAGAAACTTGATCCCTTTGGGCGCTTGGTAGATTTGTAGTTAAGATGGATCTAGGCTCGTTTAATTTCCCCCTTTAAATGGGCTATATTCCACATGAATACCATAGGTTCTTAATACCATGAGCTTTTTTATTTTTATTTTTATTTAATTTTTATAGAGTTATTTTTATTTTTTATTTTTATAGAGTTATTTTTATTTTTTAATTCGATAAAGTAAAATGTTTACATTACATTATATTAATCTTTTAGTTTAGTTTAATTTTTATTTTTATGTGATTTGACTTAAACAAAATGTTATACAAGACATTAGCTGACAATATCTCTACCATATTGGATTAGAGAGCTCTCTTGGCTCAATAAATGATTTTAATTTTAAACTAACAAAATTAAAATATTTATAATCATTTCACAACAACTTGTTAAATTTATTATTATTGTTGTTGTGTTTTTTTTTAACAAAATGGTAAAACCCAATATAACATATTTCTGAATGGTATCCACTAAGATTGACTGACACATAATGTTATAAAAAGGAAAAACACGCCATTTTGAGTTACCTAGAGTAAGGAGAAAAAATTTTGCTCCTACAAAAATAACTATAACTTTTGGCCTTAGTCTAACTAGAGCTTTTGCCTTGAAAATCATGGAAATTCTGGCAAGATTTTGATAAAATGAGGGATTTTTGTAAATCTAAGTTACAGGGGTCAAACTTCAAGGTTTTGGGTTCTCTGGAGGTTTTTGATGGTGCTAAATCCATTTACACCATCAAAAACATGATTAACACTGCTACTACAAGATTTGTTGAAATTGTTTTACCCGAATTTCGAACATTTTTAGCCGTCTAAGCAATTCCTCGGCCTCTATAGACACTTCCTAAGTTTTAAGTCATTATAGAGTATACTCTTCCCTAAATAAAATCAATTTTATAATATACTCCATCATCTTTTACACCATTTTCAAAAATAAATATTTTATTTTTAAACTAATAAAATTAAAATATTTATATTTTTACACACCTTGAATTTACATTTATCACTTGAATTTACGTTATCACTTACACCATTTTCAAAAAAACAACTTAATTTATATAAATTATATAATTATCAATTAATTAGTTTTTTAATTTACAGAACTAAAAATCAAAATATTTATATTTTCCAACGACTTGTTAGATTCTATTCATCACTTACACCTTTTTCAAGTTACAATTGATTTGGTCATGGTAAACCAATTATCTTTAACACTTACTAAATTACCTCTACCCATAAATTTACCTCTAAATTTGGAAGGTAGCCAATTATCTTTAACACTTACTAAATTACCTCTACCCATAAATTTACCTCTAAATTTGGAAGGTAGCCAATTAGTTCATCTCCACAAGTGAACGCAATGAAAATGATTTAGTTGCGTAAACTTGTACTACAACGACAATGTGCCGGAAATGTTTTGACACACAACTGTTTTTGGACATTGCCAGTGTGCCGGAAATGCCCTTCACATGCCGTTTTAAAAGGTCAAGTTTGATCACATAACTGTTTTTTGGACACTACCAGGGTCTGCCAAGTCGGATAACATATTCGTTTTTAAATCTCTGCTGGCCTTAGCCAAGTGGGTCTGAAATGCCCTTTTCTCCCCCAAATTAATTTTTCCACGATAAAATCACCGGGTTCCTTTAAATATCAGAGAAAACTAATATGACAATAGAATATTGAAGGCAAACTCATTGAGAGAAAGGCAATAGAAATATAAAATCTGTTGTATTGCTACGTGATTGCATACTCTAGCTCACGGCTCAATGGATCCTCATCGTCCATCCTATCACAACTACCAGCCCAACTATGGCGGAAGTCCTTGGAAATGTGTCCAACCAAAGGACGCTGCTAAATACTGGAATGTAATTGAGATCTTGGAGGACGAGGAAGAGGAGTATGAAGAAGAGGATGATGAGGGGTTGGATGATTCCGCAGAACAGCAGAAACAGCTTGGGAAACGTCCCCTTGATCACGGGTCATCTCAGTCTGATACTTCTGGGGAAAGAGGGAATCAAAGCAAAGTTGGAATGTGTGGAGACAAGATCAATTGCCAAGTCGGTGTTGGAGGAGAGGAAGAATTCGAATACCCAAATGAGGAAGACCATGGCCCAAGTGAACAGGAAGGCATGAAAGGAGAAGAGGATCAGAGCGACGAAAGTGGGTATAAGGATAACGCCTCAAAGTCACGGGCATTTGAACATCGCGTGCTCTTGGTAGAAAACTATTTCCTACCTTGAAGGCATGCGATAAACCACTTACCGCTTCTTTGTCGGAACTCAAAGGAGTTTAACTTCTTTTGCATAACTTTATCGCATCCATTTTCTAGGATAACCTGTCTACATGTTTCGATGCGACATGCGTTGATTTCCTTTGATCGGACGATCTCTACTCTTATTCGTTAATCTATGAACCAATCGCAAACTACCACATCACCTTCTGCGCTGACATCATCAAGAACTTGTGACGCTTTCTCGGGTTGCCACATGTCCTGTTGATGTAGGCATTGACTTTTTGTCCAAAATCTTTAATTGGCCCTAATTTCTTCATCCGAACTCGGATTTACAAACTGTTTGCACTGTTGGCTTCGTTTTAATGAGCACTTCAACATGATTCCACTTTGACATGTATTTGAAGGCTTTTGATTTGGAGGCTATGCTGAATCTATTTTCGATCACTCCTCCCCACTAGAAGCTTTTGGTCCACCAAAAGTTGGTTTTAGCTACCGAGTAAGTGAGGATAAAGTTCCTTCACTTTTCCAATCTCTATCCGCCGTGCTTTACTTGGATTTGTACCTTTGAGTCCAACTCGAAGATACTCAACATTCCCTCGTCACAAAGTTCTTATCCGCCTGTCAAGAACTGTGTCCTCCTATAACTCATTGAGATACTCGAGCAATAGATCCTCAATGGAAGGTCGCTAACTTTGCTCTTTGAGCTCTTCAATCAATGAAGGTTCATACAGCCTCAAGTTTTCAACATTTACGACTTAATAGATTTGCATATAAGCTGGTAGATCTAGGTGGAAAGCCTTTTCACCAGTTTTATCAAGTATTTTGAAGGACCATATCTAATTGGTTTCAACTTTTTAACTTCCCCTTGCAATATTTCTTTGCTGATGTACAACCAGACTTGATCACCAACTTGAAAATTATGCTCAACTCAATGCTTGACATGTCGTGACTTATACTTTGTTTGGATTGTTTCCAGCTGTTCTTGTACTACCTGGTGAATTTCCTAGATTTGTTCAATGAACTTAGTCGCTTTGCCCGCATCACCATGTCCATCAACTGCTATGTCTTTAACAAAGACAAAATCCAAGGGAGACTTTGTTATAAAACCAAAACAAGTCTCAAAAGGAGATCTCTGAGTAGAAGAATGTTTTGCATGGTTGTAAGCATGCTGCACATAACACAAATTCTCATCCCAAAGTCTGGGATACTTGCTGCAATATTCTCGAAGCAACTGTATCACTATCTTGGTGACCACTTTTGTTTGACCATATGTTTGTGAATGAAATGTTGTGCTCTTATTTAACTTTGTGTCCATTAACTTCCATAGACTTGACCAAAATTTCCCAACAAATCGAGAATCTCGATCAGATACAATAGAAGTGGGTAACCCAAAATGAACCCATACATTTTGAAAGAAAAACTTTGGAGTTTGTTCAGTTGTGACCTATTTATTACATGGTATCAAAATACACATCTTACTAAACCTATCCACAACTACATACAAGTAATCATGACCCTTTATAGACTTTAGCAATCCCCCAACAAAATCTATGGAAATACTTTCCCAAGGACAAAAAGGAATTGGAAGTGGAGTATACAAGCCTAATTTTCCATTACTTGGCTTGGTTGTAGCACACATAGTACATCCTTTAATATACCTAGAATCTGTCTCATTCATTTGTGGTGAATAACAGAACCTTTGTAATTGTGCAACTATTTTACTTACACCAAAATGACCTGATATGAGAGAAGTATGCGCTTCTCGAATTATGTTAACTCTTTCATTTTGTGGAATGCATAACTTTCCCAAATGATAAAAGAGTTTGTCCTTTATGTAATAATCCAATTATTCTACCTTCTTTCCATGAATTAAAGTTGCATATACATCCTTAAAATATGTATCTTGAGCATATTGTTCAATGTAACTTTCATGAAATATTGAATTATGCTTAAGCATTGTAGATTCATTTATAATTGGTTTTGATAACATGTCTGCAACCTTATTATGTATGCCCTTCTTATATATGATAACAAGATGAAATTGTTGTAGAAAACCCATCCACCTGTAATGTCTTGATTGTTGCAATTTAGTTTGTAAGTGTAAAAATTGAAGTGGTTGATGATCTGTGTGTATGATTGTTTCTTTACCCATTATATAATGTTTCCAATTTTTAACACTCTGAGCTAATGCATACAATTCTTCATCATATGTAGGATAGTTAACTACTGTTGATGTAAATGTCTCAGAATGAAAGCATATAGGCTTTCTGTGCTGCATCAACACTACCCTTATGGCATATTCACTTGCATCTGTCTCGATCCCAAATGGATGCTAAAGATCTGGCAGTGCTAGTACTGGAACTGTACTGATCCTTTCTTTTAATGTGTCGAAGGCTTTCTGTTGTTTGCCTCTCCACTGAAACACCTGTTTCACACTTGTCAAAGCATGTAAAGGAGCTGCGATTAAAGAAAAGTTAGCAGTAAACTTTCTCCAATATTGCACTGCCCCTAAAAAACTTCTAACTTCTATAGCAGTATTGGGTTTAGGCCAGTTTACAATGACTTCGACCTTAGAGGGATCTATCTTCAATTCACCACCCCCTACAATATAACCCAAATAATTCAAAGATGTTCTGCCAAATTCACATTTTGACAGTTTCACATAGAGATTTTATCTTTTTAAAACATCTAAAATCTGCTTTACATGTTCATCCCATGTCCTACTAAAAACAAGAATATAATCTAAATAGACGATTACAAAATCATCAATAAATGGTATAAATTCATCATTCATGACTCGCATAAACGTAGCAAGAGCGTTAGTTAAGCCAAAAGGCATAACCAACCATTCATAAAGTACTTTCTTCATCTTGAAAGCAGTTAAATTTCCATACATCCTGTTCTGCAACTATGATCTGATGGTAGCTGCTTTGCAAGTCTAATTTAGAGAAGTAAACTACATCTTTTAACTGATCTAATAAATCATCAATATGAGGAAGATGATAACGATTCTTTATTGTGATTTTCTTTAGTGCTCTAAAATCAATGCCCATTATCCACGAACCGTCTTTCTTTTGCACCAACACAATAGGTGATCCACTTGGTGATGTGCTTGGTCGCATAAACCCTTTATAGAGCAACTCCTGTACCTGCTTCTTTATCTCTGCATTCTCTAGAGCTAATAACCTGTACATTCCAATGTTAGGTAGTGGAGCATCTTGCTGCAAATAAATCTCATGTTCTATCTCTCGCTTGGGTGGCAACCCTTTAGGCTCTTGAAACAAAATATCATAATTGGAAACAACTTTAACTAGATCTTCTTTCTGTTTAGGATTACAACCTTGGAATGCATCAGATTTATCAAGATCCTTTTCTTTTACAATCATAAGTAAAAATTGTTTACTTGAATTTACAATTCTTTTCATCTGTCCTGAATTTATGAGAGCGAAGTTATCTTTGAGTTTATGAGCCCTAACAATATATTCAATTCCATCCTTAGTGAGTTGATACTTATTTTTAGCTCGGTAGAAGATAGTTTTTCTATTGTACAAGTATGGACTTCCTAATACAATTCCACATATGTCCAATGGGACTATGTCTAACTCAACCTCATCTACAAACGTTGACCCAATAGAAAAACGAAGTTTACATTGTTTCGTGACTTGTAGTTTTGTTTTAACACACAACCAACCTAATAGATATGGCTTTTTATGAGGTTTTGTTTCTAGACCCAACTTCTTTACAATTATTTCAGAAATCAAATTAACTTGTGACCCACTATCAAATAAAGTATCAATTTTAGTGTGCTTGGAAATGACTATAATATGAAATAGCTCATTTCTTTTCCTCTCATTACTTTTATTATCAACAGAATGCGAAGAATTATTTGTAGATGCTTCAAAACCTTTACCTTTTATACATGTCATTGTAATCGTTGTTTCGTCACCTGAGTTTGATCCCAAGTCCTTTTGAATAGCAACAACATTCTTTCTCTCTTTACTCCCAAACTTCTTAGGGTTCAATTCTGGATGAAAAGACCAGCAGTGTGCCTCATCATGTCCTTCCTTCTTACAATGAGTGCATGAAGGTTTATCCTTCTTCACAGTGTTTGTTTCCCTCTCCTCCCATTTCAGTTTCTTCTTGCCTTTATTCTTACTCTCAATAGATTTGGATGATTTCCCAACATCTGGGGTTACATTTTTACCTCTAGCCTCTAGATGAGTTGCTTGAATTGATACATCATCTAAGTTAGTGGGATTAAACATAAGCATAGTATGCTTCAAATATCTATGAAGACCACCTATATATTTTAACAATGTGTCTGGTGAGTCCAATGATATGCCTAATGTTAAAGCTCTCTTACAAAATTCTTGAGTATAACTCTCAACACTTTGACCCTTCAATTGACGTAGTGTTTGCCAACTCATCATTGCTTGCTGCATATAACCCAAAGAATAAAATTGCTTTTTAATGGCAGAAACAAATTCATTTCAAGTTGAAATGATTTTACCATGCTTTTGGAGATCTACTTGTGTCTTGCCTTCCCACCACACAAGTGCGGTTCCTCCAAGTTGAAGGCTAGCCAGCTGGATCTTCTTCCTTTCTTAATCAACTTTATGCACCTTGCAATATACATTAATTTTCCTTATCCAATTATCAAGCTTTTCAACATTAAGTTCTCCATTATAAATTAGCAAATAAAATTTTACATCTAATTTGATCAAAGAGGTTTTCTTTTTCTTCTTCTTAGAAGAACTAGTTTTATGAGAAGAAGATGATGATGGCGACGATGATGGTGATGATGGAGGAGATGGTGGAGGTTGCGTTCCTCTTTTTCCTTTATCTTCTTTATCTGGAGGAACAAAAAAAAAGTTTCCTCTACTCCTTTATCTGGTTTAGGTGATGAATTGCCTTCACCTTTGCCCTTTTTAAACTCATTATACATCTCTTCCACCATGGCACGTATCGTCATGAAACTATCCAAGAACTGGGATTCTGACCCAAGTGGAGTTTCATCTGCCATCCTTCTTCATAAAAAGACCCTTCCAATCTCTGAATTCGCCTCAACAAGTTCACCTTCACCTCGTCTGAGCCTCAACCTTGTAAGCGTTCAAATCTCCACACAATCTTGTCAAACCTTAAAAACCTTAAGCTCTCATACCACTTGATCTAATATTAAAAAAGGTATTACAGACTATGTGTGAAGTTTCCTATGTTACTTAGTGCAATGGATCGATAAGATTGCAAATAACATAAACACTTAAACAATTATAAAACAAAAGCAAACACATCAACACAACTAAAATTGATAAAGGAGTTCACCAGACTTCCTGGCTACGTCTTCTGGTCCTTTAGCTTCTAGTACTAACCTCTTTATTATGTTCTTCAAATAGTTGTTACAGATGTGAGCTCAAAAACAAAGTTTCAAACATGAAAGTGGATCTCACCATTGTGTTCATCTTGAATCTTCGAGTCAAAACGAGTATACACTCTATCGTACTTGGTCACTCTGACCTCTAGACCCCCTGGAATGGTTCACAACACACTCTCTATCAACTTTTCTATGTTCTGCTATTTATATACCACGTACAATTACAAACTACGATAAATGTGGAATAACACGTTTATAATAGAAACAGACTATAAACCAAAGGACCGGCGGGCACGAGGTGGACCCTAGCCGTCTGGCCTTTTCCCAGTGTTGATCTCGAGAACAAACAATCTGGTGACTATCGCGTTTTGCTCATCAACTAATCCGAACAACCTGCACCGTCGATTTGTCCTGTGGAATTCAACGGCTGTCGCGCGATCTTGCGCTTCAACTAGCATGTCTGCTAATTCTCTGAAGGCATGCGAGAAAGTGGTTTTAGGATGCTACATGTCGACCGCTGAGTGGAATCGCGTGCTCTTGGTAGAAAACTGTTTCCTGCCTTGAAGGCACGCAATAAACTACTTACCACTTCCTTACCGGAACTCAAAGGAGTTTAACTTCTTTTGCATAACTTTATCGCATCCGTTTTCCAGAATAACTTGTCCGCATGTTTCGATGTGATATGTGTCGATCTCCGCTCTTGTTCGCTGATTCCCATCGCCTGTGGTATGAACCAATCGCAGACCACCACATCACCTTCTACGCTGACATCATCAGGAACCTGTGACTCTTTTTGGGGTTGCCACATGTCCTACTGACGTAGGCATTGGCTGTTTGGTCGAAATCTTTAATTGGCTCTAATTTCTTCATTCGAACTTGGATTTACACATTGTTTGCACTGTTGGCTTCGTATTAACAAGCATTTCAACATGATTCCACTTTCACCTATATTTGAAGACTTTTGATCTAGAGGCTATGTTCAATCCATTTTGGATCACGCACAAACTGTCTACCTCATAGTATGCTTCATCCAGTTCCATTTTGAAGAGCTTGCCACACCCCCCCCCCCAAACAATCATCTATTAGAAATTTTTGAGACTCGTTGCTCCACTCCCTTACACCAATTCCATTTTGATGAGCCCCCTACCCCCTCTCCCGACCCCCAACCAAATAATCAAACAACCAACCCACTTGCACGCATAATATTGGAAAGGAATTGGACAATAGTCTATGATTTTCCTCCACTCTTGACCTTGACACATAAGATTGAGATCCTCCACTGACCTATCCCGGAGGTCAACCTCTATATTTATCCACTTGCAATGTCAATCAATATTCGTAAGACAATCTTCCTCAAGACCAACAAAAAGACTCAACCTATTCTTGATGGCTTCTAGCACGTTTGCTGACCAAAACATCATGGGAAATCGAGGCAAGATAACCCAAACTCAATGTGTCAACAATGGTTCACGAAGCAAATCAAATTCTAGGCGCCACCTTTGCATAATAGGGCCAAACTCCTCCCATATCTAGTCCTGATTAAGGATATTCAATAACTCTTCCTCCGAACATAATACCACATAGAACCCTCCCTGAGTGAGAATATAGAAACTGGTGAATAACCTAAAACAAGAACCTAATAATTCTCCATCCATCTCTTGAAAGATGCCAAACTGAAAACTTTTGCTACAAACCTCCCAATCAAACCATGCTATAAGAGAGTCAGGACCTCAACTACCCCAACATTGTTCCCTACCACCATGGCTAAAGCTCTACGTGACTTTAGAACCTTCCTCCACCCTCTCCTTTTCCCTCATATAAAAACCAGTAAATGTGATATGTTGTGCTTCGGGATCGACACAAATCGCAAAGGATCAAACATCTTAGAACATCCACAAACTAGGTCTTCTATGGTACATAAAAATCCATCAGTGCACAAACTGTCCACACAAACTGTCTTCATCTAGTTTCATTTTGAAGGGCGCCCCCCGCGCCTCCCTTCCCCCAAGCAATCATCTATTAGAAATTTGTGAAACTCATTGCCCCACTCCCTTACACATAATGCTTTAGTCATGTTGCCTTTACACACAATGTCTAAGTAAAATAGTTTAATTTAAATAACTCTAAATAAAAGAAATCAGGGTTTTTTTGTATAATTTATATAATTAAGATACCAAGTCCCAAGAGGGATCAATTTTATTGAGAAAGATAATTGTTTCCTCTTCACGCTTTGTAGATTCGAAGTTAAGATGGATCTAGACTGGTTTAATTTATTTTTTTTATTTTTATGTAATTTGACTTAGACAAAATGTTATACAAGACATTAGTTGACAATATCTCTACCATATTGGATTGGAGAGCATTCTTGGCTCATAAACGATTTTAATTTTAAACTAACAAAATTAAAATATTTATAATCATTTCACAAAGACTTGTTAAATTTATTATTATTGTTGTTGTTGTTGTTGTTGTTTTTTTAAAGCAAAATGGTAAAACCCAATATAACATAAATATGAATGGTATCCACTAAGATTGATTGACACATAATCTTATAAAAAAGAAAACCACGTCATCTCTCTTTACTGAGAATTTTTACTCCTACCAAAATAAGTGTAACTTTTGGCCGTAGTCTAACGGGACTAGTTTTTTCCTAGTAAGATTTTGATAAAATCGAGAAGGGATTTTTTTTCCCGGTAAGATTTTGATAAAATCGAGAAGGGATTTTTGTAAATCCAAGTGTCATCTCTCTTTACTGAGAATTTTTACTCCTACCAAAATAAGTGTAACTTTTGGCCGTAGTGTAACGAGACTAGTTTTTTCCCGGTAAGATTTTGATAAAATCGAGAAGGGATTTTTGTAAATCCGAGACTAGTTTTTTTCCGGTAAGATTTTGATAAAATCGAGAAGGGATTTTTGTAAATCCAGGTTACAGCACTCAAATTTCAAGATTTTGGGTTCCTTAGAGGTTTCTGATGGTCTTGAATCCATTTCCACTATTCCTCAGCCTCTATAGACACTTACTAAATTTTAGGTCATTATAGAGTAAATTCTTACCCAAATGAAAACAATTTTCTCATATACTTCATCATTTTTTACACAATTTTCAAAAATAATTATTTTAATTTTAAACTAATAAAATTAGAATATTTTTATTTTTATACGTCTTAAATTTACATTTATCACTTACACCATTTCCAAAACAGCAACCTAATTTATATAAATTATATAATTATCAATTAATTTATTTTTTAATTTACAAAACTAAAAATCAAAATATTTATATTTTGAAACGACTTGTTAGATTCTATTCATCACTTACACCTTTTTCAAGTTACAATTGATTGATTTGGTCATGGTAAACCAAAATTACCTCTACTTATTAAAAAACCCAATTAGTTTACCTCTAAATTTGGAAGGTAGCCAATTAGTTCATCTTCATAAGTTGCGTAAACTTGTACTACAACGACAATGTGCCGGAAATTCCCTTCACATGCCTTTTTACAGGCCAAGTCGGATAACATATTCGTTTTTAAATCTCTGCCAGCCTTGGCCAAGTGGGTCTGCAATGCCATTTTCGGCAATAAGGCAATAGAAATATAAACTCTGTTGGATTGCTACGTGATTGCATACTCAGCGCACGGCTCAATGGATCCTCATCGTCCATCCCATCACAACTATGGCGGAAGTTCATACTGGAATGCAATTGAGATCTCGGACGACGAGGAGTATGATGAGGGGTTGGATGTATCTACAGAACAGCAGAAACATCCCCTTGATCATGATACTTCTGGGGACAGGACCAATTGCCAAGCCGGTGTTGGAGGAGAGGAAGAATTCGAATACCCAAATGAGGAAGACCATGGCCCAAGTGAACACGAAGGCATGAAAGGAGAAGAGGAGCAGAGCTACGAAAGTGAAGGCATGAAAGGAGAAGAGGAGCAGAGCGACGAAAGTGGGCATAAGGAGAACGCCTCAGAGTCACGGGCATTTGATCATCAGGCAGGGCGGCACAGAACATCAAGCAGGGCGGCACAGAAGAGGAAATCACGGGCTCCAATGTGGGGGGCAGATACTGTTATTAAAAAGCCCAAAAGGAGAAACACTAATGCCCGGACCAGATCAGCATCAGCATCCAGGAGGTCCGGTAAGAAGAACAGGGTTAATGTCAATCCCGCAGCAAAAGATACTACTCTCATAACTCCCGCCACCAGGCGGCTTGATGATGAGGATGAGGATGACAACCCAAACATGAGGATTTGTCTGTCAAAGATCCACAAGGCAGAAAAGGTTGAGCTGAGTAAAGATAGACTGATTGCAGGGAGTTCTAAAGGATACAGAACGGTGAGGGCTACTAGGGGTGTGGTGGAGGGGGCATGGTATTTTGAGATCACGGTTGTTTACCTCGGTCAAACTGGGCATACCAGATTGGGATGGTCTACAGAGAAAGGAGATGTTGACACTCCTCTGGGTTATGATGGGAATAGCTATGCCTACAGAGATGTTGATGGCACTAAAGTTCATAAGGCTATCAGAGAGCCTTATGGGGATGGACCTTACGTTGAGGGTGACGTTATTGGGTTTTATATTAATTTGCCCAATGGCAGTGAGTTTTATCATCACAGCAATGCAGTAGACGAAGCACCACAGGTGGTGCCTGGTATGTTCCAGTTCCCATATCTTTGACTTATTTTCCTCTAGTCATGTTTTCTTGAATGCTTTAAATTTGTGACTTCCAACCTGGACTTCCAACCTGGAGTGTGCTTGAATGCTTTAAATTTGTGACTTCATTTGGAATGCAGTTCATGCACTAAATATTTTTCTGTTTCGCAGTTCATGCACTCAATATATAGACGGTCCCTTTTTTTAATTGCGCACACTTCTTTTCTTTTTACCGCTGTTATACATATGTTTGCTTTAATTTTGTCCTCCCACCCTGGGTATGAAAACTTTAGAATTCATGGCGAAAATATAGAATGCGCTTTGTTTCAGTGTATGCACTAGCACTCGTATTTAACTGCTATTAATCTCCTCGCCCTTGCTATATACACCTTGAAAAAAATATCTGCCACTTAATATTAAAAAATGTTAAGACCTGCGTAATATGGAAATAAATAAAAATAATTTGAGTGTTATCTGCATTTATTTAGCCTAATTTTGTGGTTTAGTATGATGTGTAATGTTCTTACTCATGAAGTTGAAATTTTGTTCATGTAGGCTAAAATACCTACAACAACTTGTATTAAGTCTCTTGCAAGGTCAAGAGTACATTCATTTTTCTCATAGTCCTTTACCCCTTTAATAATTATGTTTGCTGCCCTATTTTGTTTTTCCTTGCCTTCACTATTTTGCATGTTGTCAACTTGAATATTTGTTTATCCTTCCTTATTAGCAGAGTTGCTAATAACTTGAGCCCAAGTTTTGGAAACTTTGGTGGAATCTCTTTTCGTTTCTTCTCTTATGTTGTCTTCATGGTTATTTATTTGAGCAATCATTTTTCCTTTATCCTGGGATGATTTCACATTCACCACTTCTGTACTTTCCACTACATATTCACCACCTCTGTACTTTCCACTACATATTTCTTTATGTTTTGCACATCTGCCTTCATGCATTGCCATTCTGTCTTCCCTATCATTTCCCTTTATCCTGGAATGATTTCATATTCACCACCTCTGTACTTTCCACTACCTTCCCTATCATTTCCCTTTATCCTAGGATGATTTCACATTCACCACCTCTGTACTTTCCACTACATATTCACCACCTCTGTACTTTCCACTACATATTTCTTTATGTTTTGCACATCCGCTCTCATCCGTTGCCATTTTGTCTTCCCTATCATTCCCCTTTATCCTGGGATGATTTCACATTCACCACCTCTGTACTTTCCACTACCTTCCATATCATTTCCCTTTATCCTGGGATGATTCCACTACATATTCACCACCTCTGTACTTTCCACTACATATTTCTTTATGTTTTGCACATCCGCTCTCATCCGTTGTCATTTTGTCTTCCCTATCAGGAGAGCTTCTTGTAGCAATGCCACTTGTTTTTTTAAAACTTTATTGCTTTTTTCGAAACACTTGTTCTCAACTGTTATTATATGAGTTTTATGATCTCTTTTTTGCCCTTTAGTTTCTAAAATGTCGATCTTTTGTTTTGTATTTAACAATTCTTTCACATAAAGATCAAATGACCAGGTGAGAGGTGTGGATGTGGGACTATATAAGGCAGAACCATCAATGATTTTTCCTCTGGACTTCTTGTTGCCACGTGCTTGTAGAGGAGACTTGTTTGAGTGCTTCTTGTGAAGGGATTGTGTACTCTTCTTTTTACACCATTTCTTCCTTGTTTGCTCCCATTTTAAACAGGCTATTTTTCGTTTTAAAATGCCCAATATTATTTGGCATTGACCCAAACCCACTTCCTAACTTTGGCCAATAAAACAATTTTCACTTGTCCTAAATCATGTGTCCAGATGTTCTGAAATTTCTTATTCCTTTATCATGTTTGAATGCATTTATAGTCAAACTTGTTTCGAGAAATATGTAAAACTATAAAATCAAAATGAAATATGTAGAACTATAAAATCAAAATGCCAAAAGTGGTTCGCACTGCTACCGTTCAGGTTATCGTTGCTCCTTGCTCCTTGCTTTTGCTACATAAAAGTTTCATACTGTCACACTGTTCACTCTGCTCACTACTCGCCGCTGACCACACTGCTATGCTCATACCGCTGAGACAGCTAAATATTAGAGCGAAAAAACAAAACACAACAAAACGCCCGTTACTTCCACCGTTTCCTTAGAGCCACCGTTTCCTCTCGGGGCTTGATTCCAATGATCAAATCAAAATTCACTGTGTGCTAAATATTCATGGCGATGCGGATGCTGGTGAATTGCTCCGGTTGTTGGACGCCGCTGCAGCTGCTGGCGGTGGCGAAGAAGATACGGTGCTGTGTGTGTGAAGAGATTACTCGCATTGCAGAATAGGCGTGGATAGGATAAAAATTACTCAAAATACCTCTGCTTCAGATTCTTCAACACGACACTGTGCTGAGAGGCTTCGCGAGACTTTGAATTGACTCGCAAGATGATGTTAAAACCTATTTCCAGAAACCGAGACAGTGTATAGTAATGCATCCTCTGGCTTGCAGGATCCCTGGGTTGCCTGATCCACCTCCTCATTTCGCTTTCTATAAAGATGACTAAAGATTCCGAATCTGAAAGCTTGAGAGCAATGCACTGCTTTGTTACACTGCAATGTGCCAGACAGCCAGCTATATACAAGCTTGGAATCACGACATACTGTCAGTTCTTCCATACCTTTCTCTTATGTGATGAATGTTAGACTTTAGTATAGCGGCTGCTTTGGTTTCAGTGAAATTATTTGTGCAATGACCAAGCCTGAACTGGAAGGTGATCCTCTTGTTTGTTGGGAGGATAAAGACACCACCCACACCTCCCCTTCCAGGGTTTCCTTCTGAGGTGTCATAACAGTATCCATATGTTCGTTGATAATCAGTTCTGAAATCCAATTCTGACATTTCACCTTGGGTGACCTTTTCAAGCCCGTGGTGGACTGTTTTAGCCTGTAGAAATCCTCTGCTAGCTGTCTAATTATACCCTCGAATATGGCTTCATTTTGGCACAGGCATGCTTGCTATGTATACAAAAAAGAAATTGGACGTGCTATTCATCTTTCTGTTTCTTAAACCATACCTTCAATATATTTTCCAGGCTCTCCCCTTTCCAATCACATATGCCCACTTTCATGCACTTGACATACTACCGCAGCTCATTGGAGAAATGGCAGTGCACATCTAATTATAGCCTCGAATATGGCTTCATTTTGGCACAGGCATGGTTGCTATGTATACAAAAAAAGGAAATGGGACGTGCTACTCATCTTTCTGTTTCTTAAACCATAACTTTAATGCATTTTCCAGGCTCTCCCCTTTCCAATCACATATGCCCACTTTCATGCACTTGACATACTACCGCAGCTCATTGGAGACATGGCAGTGCACAAAGATGTGTGAGACAAATTTTGAGTTTTCATTGCAGGGGAAACATTTTCTGGAACCCTCTCATCCCCTTCTTTGCAGATTATCACATGACAATATTTTATTCTCCAAGGCAAGCCACATATAGGAGTAAATTTTACGCTGGACTTTGGGTCTTCCGTAGCATCTTCCATGCCCATTTTTACATCTAGACCTCGTGTTTTGGAAATGATTCTTTGTAACTTAAATGGATAGTTGACTAACCTGTCTGAGGGTGGGTGAGCCATTTTAGAATATCTTATTCATCTTGTAAGACAATTGAAGCCTTGAAAAATTGTTCTTTGTGAAAGTTCCATTCCTGTAGTAGTGGTCCATCAAGCTATAATTCTTCCCACTTCGCTTATCGCACAGACCATCTGTCTAGGCGTTCTGAGTGGGAGACATCACAAGTAGTTTCAGATCTGTTGGGTGTTGATTAGTAAGCAAACTAACTGAGCTTTCAAAGCCTGGTTCCATGCCTCCCAATGCATTGCCATCCACTATAACACGTATTCTGTCACCCACCTGCCCATAGAAGATCAGGATAAAATTGGCAAGTGCTCGGAAAGCCAAAAATTCCTAAAAATGGAGAAAATATTGGCCAAGATAGCAAACATTGACAAAATCAAGACACCACCAAAATACCAGTGAAAATCGGCAAACATTGGCAAAATTAAGATAGTGATTTCATAATCTTTTATGATAAAATTGAAATATTTACAACACTGTTTTCAACTGTATCAAATGATCCCTCAACTGTATCAAATGATCCCACTAAAGTTTTCCACATCATGTAACCCGTTTTCTTCTGGCAGGATATCCTATTGATCAACTTAAGAAGATGAATATACTTCCCAAATAGTGTATGTTCTGAAAGGCGTTGATCAGTGATGATTCTCCAAACCCTTTTTGTAGTTAGAGCCCATGAGATGAAAACGAAAGTTTTTCAAACCCTACTCACCCACAGACTTGGGATTGAAGATTTTTTCCCACTAAACTACTAGAATTCCTAGAGATTCGGTGTTGCTAGACCAAAGGCATCTAAATGTGAGTTCTGCGGTGATCATTTGTTGGTTGAAGGGTTATGGCATCCACTACACAAGGTCAGCCTCAAAAACACTTTTCTGTAATACCAGTCAACCTCCCAAGGACAGCCACACGTGACTTCATAAAGAGATCCTTCTCTATATTCTCTGTCAATCACTTCCAATCTGCTATTCTGGAATCATTAGTTTCAATGTGGAAGCCCAAATACTGAAAGAATAATTTAAAAGAAGCAGTAACAAAAGAGAGAAATTTTTCAATCATCTGTCATCGGGTTTGAGAGACCATATGAATTGAGATTGTAAAATTTTGTTGGAAATACTGAGAGGTGGTGAATCAATATTTCTTTCAATTGTTTTATTATTCCAGTTAAGATTTTTATCACAATTTAAACTAGAACACAAGAAACAGAACAATTTTTTATTATTATTGATGAATGTAGTGATGATTCCAATCCTCTAAAACAAATCACAAGCTCCAACTTGTACAACAAAATTTCCAACTCCTTCAATGCTCCAACCTTGAACAAATCCAAGTGCCAACATGGTCAAAATGAAGACTCCATTCCTCTCAACAAATCCAAGCACCAACTTGGTCAAAATGAGGACTCCAATCCTCCTAGGCTCCAACCTTTTCCAAATAGACTTCAAAAACTTCTGCAAGGTGTCTCCAAAATAAGTTTCAAATATACATCAAAAGAGGCCTACAAGACCTGCTCCAAGGATGCTTCAAATCATGTGCCTTCTGGTTTTGGACATGGTCGTCCGACTATGTGGGAGGAGACTCCCAATAGACCACGAGAAAAGAAATTATAAATTTCTTGTGGCAAGAGCGAGAGGAATGTGAAAATTTATCTATTGAGGGGAGGTATGACCACATCTTTTGGACACCCTGCATTGTCCATAATCTGAATCTGATCTTAGAGGAGATCGAAAAAAAAAGTTCCATGGATAAAGGAAATCACAGGAGAAGCAAGGGAGATTGTTAAATTCATCACCAACCACCACCAATCTCAGACAATATTTCGAGAGTACCCCAAATTGGAGTTGTTAAAGGTTGATGAGACAAGATATGCCCCAAACTTCCTGATGTTGTGCCGCCTTGTTGAGGTTAAGCATGCATTAGTTTCTATGGTGGTGAGTCAACTTTGGGTTGAGTGGAGACAAGCAGATTCAGAGCAGGGATATATGGTGCATAGATTGTGCCTTGATGAGGATTGGTGGAGAAAGATAGATTTTTTGCTAAAGTTCACAACCCCTGCATTTGAGCTTCTTCGGAATGTTGACACTCACCAACCTTTCTTAGGAGAGGTATATGGTGGCATGGATTCCATGGTTGAGAAAACTATGGAAATCATTTCACAAGAGTCTCCACAACTTTTGTTTGTTGATGATCATTTTGTTGATTTAGTCAAGAAAATCATTGTTGATAGGTGGAACAATTTCAACACTCCATTGCACACTTTAGCACATGCCTTGAACCCAAAATTTTGTGATGAGGAGCTTATTGCTCAAAGCAATGGGAAAAGGAAGGCGCCCCGTAACGATAGATGGCTAATGGGGTGAAAAAAACCCTTATGATAATATTTCCATCTCATCTATACAAGGAGGTAATGGAAGAATTTGTCAGTTTTGCTGCAAGATTAGATGATTATGCAGATATATCAATTTTGGAGGAGAGAAGCACCATGAATGCAGTTAGGCGGTGGATTTGTCAAGTAGCAAATGATTTACATTTGCAAAACCTTGCCATTTGTGTTCTTTCACAAGTGGCAAGCTCTTCATCAACAAAAAGGAATTGGAGCACCTATGGTTTTATTCATTCTTTGAAGCGCAATAGGCTGGGCTCACAAAAGGTAGAGGATCTTGTTTATGTGCACTCCAACCTTCGCCTTGCATCTCGTAGGGGTCCAGAATAAAACAGTGTTCCTTCTAAAGAATGGGATGTGAATGCAGAAAGTCTTGATTTGGATCTCTCTCTTGCTGCCCTAAATATTGAGGTCCAACTTGGAAGTGGAATTGGCCCATCATCTTCTTCAGCACCACCATCCACTGTTGAGCATGCTTCTGCTTTTATTTTTGACAAAGATTATGATGATAAGGATTAGTCTTTTGTCTTATAGTTCTTGCAGCCTCATAGTCTTTATTGTAATTGTAGCCTCATATATATAATAAACGCTGATTTTGAGATTTGGATATATATTAAAGGTTGATTTTGGATATTCTGATATTTCTATTTTTATTATGTGATCATTCAGGAGTAAATGTGATGTCAATTTAATCATAATGTTTAAACTTTAAATGTAATAAATTATAATGTATCATGTATGCTTTATGATCGCACATAACATTTCTTAAATGTCATAAATTCTAATATATATATATATATATATATATATATATATATATCACATTTCCCCGTTTTCAAAATTGGGGGGGTCAAGTTTCGTACCCGTGCCCATTTCGGAAACTCGTACCCCTTTTCCCTTTAGGTTTTAAATGGAAAACAATATAATATCAAAACATTACATAAGCGCAAAAAATTAAAAATCTTCAATAATTTTTTTTTTGCCAAAAAGATATTACAACAGGGAAAAGGGAAAATAACAATGTTTTAGTTTGTGTTGATCTTTTTACTGGCTGCATTTTATTGAATTTGTTTCTCAGCCTTGCCAATGTTACAAGCTTGATTATAACATTTTCTTAAACTCTTGTAGTCGTTAAACTCACCTCTTTAAAATGTGTGCAGGAAGCGAGATATCATTCTTTATAAATGGGATATGTCAAGGTGTTGCTTTCAAGGATATAAATGGTGGCAGATATTACCCTGCAGCTTCCTTTTACACCCTTCCAAATCAACCTAACTGTACAGTGCAGTTTAATTTTGGACCAGAATTTGATTGCTTTCCTGACTTGGCAATCGACCCCTGCCTAAGGCCATGTCTGAGGCTTCTTATTGTGGAATTGATAGACAAGCAGGCCACCATGGAGAACTTCTAGTTGAAAGTGGTCAATCTTCAGAAAAGAAAGCCTGACTTTTTTGGTATATTGTTTTATTTTAGAACTTAGTATATGTTTTCTGTTGGTGTTGCTTACCTTTGCATAAAATCATGATCTATGTGGTGCAGTGGTGGTAATTATTTTATAACATTCTAGATTTCGTAATAATCAGTATGAAAAGAAATTCTGTTATGTTGAATGAAACCTTGCAAATGTCTCTCAGGTGAAAGTGGACAATCATGCAACCGATGTCCTTGCAATGGGTTGCATGGTGAACGTTACCAAGTAATTCATGTTGGAATTTTCAACAGGATATTGAAAAACGTGAAAATGCATATTAGACAGGATATTGAAAAACGTGAAAATGCACCAAACAGGAAATGTGTGTGCATTTGTCTAACTACAACTATTTAATCAAAGTGAACGAAGGGAAGGATTTATTTTCAGGTCAGAAATATGGATTAATTGTAAGAAAGTTTATTTATTTTGGGGCAAAGGACATTTTGAACTTGGCTTTGTCAATTTCACTGTTCCATGCACTGAATTGATGATTACAATTATAGTTTTTCCTGCACATCATGTTCCTAATGTGCTTGACCACGATTTTTTCTCTCATCCTGACAAAGTCTGGTGTCTAGAATCTAAAACTGCTGTGCAGATCTTGAATCTGTTTTGTTTCATTAATTGCGCTTTACATGCAGACTGTATCAGATAGCAGATGATTAGGGTCTCAACCAGGATTTGGAGCTCATTCTTATCTATGCTTGTAAGACAACAAAAGTACTCTCTTACAGTTGATGCTGTGCAGAGTGTTGTTGCATTATTATTCATATTTAGGACTTCCACTAGTGGATGTTTTGTATCAGAATCCCTGATTAGACTATGCTCCTTGCAAGTTGAGAGCATTTCTATTTTTAGACCACGATGCCATAGTGGATAACTTACTTAAATACGGATTGATGTATGAGAACTGATGTGATTATAAAATTATTCTTTTCTACAGGTTTATTATTTGTTGAACATTGTGTTTAGCATTTGAAGTGTCTAGGCTGTAGACTCTATTTTGGATACATTCAAAATGAGTTTTATGTCATATTGGAAGGTTTCAATTTTCATAACTCAAAGTCGTTCATGTATAAAACTTTCTGGAATGGGCTAGATCTTATTTTCTTTCAATCTTTCTAGAAATTGAAATTGTTATACTAATCCAATTGCTACCATCTGCGCACCAAAATCCAGTGTGCCACAATCTAGTGTGATTTGTAACTGTTTCTTCGCAGACAAGGGTCAATGGCTTTTGCATGGCACACTTCCATGAACAGTACTATTTCTTAAATGTATGATAGAAGTGTGTAGAGATACATGGTTAGCATGGAAAAAGGAAATTTGAATCTGGTCCAATTCTAGAGAACAGCCCTCATTCTTTCTCATGAATTCTTCCCTTGGTTGTTCAAGGAACAGGGAGAGTTGTTTCTTTTACATGTGCCACAGCAAATAGTTTTTTATCATGTTCTTCAATGAGATTTATTGTTTCTATAATGTTCTTCAATCAGATTTGTTGTGCTTTAGACTAAGAGAACCAGAATGATTCTTTCTGATATGAAATTTTATTAACTAAAGGCTAGGAGCTTTCTTGTTAACAAAATTTCTTATTTTGGGGCAATGGAGACTTTAGAAATCTCCACAGTTGAGTTTAGGATACATTGATAGATATGCTGTGATAAGTAGCAACTAATGTTGCATGGGAACCCATATCTATCCATTAGAAATGCATCCCTTGCATCTACCATCCCTGAGGACTTGGGCACTGTGAGCGGAAGTGCTTGTTTGGAAGGGCATGTCCCTAAGTTTGTGGGTGGCTTCACGATGTCCTCTAGATGATACCGCAGAAAACAGAGAGGTATGGAGATGACATTTGGATGCCCTCTATCCAAATTGACGTCCATGTGGTTTCACTTCTGCAACAAAAATATCCATGCATTGATTCAAACTTTTAGACCATGAAACTATTATCTAAATACTATGTCGTATGTTTTTATGATGGTAGATGATTGCAACAAGAGTGTTGACCAATGTTTGTTGACCAATGTTATTAGAGAGAATCGGCAAAACCAGATGACTGGACTGGGTTTGGGAGGTTTCTGGTCTGAACTGGCAATCCAAACTGGTTTGCACTGGTTCTGTCTTGAACCAATTAGATTGGTTTTGCGCCAATGCATCTGCATCCCTTGAAAAACCGAAAAAACGCAAAATATGAAAACCCCACGACTACCCTAAATGCTAAAACCTGTCAATTGCTATTAAATGATGCCCTGCTCTATTGATGGATTATTTACAGCGATTTCCACCACAATAGGAATTGGGATTGATTTTGTCCCTTCAAGGTCATGGATTTACGATCCCGAGTCTAAACATGCAAAGGATGTACGGGATTAGAATTATTTTGTCGTATGATTAGATTGGAGAATTATAGTAAGCTTGTTTTTGGACTATAAAGTTCTTTTACAGCGTCTATGTTTATCTACTTTGTCTTAGATGTGGATTTCACTTCATGCAATTTTGTTATATTCATTTTTACATGTTTATACACGATTGATTGATTTTTTGTTTTTTTTGTTTTTGTTTTTGTTTTTGTTGTGTGTATTTTTTGTGTCTAGTGGTTTGGTTTGGATTTGCATTAATTTTTTTTCCCAAGGAAAACAATACGTAGATAAGTTTCTGTTTTGGATTGCGTTGATTTAGTCGCTGGTTTGACATGATAACATTGTTTTTGATTCCCATGTTTAGTAGGATCTTGTACTCTATATCTACATTTTTTTACGTGGGTGACGGCAGTTTAATTTCACCAATGACAATGTCTATTGAAATTATTATTTAAAAATTGCTACTTCTATGTATCAACATTGCATAATTTGTCTCCTATGGTTTGAATTTGCATGGTTTTTATTTCTTCCCTTGCAAAACCTTAGGGGATTTGCTTTTGGTTTCGGGGGTTGATTGGTTTGGTCCTCAGAAACCGAATTTGTCCTCCCCCCTTGTGTCTCGAATCCCACGAATCGGACATGATTCTCACATGATTCTCTAGGACATGTGTCTGATTCTTGTGTCCAGCGTGCCTTGGCACGTGGGATTCGATGGGCACGTGGGTCGGATTCCAAGGGCACGTGAGTCCCGACTTAGGGACACATGTCCCTTTGAAAAGTGTGTCGCGTGGCCTTTAGAGCCTGATTTGGGCAGAATTCTCACTCATTCTTGAGTCTCTCTCTTGCTATGGGTGTGTGGGAGTGATTAGCAAAGGGTTTGGTAGCATTTTGGAGGTGATTTAAGCAACAAGTGCATTTTGCTTCTATCTTTTTTTGCATTTTTGCTACAGTAGTTTGCATGTCCATTTTTTTAAAAGTTTATGCATTTTTTTCTATATTTTTTTTATTGAACATATGGCTCAATCAAGGGCAGCAAGGAAGGGGCAGAATGTTCCCATTGGTGATTCCCCTTCTGTTCCAATTTCATCAGGGTCTACAAGTGTTCCCTCTATTGGAAGTGAGGCTGCAACAACAACTTCAAATGTTGAGGGCAAAATGGATTTAGAAAGACAATAGGCTCAAGAAAACAAATATTCCTTGTGGAAATATGTCACAAGAGATAAAGTGCCAAGCAACAAGTTGAAAGGAGGAGGCTATGTTGCTTGGAGATACAACAATCATTTCAAGAGCACTTATTATGGTGTGAAAGCTCATTTGTTGGCTTTACCAGGTTGTGGAATTGGAGCATGTACACAGGTGTCTTTAGCTAAGAGGAAAGAAATGGAAAAAGAGGCCAATGTTGGTGTGGCAAAGGTGGTTGCATCATCTAGAAAAACAAGAATGATGACCCCCTTTCATTCTTGAAGAAAAAACAAAAAATTTTCATTTGAGAGTTTTTGTGGGGGTGTGGGTCAAGCAGTAAAAAGAAAGGCAGTGGCACTTGGTCCAATGGACAAGTTTTTCTAGAAAGAGATACAAGGAGAGCTTGATCTCACCATTGCATTCTTTTTCTATTAGAGCTTCATATCCTTTAATGTTGCACACTCACCTTTATTTCTTGAGATGTGTCGAGCTTTAACTCAAGGGGCTCCATCAGGGTATGTGCCTCCTGGGTTAGAGAAGCTTAGAACCACATTGTTGACTAAGGCAAAGAAAGAGGTGGACAAATGCTTGAGCCTATGAAATTGGCAAAGCCAACATCTGGGGTTAGTATTGTTTTTGATGGATGGACAGATCCAACATGCCACCCACTCATTGACTTCATGGTGTCTTCCTTAAATGGACCAGTTTTCTTGAAATTAGTGGATGCACTTGGACAATACAAGGATGCACAATATATTGGTGAGTCATTCATTAAAGTTATTGAAGATGTAGGTTTTGATTCTTGTGTGCAAATAATTACAAACAATGCACTTGTTTGCAAGGTTGTTGGCATGATTTTGGAAGCTAAATATCCACAAGTATTTTGGACACCTTGCATTTTCTATTCCCTGAATTTAGCACTTAAATCTAATTCTTATGATGTGCATTGGATTGTAAGTATTATTGAGGATGCACGACATATCCGCAACTTTATACGAAATCATACAAATATCCTCACAATCTACAAGAAGTACACCCATCTATCATTGTTGAAGATTGTAGATACATGGTATGCCTCTTCATTCATCATGTTGAAGAGATTGAGGGAGGTCAAGACCACTCTTGGGGCCATTGTTATTTCAAAGTTTTGGTCTTTTTGGAGAAAGGCAGATCAAGTAGCCTCAAAAAGAGTTAAGGACACAATGTTAGATGATTCTTGGTGGGAGAGGGTAGGTCTCACTGTTAAGATCATGGACCCTATCATTGCTTTGCTATGATTTGCAGATACAGACAAACCCATCCTAGGAGATGTTTATGAGGGATGGGATTCCATGATTGAGTCTGTGAGGACCATTGTTTTACAGGGTGAGTGCCCTAAGTATGAGACATCATCAATGACCTTCTTCACCACCATACATGATATTCTTGTCAGCAAATGGGACAAGAATTGCACACTTTGTCATTGTTTGGCTCACTCATTGAACCCAAAATACTACAACCATGAGTGGCTAAATGGTGGACCTTCCCGCAGATGCCCTCCTCACATGGATGGTGAAATTTCATATGGGAGGAAGGATGCATTGAGGTAGATATTTCAGGATAGAGCATCCCTTGATGAGGTGGAGGATGCCTTTGCAGAGTTTTCCATTGGCACTGAGTGATTTGCAGGCTATGATGTGATTAGAGATAAGGGGGCTAAGATGCTCTATTCTTAGTGAGAAAATCATGGGGTAAAAAACTCTCCTCTACAGCAGTTAGCCATGAGGCTGCTCTCTCAGGTGACTTCATCCTCTTGTTGCAAGGGGAATTGGAGCACATATGGGAATTTGTATAGTGTCAAGAAGAGAAGGCTTGAGCAGTCTAGGGTAGAGACAATGGTGTATATGCACACCAACTGTTGTCTTATTTATAGGCAGAGGGATAAGTGGTTGAACAGAAAGACAAAGATGTGGGATGTCTTTCCTGATGATATGGGTTGGGACAGAAATGTTGAGTTGGCATTAACCAACTTGGATCTTAATGATCCAGTGCTAAAGCCTATCACTTTTGATGATGGTGATACTGTTAGGGGTCATCCTCCACCCCAGATGCAAAATTACATTGGATACAAAGGAG